>CM042473.1:7753596-8136096 GCA_023621385.1 Quercus gilva
GCTAAAAGACTTTAGAGACAACAAAGGAAAAGAGAGGAAATCATTGTCAATTAATTTTTTTTTTTATAAATGAGTTGATAGAGTCGGAGAAGGAAAGCAGCTGGTTTTTTAAAAAAAGCAAATGACAACAGTCTTGCAAAACAAGCACAATTAATTAGATGATCCATTTGAAAGTGATCTTCTGGCGCACAAAAGTCTATGGAATAATGATCCAAGGAGAAAAACAAACCCCAAATATAAAACTGTTAAGTAACAAACAATAATATATTTTCCTTCACATGCAGAAACTTTGCTTCCTCCAGTAAAAACCACTAAAGTAAGAACTATGTTAACTATCAAAAGTTGAATTTGAGATGCACAAAGTTAAACAAATATGGATTTGTACAGAAGACCCATCACCACATGATAATAGTGCCAAAAAATGCATAGTGATTATCAGATTAAAGTGAATGAACAAGATCAATTGATATGAAACAATGAATCAAATGATTATATTGGAGAATCTGCAGTTTCTTCTATTTGATGAGTAATATAACAAAAAGGTGCTATAAAGGTCACAGCCTACGTACATGGAGAGAGTATAGTTTTGCAACCAACTAGCTCTCTTCCACAACCTGATTTCCACTGAAATAAGGCAGTAGATTAAACACATTAACCTAATAATATACTCCATAAAGAAAGAATTGCTCCAATCCTCTTCTATTAATATGGTAGCTGGCAATCACTTGTAAATTGGCGACATTGTTTATGCTATTGCAACAATATATTTCTGAAGTAGGTGCAGCAAGTGAAGTGAAGCTCTGAACTTGATAGAAAGAGAATGACTAAACTTCCTTCAAACCATAGTGTTATATGTATGAGTATACTTTGATCAGTTTATTCTCCATTCTAAATTTCTAACCAAATTAAATCAATGCGGTTTGATGCTTGAGAGAAAAGGGAAGGGAAAGGGGAGGGGTTCAAATTGGCAGTGAAAAGGAATATGGTTTAATTTCAATCTAATTTGAACATGGATTTGATAAGGTTTGTCCAAATGCACAATCTCCATGTGAAAAGCCAATAAATTACAACTATACATAATACAAAGACAGAAACAACAGAACTCTAATTCTCTAAATAGCGCCATAATGGATTTCAATCCTCTTCCTAGCCATTATTCTTATGCAGTAATTATCGCTAAGACCCAAGTTGTGGAATTCCATCTAAAAGTTGATGATCCAGTTACTCCTACATCATTGGACAATGCTCAGGGGCAATAATGGAATGACAATTTGAAAGCAGATTTTGCTTTTCTGAGGTAGGGTAGGAAGGAAATTACAAGACTATTGTGAGTGTAAAAAATGAGCAGGTCATTTCAATAAAAGGCAATGTTCTATCAATACATAGGTTTGGCAAAATGCCAGGTCATATGCCAAAAGGGTAGAGACAAATTGGAAGGTTGTATAACTTGCAGGTCTCCACGACCTTCAACTGCCAAGGCAGCCTCAGCTGCTATGTACTTTGTCAAGGCAATAAATCAGACACACCTTTTAGTTTCTTGTTCTTCTCCAAAAGTAGTATAATTAAGCAGGGAGGACCAGAGGTTAATTCAACGTGATGAGCTCAAGACAAAGTCATGCGTGCTTGAATAATTTCATGCTGATCCAATGGAAATATACAGCAACCACAAGGACAAGAAGAGTCAAGGGCACTAAGAAGCAGTAATACCTAACACAAAACATTTGAAATTTTTTCAAAATAATGAATCATTGCAGAACAAAATGCTAAACAATGCCCATTATATTTGATAACCTTTACATAACTAAATTCAATTGAACATTAAAACAACCAAAAATTAATGACACCCAGTAAGCCATTGGGAAAGCCAACACAACAAGCATTGGAAAAATTGAAATTTGAGCATTGCTTGCTTGTCCAAATCAAGGAATCTCATGCAGATTCAAGATAACAAGTAAAAATGACATCTGGGTCTAAAAGATTAAACTAAAGAAAATAGAAAGAGACATGTAGAATTCCTTGCAGCTAAGAAAAAGCTCAATATATAACAGCCTTTATATAAGTAATTCAATTCGGCAAAAAAAAAGTTGAAACTTCAGCATTGCTTGTCCAAATCAACGAATGTCATGCAGATTGAAGATAACAAGTAAAAAGGAGACTAGGGTCTAATAGCTTGCAACCAAAAAAAAAAAAGAAAAAAAAAAGTGAAAATAGAAATAGAGTGAGACTGAGTGTGAGGGAAGGTAATCACCAGTCGTTTTGGATGGAGGAAATTAGAGCGTTATGCGATGGAGGGAGGAGCTTGGATATAACGGCGGCGAAGAGAAATCCCACGAAAAAGACTGAACCGATTGTGACAAAGAAACAGCCCCACAATTGTGACGAGGAACTAGAAGAAGAAGAAGGAGAAGAGGGGGATCTCATGTTATTGACGATGGAGCTTGGAATCAGCAACTTTCATGTGTTTGAGACACACACAGAGATGGGAGTTGGGTTGGGTCCTTCAACTGAGTCCAGCCCACTATGTGTTAAGATTGATTCTAAGCCCAATTAACTTTTGTTTTGTTTTGTTTTGTTTTTTTATTTGTTTAATGTTTTTATTTTTCACTAATACGGCAGTACATTAACCTCATCATCAATCAAATGGAGGGATAAAAATAATACAATAGAGGAATAAAAATTAAGCTTACGGAAACGTTCGGTTACAAACTTATGGTCTGTTTAGATTGAGGGGGAGAGAGGAGGAGTAGAGTAAAGTAGAGAAGATTTAACACAAAATTAGCTTATTTTTGGCTAACTCTACTCTACCCTATTCTCCCTCTTTCACCCCCTCTATCCAAACAGACCATTAAGGTTACAATTCTCTTTCAAAAAATTAATATTACTACATATTTTAAAAATCTAATTGTGGAGCTGCATATTCTTTATATTCTGAATAAGCATGTTGAAATTCGTATCAATCAGATATTATTTACTATTTTATCTATAAATTTATTTTTTTATTCATAATTTTAGACTATAAAAACTTAAAATTTAAACATTTAATTAATGACATAAATATTAATCTTTAATCTTTTAAAAATTTTACAAGTATGGAAGATTTAAGAAGAAAGTTTAATTAAATAGTGAATTTGTCAAAATTCATATCTAATAAAAAAAAATTATAATATTGACTCTTGTAATCAACCCAAATGCTGATTATATTGTTTGTAGTGTCATGTAAACAAAATAAGCATTCTAAATACTAAATAGAGAGGACATCCTCCTCTATCATTAAAAAAAAAAAAAATGAAAAGAAACCTTTTTCCATAATTTTTTTTTAAAATAAAAATAAAAACAGTCATGGATCTTTTTCTTTTTTTTGTTTTATTTTTTATAAATGATCAAGAACATTTTAAAAGAGTTTCAATCTATGATGTCCACTCTTAATAATAACTCTTTATTACCAAATTAAGATATCAATAAATTTTTTGTATAACCGGGGTTTAAACTCCAAAAGTTGACTAAAACCCACAAACGAACTTATCCTCTCAGAAACACTTCATAAAAAACACAAATCTAAAACCCAAAGTCCAAGCCCTTCCCCAAAAAAACCCATATAAAAACCCAAATCACCCATATATTTAAAAAAAAAAAAAGAAAAAAAAAAAAACGAAAGAAAGAATAAACCTAATATTCGAGAGAGAGAGAGGGGCAGCCTTTTACAACTCGAACACCAGCACAACCCCCACACACTCAAAGAGTTCACACAGAAAGGAAGAGAGAGGGACACACACAAACACACAAAACAAAACGCACAAATACATACTTTAGAGAGAGAGAGCTATGGCGAGTGCAGCAGAGGTTGAGGCAGTGGATTTCGAGCCAGAGGATGACGACCTCATGGACGAGGACGGAGGCATCGCCGATGCCGCCTTAGACGCCTCCGCCTCGCCGCGGGCCCCACTCCACCAGCAACAGCAGCCCAAGCTCAAGTCCGCCATAACGGGCGGCGCCTCTTCCTCCGCCTCCGCAGCCGCTGCTGCTGCGGCCGCCGCCGCAGCTAGGAAGACCAAAGGGCGTGGGTTCCGTGACGACCACCACCCCGAATCGGCCGACCGGTCTTCCAGACTCGCCAACTCCAACTTCGACTCCCTCAAGTCCGGGGATGGCCCTGGTCCTCAACGATGTCAGTCTCTCTTTTCTATTTTAGGGTTTCGTAATTACATTTTGTATTCTTAATTGTTATTGTTTGATGTGATTTCGGATTCTAGGGTTTTGGCTGATGACTTTCTATTCATTGTTGTGATTTCGGATTGATTTTGTGTTTCCTTAATGAGGTTTGTAGGGTTTTTGAAATGTTTAGTAGCAGAATGATTGAGAGATAGTTGAATTTGGGGATCAAATAGATGAGTGTTTGGGTTTAAGTTAAGTTGAGAGAGATTTGGTTACTTCCTGTTTAAGTTTGGTTGCAAGATTGGGTCTCTGGTTGAATTTAAATTCTAATCTTGTGCTTTCGAATTGACTCTTGTGTCTTCCTAGTGAGAAATTTGGGGTTTTTGAAATGTTAGTCGTTGAATGATTGAGATAATGAGTTTGGAGATCAAATAATTAATGTGTTGGTGGTGCTGAAATTAAGTTGAGAGAGAATTGGTCACTTTCTGATGAAATTTGTACGGTTGTGTTTCAATTAGAATGATTTCTAGCTGTGTGCATGCTCTGGCGCATGTTGGTTTCAATGAATATTGTGATTGTGGCTCAATTTTGAATCTTTATAGACTGAGTGGGTTTTGAGCCCTCACTTAAGAATCCATTTATTCTGTTGAGATATGTTTGGTTTTGTTTTGATAGAAATGATTGAAGACCTCAAAGGACAGAAATTTTTTTCAACCGGTATTTATTAGTGTGTTAGTTTGATGAATTTTGATTCTTTGCTGTGATTTTGGATTCTCAATCTTATGAAATTGCAAACATTAATGTGGGATAAGTGATTTCTTCCTATTGGTTGAAATAATCTGAGATCTAGAAAAGTTTGGTTTCTTTTTTTTTTTTTTTTTTTTTTTTTTTCTAGAAATTATTTTTTCTAAGACAAATGGAACCTAACTTTGTGCTCAGGAGATTGGCCTCTATCTTCTCTAGGTAACTTTATTTATTAGCCTCTGAAGATTTGTGTAGCTCCAGCAATTTTTTTAATGTTTCCAGAACTTAAGCCTTTTAACAATCTGTTTTTGATCAAAGCTTAGACTTGAATTTGTTTTGGAACAAGTTTCAGCTCATCTGAGATCTCTAATTTGGTCATAATGTTTTGCTTATTGTGATCTTTGGTGGGATACAAATAATGCCATCAGGAAGATCTTTGCTTACTAGGGATGATAGCTATTTGATCCATTAGTTTTTAGGTTGACTCAAGCTCTCCATGTTAGTTTCCTGAGCAACGACTGTTTTCTAATTCATATGACTTGAAATTCCAGCAAGATTTAGGAGTTTGATTTTACTTTAGTTATGATAAAAGAATATCTGATAGTGAATAGTACTGAGGAATATTTGACTTACAATGAATCAGTCAATGGTTATTACCTTCTAGGAGTGGTGTATGCATGCCTGGCTGATACTTCTGGTTTTTTTTTTTTTTTTTTTTCTCTGAAATTTTCAGATGGTTGACTATTTTTTTGGATTTTTATTTGGAAAGAGATATATAACTTCATCCTCTGCTTGGATTTTTTTTGTTTTATTGTTTTAAGAGCCAGAATTTCTTCTTTCACTTCTCCCAATAATTTTCTTTTACTTTTCTGAAGAAAGAAAATTATAAAATTTATGCTTCATATTTGCAGCCGTTGAAGGATGGATTATTCTGGTTACTGGAGTGCATGAAGAGGCACAGGAGGATGATCTGCAAAATTCTTTTGGTGAGTTTGGGGAGATCAAGAATCTGCATTTAAATCTTGATCGCCGCACAGGATTTGTCAAGGTAAGCTCTAATTTACTTTGTTCTTTTTTAGTAGCAAAAATGCTGGAAAATTATATTCCTTTTGAAGCCAAGACATGTGACTTTGCAAGTGATTTTGTGTTGATAAGTTTTTGAACATTCTTATGAAGATTAACAATTTTTCATGATTATTAATCAACGTGAGGATTTCAATGGGTTGATCTTTTGGAAACATGTTGAATACTTTGCTGGGAATGTGGATAATATACAGTAATATTCCTGCAATATACCTGTTGAATGACTGAAAAAATGTTAACAAGATAATCATTGTGATTGTAGAGGCATTGTCTTAATTGCCCACTACATTTTATTGCTTGGATTGGTTTTTAATTGTATATGACATGGCCTGCAAATAGAGGGAATGACTCGAGTATTTGAATATGTTCCTGGTGGTAACAGTTTTGGTAGATATCAAGTAAAATGTTTTGAAAAATTGATAAATTATCTATATGTATTTGTAGAATGATTCCTGTTGTACTTGGAGATTTTTTTTTATAGAATATTTAGTAGAAGTAGTTCCTTTGTTTGGGGAGCTGATTTTTTAAGTAAGATTAAGATTTAAGATTTAACTGAATTGAGTTGAATAAATCTAAGCATTTTATTTAGACAGAGCTGGCTAACGATTTTGTAAGTAGTGAAGACGACTAATGCTTGAATCTTACTTTTTCTTGGTCACAATATTTGTTTGACATCATCATCAGCTGTATTTGTTAAAATTTTGTGATAAATTGTTATTTTATTAAGTTGATGTTATTTTAAAATTTTTTTTTCCTAGGGGTATGCCCTGATTGAATACGAGAACTTTGAGGAAGCACAGAATGCTATATCCTCAATGAATGGAGCTGAACTTCTTACACAAACTATCACTGTTGACTGGGCTTTCAGCAGTGGTTCCTCTGCCAATGGAACGATGAAAAGAAAGAATACGAGGTTTGCATATATACTATTTTTTTTTTTCTTTTTGAGAAATTATTGAGAGATGACCTATTGTTTATAGGGGGGAAAAAAAAAGACTTGCAAAAAATTTTATTTGAAGGAGGGAATTCCCTTTGGCAATGGTTGAAATGCATTTAGGAGATTTTAAGAAAAGAACAGAAAAGAAATGGAGAAATTTATTTCATATTCCTTTGGTTATATCAAGTTAGTGTAGGATGGAGATATTAAATGGAGAAAGGAAATGCTGAGTCTTTTCTTCCTGGTTTCCAAATTTCTTTCCAAATCTCACTTATTTTTAAAGGAAGAAAATTTTTGTGGTTTCTGTTGAAAATTCTGATTTATCGTCTCCCCCTTTTCCTTTCTTTTCTTTCCTCATTAACAAACCAAATGGTAGAGACATCTAGGAACTCTTTCTTTTCTTTTCTCTAGTGGTACAAGAAATGATTTGCAGTTAAGCATTTATCTCTCTTGCAAAATGTTTTTAACCTTGGATATCCACTTTTCCAGGCCACCCCGAGAACGTCGTTCAAGGAGTCCAAGGAGGAGATACTAGTGCAGTGTGTCTTGTTCCATCGTGAGGGTGTGTGAAATAGCTATGAGGAGACTGATGTTTATGTTGGTTATGCTAATGAAAGATTCTTGTTGATGCTTTGGTTAACTCAGTTTATGGATTTGTTTGGTTCCTTGAGGACCCCTCACTCTTCTCCCTTGTATGGTCTTTTAATTGATGGTTTACGTTTAATTATTGTAGATTTGCGTTTTGATAACTCACAATGGTGTTCCTACTAGGATCCTTATTAATTAATTGTAGTGATATTTGTTATAATGACTCCAATGCTATTCCCGTTAGGATTTTATAAATATTCTGAAGGTACTGGTTGGAATGTGGCTTAATTATAATATATTTTTCTTATTCTCTTTGGTGATATTTTATTGACAGGATTTGAACCAACTGATAGGGGAAAAAAAGATTGGTCTTTTACCTATTGTCACTTGTTTCTCTGGCTCAGTCTGAAACTCGACTGTTCTTTTTCTTGTCCGTTCTTTTGGTGCGAATAGTATTTTTTCCAACGTGTATGCCACACTCCTTTGACCTTTCTTATATATATGAATCTATGGTGAAGAACACCGTTCCTATTCTTACAATACCACATCCGTTTATTGATTGTGAACTAAAAAATTGGCTTGCGTTGAATAGTCCATTCCAATGAAAACTTTCTTGCAAAGCTTGCAACGTATGCTCCAACTATCATCGTCCGTGTTATGGAATAACATTTTTTTATTTTTACAGTTTTGGCTATCTTATTACAGTTTTGTCTCATGAGACTGTCTCCTTAGGCCAACTTGGAAACTGTGACTTCAAATCACGATTTATGTGTAGTTTAAGTGTGTGAGTATGTATAATAGGTCATGTGAACTAATCCTTTTGATCAGAGTCAGTTCCTTCTATAGTGATTTCCCAACAGTGAATCAGATGTAGTTGGAAGTCTTACTTGCAGCTGGAGCTTTGAACCCATCTAAGCATCTACAACCTCAGAATAAAGGAATATGTTTCAAGAAAATTTAGGACTCAACTTTTTTACCACAACTTTGCTATAACTGTGACATGACAAATTGTGAGTATTGGAAAAAAAAAAAATAGTGGATCTATGGTAAAGTTCTAGCAAAAAAGTTGTGGTTCTAGGCTTTGCTTGGGCTCTATTGTTTTCTTTTAAGGGCTTTAGGGCCTCTAAGCTGATGGTCCCAGTTGCGTGGCCCCAATCATGGCCACAGGCTGGAGGCCCAGCTCTATTTTGGACCTTCTCCCTCTCCTTTTAAAAACACAGCCTCTTTTCTCTCCTATACTTTTATTTGACTTGGGCTCGGGTTGGATTTCTTTTTGGGTCACAAAGATATCCTCAACATTTTTTTTAGGGCAAATAACACTCCCCTCTCTTGAAGTTTAGAGAAATGACACTCACCCCCAAACTTGAAAGGAAAAAACACTCCCCCCCTGAGATTTTAAAAAAATAACACTCCCCCCCCCCCCTTCTGTTAATATTAGTAACGAAATATAAAGCATATTATAAAACATGTTGCTTATGTTGATTTTTTAGTCTATTATAGCACCTTTTCAATTGATTTTTTAAAGTTTGATGATCCTCTTAAATTTTTTAATTGCTCCTCTCGCTAACACTTTGGATCAAAATTTATGAAATAAAACAATTTGCTGAAGCTTTCAAGCTTTTATTGTTTAAAAATGAGTTTGAAATTTTCAAAGTCACTTATCAATATAAAAAACTTTCAGAGTCGATTTTGGGAATACATTATTAACCAAAGCGTATGTTAGTGCACAACATTTTTAATGCCAATTTAACAGAGTTTAGATAAATAAATGTCAAAGGGGGGAAAATGTTTTTTTTCTTTAAGTTTGGGGGTGAGTGTCATTTACCCAAATCTCAAGGGAGGGGAGTGTTATTTGCCCTTTTTTTTATCTCTTGGAATCTCAACAATTAATTGTACTGATCTTTGCTTTAATGATTCCAACGCTATTCCTCTTAGGATTATATTTTTAAATTCTTAAAATGCAGGTTGAAATGTGGCTAAGGTTAGGAAAGGATCCCTCCCACTTAATAAATCATCTATTTTCCTCCAATTTTAATATAAGTGTAAGACACATGGAATTTAAAAATCCAATCTCTTCACCATACAAATTACAAACCTCACAAAATCAAATAAATGTTACATATCTTACATCTGGTTAAAAATTGGATTGAATAAAATGATTTAAATAGGATGGTATCTTATCCAATATGCTATCTTGGAATTCTTTTGTAAGACACACAAAATTAAAAATTAAAAAAAAAAAAAAATCTTGAATCAAATATAAATTTTTATTTCTACCAGAAACTAGAAAGTCTGCAAAAAAAAAAAAAAAAAAAAAAAAAAAACAAAATAATATTGATCGTTTCTTTTAATAGATGTAAAAGGGATAGACGTCAAAAATCTTAAAAATAATGATAATTCGAAACCTTTCAGATTTGCCATTTATTTCATGTCTTTTAACACTAACTTATTACACTTTATTTTCTTAAATAGAAAAGATTTGAATCTATTCAATGCTGCCTGTTTAATAGCTTTATTTTCATTCAACATAACATACCAAAACACCGTAATCACTAAAAGTCTAAAATCCATTATAATTTAGTGCACCTCTAAAACATAATGATATCTTACATTACATATTTCTTCTCAGTTGCTCTCTCACTTTATTCCAAGTTTCAGTAATAGAGATTACTTGCTACCTATAAATGACTACTTGTTACCACTGTTTTTGCTGACTGCAAGCCATGACTTAGATCTGTGGCCATAAACTCCATAGCATGGAAAAGATCCGAAATTTATTTCGTTTGCTGTATGTGTTGGTGGCGGCGAGCAGAAGGAACAAGGACAAAATATCCATTAATATATAAGCTTACCACTATTACAAAGAAACCAACTGAGTATCCAATCCATACCCCTTCCCACTTGAACAATGTCTCCTTACTCTCATTCTTTGGTAAATTTGTTGGTGACAAATCCTCTGGACATAGAACCTGAATTTGCATCCCACATATCCCACTGTTGTTGGCATAAAAATTTGGATCATTTATTGTATCCATTTGACCACCAATTGGAATCTTACCTGTAAGATTGTTGTTACTCACATCGAAAGTTGTTAGCTGTTGGAGCTTTGCTAATGATTGTGGAATTGAGCCCCATAGTTTGTTGTGTGACAAGTCCAAACTCTCTATATTAGCTAAATCACCAAGACTTGTTGGTATCTTCCCAAAAATGTTGTTATGTGAGATGTTGAGAGTCTTTAGAGCCTTCAAAGTACCTAGTGAAGCTGGAATTTCCCCAAAAAGTTGGTTCATTGACAAGTCCAACAAAGTGTAGAGATTGAGGTTGTGGCTTGAGAGACCTCGTATTGACCTCTTCCAATTCACTACTAGATCATTAAACCTAATTGAGGAGGAGGTACCAGCAGGGGTGTTAACCCCTATAGACAAACTCAGGAATGACGAAGATTTGTTGAGTTTTTCAATCATACCAACAAGATTTCCAAACATTGTAGGGATTTCTCCAACAAGGTAATTGCTCGAGAGATCAAGAATTCGGAGGCTTCTAAGATTGGAGATACTGCTAGGGATGGAGCCTTGTAAGGAGTTGTTTCTTAAATTTAGGATTTCAAGGTTGGAGAGTTGGGAGAGATAGTCTGGTAATTCACCTGTAATTTTGTTGTCATGGATATCTAGGTATTCAAGGTTGCTCAACATAATTAGGTTTCTAGACAAGCTCCCAGAAAACTTGTTTTTGCCCAATACAAGAATTCTTGTAGCTGGGGACAAGTTTGTTGGAACTTCACCTGAAAATTCATTTGAAGATAAATCAATGATTTCAAGTGGTTCATTGGACCTAAAATCTGGCAATGTTCGGCCAGACAATTTGTTGTTTGACAAGTCCAATAACATGAGGTTATAATTGTTGGAGATGGATTCAGGAACCTTCCCTGAAAAATTGTTCCTACCCAACATAAGAAAACCGAGTTGACTGGCATTACCAATGTTGTCTGGAAGTTCTCCATAAAAGTTGTTTTGGTTCAGGAGAAGCATTGATAAGCTAGAAGAGTTGAAGAGAAGAGGCGGGAGAAAACCCGTGAGATTGTTACCTGACAGAATTATGATTGTAAGTTTCATTTCAGCAAGCCATTGCGGGAAGATTCCTTCTAGCTGGTTCTCACCCAATTCTAGAAATTCAAGAGTCTTTTGCGTAGAAATCCAGTTTGGGATTTCTCCTGAAATACCACAAGAGTTCATTGACAATCCAACTAGCATACAGTTCGGTACTATCTTTGCATTCTTATTCCAAGTTAGATCATTCCAGTTTAGAGTAATATCCTTTAGGCCCTTGATATTGAACAGCACAGGTGGAATTTCTCCCGTGAGCAAGTTGTTTTCCAAGTTAAGTGATTCCAACTCTGTCAATTTCTGTATGGATGATGGGATTCTTCCTGTCAGCTGGTTGAAGCTCAAGGTCAAATCCTTTAAGTTGGATAGATTGCCAATATGTAAAGGAATCTGCATTGACAGAGAATTGTTAATCAAGGACAAACTTTTCAATTCCTTCAAATACGAAATTGAAGATGGAATTTCACCAAAGAAATTGTTGTAGCCAAGAGACAATTCTTGCAATTTCGTCATATTCCCTATCTCCTTAGGGATATTTCCACCAAGAGAATTACCGTACAGATCCAATACCCTCAAGCTCGAAAGAGAGCCGACTTCCCCACTTAGAATACCATGGATTGAATTGAAAATTATACCAAGATGTTCAAGATACCTCAGGTGAAAAAGTTGAGAGGGAATGGGGCAATTAAAGCCATTGGAACTCATATCAAGATAAACTAATTTGCTTAAATTGGCAAATCCGTCACCTGGCAATTCTCCATATATCCCATTCCCGGATAAGTCGAGGTGTGTCAAGCTTCTAATGTGAAAGAGCGGTGTCAAGATGGTAGAACTCAACACGTTAGAGTACCGAAATGGCGCGTCGACAAGGGAGTAAAGATCTAGAGCAATCACAGTCCTTGCCCCAAAGCGAGAACTACAATTGACCATGTGCCAGTTGCAACAATCTGAGCTGGAATTCCATGTTTCAAACCTAACTAGCAAGCTTTTTGATGAAGAAAAAGAAGCAGTAGCATTGATGAGAGAGGCTTTAAATTGGAGAAGGGCTTGTTTTTGATCTTCAGGACAACAAAGAGAGGAGGTGAAGAGTATAAGAAGTACAAGCAGTACGCTGAGTTTTGCCATTGTTGTGTAACTTGTGTTTCTTTGTACTTAGTTGGACGGGTATGAAGGGTTAGGAGTGGGCTGTGTCCTGAAGCATAATAATGAGCTTCACATATATACTGCAATAACTGGACTACTGAGCGGTGACCATTCTCACGTCAATGCAATAGTTGGTAATTGCTTTTGGAAAATAAGTAGTTCTAGTGCCACAACTTGTGGCACAACTTGTGCCACAAGTGGCACCAGACTTTTTGTTGGAAAATCGGTGGGAAAGGACTGAGTAGGTTTTGAATTTATTGTCTTACGTAAAATATGACAATTATTCTTTCAAAGAAGTGATTGATTCTTAGTGAAGATTCATATAAAATGCTAAAAGTAATTATTCATTAGAATTATAAAATCACTTCAACAAATTGTAAATCAAGTGTATTCTTAGAATTATTGTTTGTTTATTTATTTATTGTTATTATTTTATTTTTTGTGATAATGTTTGTTATTAGTCTTTTTTATGAGTTTCTTTAATTTATATTTTATTTATCGTGTAAAAGTGTAAAACTATAGGAATGTTTTGAAAAAGATATAATGATCTAAAAAAAAGGGTGAAAAAAGCTCATCCAAACCATGAGTAATTATGGTTTTGAAGTTTTTTTTTTTTTTCAGACAATAAATTTAAAATCTGAGATATCATTGTTTATGGCGGTCTACTTATAACGTGCACGGTTGGTTAAACACGCCAAGTGCCTTCAGCGACACAGCGTGTTGCAGTAAATTTTGCTCCAACTAATCAGAACATAGTGAAGACCTTTGACGTTTTCTTTTTCTTAATTGATGGAATCATGTCGAGTTTATTCAATCAAAGAAGATCAACAACAATCAAGTCATCTCATTAACAAAAATGATCCTACAAAACGGATTGGTTGAACCTCTCCCAAATATGATCAGTCTATTGAAATACTTTCTATCTCATATCGCATTCCATTAGAGTTCTTACTAACACGAAGGGCAAGGCATGATGGTAGACGCAACTTAGAGCATTCACATTAATTCGTACAAAAAAACCCATCTATTTTAGTATAAAAATCTACTTTTCCTATGTTATAGACTAAGTTTTCAAATCTCCCAAAATCAAATTATCTATTTTACACTTTTTCTTTTTATAATTGTTTCTCTTTTTTCATACACAATAACCATCATTCACTTTCTTTCTTCAGCCACGGGATACGTAAATAAAGAATAAAAAACTCTATGTAAAGTGAATAATGTTAGTATAAATTTACACATTTTTAACTTGATTAATGTGAGTAATTTTAGGGGTTGAATCTAGGGGTGTAGCCAAAATTTTTTGGTTGGGGAGGCAAGGTAATATTATCATATTGATTTACAATTTAAGAAAAATACAAAGTATGACATATATACATGTCTTCCTACATTGGTTTTAGAAAAAAAAATATTAAATCTAACCAAAATTAGACTGCATTTACAAGAAATAATATTCATAGAAATTAAATATAACAAAGTCACTATAATCAATCATAAAATAAATAGCAATTAAATTCAACCAAATTAGACTAATATGATAAAAAATAATTCAAAATAAATTTCATTCATCTCAACTAAATTTAAAATCAATTTATTCCTACTAATAGCCTAATAATGCACCCTCACAGTCTCTCTACTCTCTAATGATAATTCTCACACCAATACAACATAAGTTCTTGAATAGTTATGGGATATGGACTCGTCAAGAAAAACAAATGTGGGATATAGTTGACATGTCTTAAAGAAGAAAAGGAAAAGTCAAAAAGATGAAAAGTAGGAATTTGGGGTGGGCAATTTTTATGGCTACGTATTGGAGGAGGGGCCAAGTTTTTTTTCATAGGGGGCCAGCTCTTAAATGAGAAAGTGTGAGACCTATTTCTTCCTACTATTATAGAGGTTAAAAAAAAAAAAAAAAAATTGGGGGGGGGGGGGGGGTTGGGGTGGGTGAAAATAGCCCAATATTACATTTTGATAAAATTTGTGGCAAATTAGTATTGTTTCAAAAATATTTAGCAATTTATCACTTTTTTAGTACTCGAGTTCCTAGTGAGTCGTTAGCGTTGTATTGCTGACCTAGAATTTGTGTAATTAAAAAATAATAATATAGTACTCGATATTACTGAAATTGAGTATCTCTTTATAGTACTCGAGCTTAGTGCAGTCGAGTACTTTTTTTTTTTTTTTTCTTTTCTACTTTTTGTTTCTGTTGAAATGGCTTGAATAGTCAAATTTAGTGGCTTGACATTAGCAAACAAACCATTAAATGGCTTGCATGTCCATGTTAGGAAAATGCATGATATTCAAGAAGTTTCATGCATGAAGAAATGCAAGAGCTTGCATTAAATGTTTTTCATGAATTGTCAAAGCAGATGGCTAGGAACAATACTTGACATGCAAACCAAATTCATGCTTCTTTTCTTTGGCCATAAATGCTTGCCATTTTTTTTTGACTTGATAAGTTTCTTTGACTTGCAAGAGTGAGTTCCTACGGGAGATAAAATAATAAAAAATAAAAAAGAAGAAAGAGTGCCTCTACATCAGACAGAGAGATAGAAAAGAACTTGATTGTACGAAAAAAAGAAAAAAAAGAAAAGAGGTACTCGACTGTGTGAAGTTCGAGTACTATAAAAAAGTACTCGATTTCAATAATATCAAATACCACATTATTTTTTTAATTACACAAATTTTAAGTCGTAATATTGAGTACCACATTATTTTTTTAATTATACAAATTCCAGGTGAGTAGTGTCACGTTAGTAACTCACTAGGAACTCGAGTTCACTGAAATCAAGTGCTAAAAAAGTGATAAATTGCTTAATATTTTCAAAATAGTGTTAATTTGCCATAAATTTTGTCAAAACGTGGTATTTGACTATTTTCGTTGTGCCATGGCCCCCAAAGGAAAACGTGCCTTCGCCATTGGTTGAATCTGTAAAATTGATAGATATTTCTATTTTGCATTGATTGACGGAAATGCTATTAATGCTGTTGTGTTTGCTTTGTTTCGTTTTGAAAAATGAATCAAATTTCTGGGAGGGTGCTTTTCAATCCAATTCAAAGTTTTAGCTCAAAGTCAAAAAATTTTATCACCAAATATCCGAAAATTTCTCTATTTCAGATTGTTGAGACTTGAGAACATCTCTTCTTCCTCATCACTTTATTCCGTTCCCATCAGCCTTGTCTTATCTTTGTTCGTCCCTAGAAGGTGCAAATGGGTACAAATCAAATCCACAGAGATGCACTGAGTTTCAAAATTTACAAAGTTTGTCTGGAAATTTGGAAGGAGAGAATCTAAATGAAAGATTCAGATCTTCTAAAGTTCTTAAGTAGTCTAACAAATATATTTCTTTAAATAATAAAAATTTTTATGTAAAGTGAATAATATTAGTGTAAATTTATACATTTTTAACTTAATTAATGTGAGTAAATTTAGGGGTTGGATATGTAAAATTGAGAGATACTTCTATTTTGCATTGATTAACGCAAATGCTATTAATGTCATTGTGTTTGCTTTGTTTCGTTTTGAAAATGAATCAAATTTTTGGGAGGGTCGTTTTCAATCCAATTCAAAGTTTAAGCTCAACGTCAAAAATTTTGATAACCAAATATCTGAAAATCTATCTATTTCAGATTGTTAAGACTTGAGAACATCTCTTCTTCCTTATCACTTTATTTCGTTCCCATCAGACCTTGATTTATCTCTGTTCGTTCCTAGAAGGTGCAAATGGGTACAAATCAAATCCAAAGACGTGCAATAAGTTTCAAAGATTTTAAAGTTTGTTTGGAAATTTGGAATGAGAGAGATTGTAAATGAAAGATCTGGATCCTCTAGAGTTCCTAGCTAGTCTAACAAATATATTTCTTTAAATTTTAATAATTCTTTTATGATTTAGGGTTTAGATTATGTCATATTAGTATTCCACTAACAATAATTTTAAAATGAGTCATATGTTAACGGATACTTTTAGGACAATTGTTAATAAACCACAATAGAAAAGTTTTGACATTACTTTTATAGGAAATATAAAAATTTTTCAACAACATTTATTATTTTATCACTCTTCCAATAAAATGTTTCTAAAAATAATTCTTAAACTAATGTCTTAAGGACATTTGTTAGTGAACTATTTTAGACAATTTTTTATGGGAAAAGAAATAAAGCAAATAATATTTTGACAGTTTTTCTATTTCCTATAAAAAGTTATGTCAAAAATTTTCTAAAATAGTTTATTAACAATTGTTCTAAGTACACCTGCGAATGGTACCCAATAATAAAATAAGGTTACAAACTAAAAAATTAGGGTATGTTTGGTAACTGTTTTTTCCATTTATTTTCTGTTTCCAAAAATAATTTTCTATTTTTAAGACTAAAAAACTTGTTTGGCCCAAAATAGACAGAAAATAAAAACTGTTCTCAAAACTTAATTTGTGAAAGAAATTAAAAACATGCAAATAAGTATTTTCAGTTTTTAATTTTCAAAAGTCAATGAAAACACGCATTTAATTTAATGAATCTATCTCATTTAATGAGTTAGCGTTAGAGTTCAAATTCTAGTAATAACAAATTTTAGTATTTTCTTTTTTTTCTTCAAAAAACTAATGTTTTAATTTCAATTAACCAAACATGTTTTTGATTTCAAAAATACAAGAAAATTGTTTTCTTTATATTCCCAAAAATAAGTTTTTGAAAATAGAAAATAAAAAACTGTTATTAAACATAATCTTAGGCTTCGTTTGGGAGTTCATAAGGGAATTGAATGGAATGATCACAAGGGAATAAAAATGAATGGAATGGAATGAAATGTATTTAAGTAAGGGAAAGAAATGGAAAAAAATTGAATGTAATGGAATTAAGTAATATTGATTGGATTTTCTCAAAAAAAAAAAAAAGTAATATTGATTGGATGTTTTAAAATAAAGGAATGAAAATGAATAGAATGTAAGTAATTTTTTTTTGGAGTAACATGGAGGGAATGAAATGAAATCATTTTATGATAATATTACTATTAGACCCTTATTTTAAAATAAAGGATTGAATATATAGGGGTATTTTGGAAATTTTAGTAAAAAAATCATAAAATTTAATTCAATTCCCTCCCATTCCTCTCAATTTTGGAGAGAATGAAAAATTGAAGTTTTAAGGGAATAGAAAGAAATGAGTGTTCCTTCTTATCCATTCTATTCATTCTCACTTAAACTCTCAAATAAGGGAATGAACTTAAAACTCCTAAACAAGAGAAGGGAAGAATATTTTAAAATTATTCTTTTCATTCATTTCTATTCCATTTCATTCTCTCATCCCAAACGAGACCTTAGAGTTTCACGTTAAGGGTTAACGTTTCTCATTAAAAAATCTCATTAAAGAGAACGAGATTTCATTTATTGTCATTAAAAGGGATTTCTATTCTGCTCTTAATTTCTTATTCTCTTCAAAATACGTTCTGCATTATTGTTGTTTCACACTTAAATATTTTTCCAAGTATCCTATCTTGGAGTTCTTTTGTAGTGCATAAAAAATAATTTTCTTGAATAAAAAATAAAATTATATTTCTACTAAAAAGAGTGCAAAAGATACGAAAGAGTTATTTCATGTCTTTTCACGCTAATGTTGTTGGATAAGCTTAGCATCGTTGCCTCATAGATAAGTTACTTCATTTCAGGTTGACTTCGATACTCTTTTATTTATTTATTTATTGGTATTTCTGCAAGAAACTTTGCCATAGGAAAATAAGCTGTTAAACATTTTTCCATGATAGAAAATTGGACCGCAAGCATGACAATTGAAGAGGGGAAAATCTGCTCACATGTATGACGAGCTATCTTCATGACGGGCTCGAGTCTTGACGGGCCACATCTTGTGGGCGGAGTTTAGGTGGGCCAGTTGAGTTATTGGGCCCATAGCTGGAACCCCAGCACCAGTAAGATTCTATTAGACGTGATTATTAATGAGTTCTCCCTACAAGGAAAAACCTTGTCCATCAAGTCTAGGATTTTATAAAGAAGAGTCCTATAAGGAAAAGATTCTTCAATCCACGCCTATGAGGGTTTCCTATATGGAAAAAACTTCTACCCCAAGAAAGAAAGGTCGACTCTTTGCTACTATAAAAGTCCCAACACCCTCACAAATTGAGGTACGCATAATTTACCCTCTCTAGCACTCTAGAGTTGTGAGAATATTTCTGACTTAACCTTCGGAGGGTATTCAGCCGGCACCACACCGGTGCTCTTCGCGAGGTTTTCTCTTCTCTTTGTTTTGTAGGTTCATACTCGTGCGCGTAAGTATCGTGTGGCTCATTGGTGAGATTCTTGACTTCATCAGTTGGCGCCGTCCGTGGGAAGTCTGATTACGCGATTCGTGACCCGTATTATCGCTTCCCGGACAAAAGAGTTGCATGGTACTCACACGCTCGATGGCAACCACCAACGATGTTTAAGGGGAGGAACCACCCACAACTGCCCTTGAAAGACAAGTTCGAACTCTTGCGGCCGCAGTGGAGCGCCTCACCAAACAAAACCTCGATTTGGAGGAACAGCTGCGCCAGAAAAACGCATTACCAAACGACCAACAAGAAGACCAAGAGGGGACCAACGGTGCAAGAAGAAACCAGGAGAGACCTGAAGGCAGCCACGCCCCCAGCAGACCAGAGAGGCAGGACATAAGCATGCCCTCCCTCACGGATGCAACTCCACCACACATTGTCGCAGAGATGCAGGCAATGAAAGAGCAAATGGAGATTATGATGAATGCACTCAAAGGGCGAGTTTCCAGTGACCTTGACGAGCTAGTCAACTGCACAGATTCACCCTTCACTGCCGCCGTGAACTCCTTCCCCTTACCGCACAAGTTTCGGATGCCACAGATCGACAGTTATGACGGAGTAAAAGACCCTTTAGATCATCTAGAGACGTTCAAAACATTGATGCACCTTCAAGGGGTCGCGGATGAAATAATGTGCAGGGCTTTCCCCACCACGCTAAAGGGAGCCGCGAGGATCTGGTTCAGTCGGTTAACACCGAACTCCATCAGCACATTCAAGGAATTGAGCGCCCAGTTCACGTCTCACTTTATCGGGGGATATAGGTACAAGAAGTCGACGGCTTGCCTAATGAGCATCAGACAGTGAGAAGACGAGACGCTGAGATCTTACATAACCCATTTCAATAAGGAGGCACTCTCGATTGATGAGGCCGACGATAAGATATTGATAGCAGCCTTCACAAATGGGTTGCGAAAGGGTAAATTTTTGTTCTCTATATACAAAAATGATCCGAAAACCATGACGGAGGTACTCTACAGGGTAACAAAGTACATGAATGCGGAAGATACATTGCTGGCAAGGGAGGACAAGCCGAGGAAGAGAGAACGGCAGGAGAACACCCGGCAGGACCAGGAGCGGAAAAGACAAAAGACCGGGGACCGAAGGGACGACTGACGGTCAGGGCCCCAAGGAAGAAAGTTTACAAGCTTCACCCCACTAAATACCCCGGTAGACCAAGTCCTAATGCAAATTAAGGACGAAGAGGGTCTGACCTTTCCAGGAAAGCTCAAGAGCGACCCCAGCAAGCGGTCCAGAGACAGGTACTGCCGTTTCCACCGCGACCATGGTCATGATACAGCAGAGTGCTACGACTTAAAACAGCAGATTGAAGCCCTTATTAGACAAGGAAAATTGCAAAAGTTTGTCAGGAAAGAAAGGACGGATCCTCCACCTCAGGAACAGTAACCCCGAAGAGAGAATGAGCGCCCCAGGCCCCCAATTGGAGACATAAGAATGATCGTGGGAGGAACGATAGCAGGCTCATCCAAGAAGGCCCGAAAAACCTACCTCCGAATGGTTCAGAACGTCCAACTGACGGGCTCGGTTCCGAAGATAGCCCGAAAAGATAGCCCCATGATTGGGTTCTTGGAAAAATATGCACGGCGCCTTCATCACCCACATGACGATGCACTCGTCGTCACTCTACGAGTCGGGGAGCTTAACGTGCATCGAGTCTTGGTCGACAATGGCAGCTCAGCGGACATCCTATACTATCCCGCGTTCCAGCAAATGATGATTAACAAGGAACGGCTGGTGCCAACGAACGCCCCGCTGGTAGGGTTTGGAGGAAGCAGGGTTTTCCCATTGGGTGCAATCACACTTTCTGTGACGGTGGGAGATTACCCTCAACAAATCACACGGGACGTAATATTCCTCGTAGTCGATTGCTCGTCCCCATACAACGCTATCCTTGGACGACCAACTCTCAACGCATGGAAGGTCGTAACTTCAACATACCACCTGATGGTCAAGTTCCCCACGGAGTACGGGGTCGGGGAGCTGCGGAGAAATCAAGTGGCTGCCCGTGAATGCTACTTAGCCGCCATAGAGATGGAAGATCACCAGCAGGCGATGTGCATAGAAGAACAATGGGTCACTGTAGAACCCGCCGAAGAACTAGAAGAGATTGTTCTAGACGAATCAAGGCCTGAACGTACGACTAGGATAGGGACCTCAGCCAGTCGGCCCATACAGCAGGCCCTCAGAGCATTCCTCAGGAGGAACCAGGACGTTTTTGCTTGGAGCCACGAAGATATGCCCGAGATCAGTCGCTCCGTTATGGTTCACAAGCTGAATGTGAACCCAACGTTTTCGCCCGTAAGACAGAAAAAGCGAGTCTTCGCTTAAAGAACGGGACAAGGCAATAGCAGAAGAAGTAAAGAAGCTGCTCGAAGCAAACTTCATCCGAGAGGTCTATTATCCCGACTGGTTAGCAAACGTCGTGATGGTAAAAAAGGCAAACGGAAAATGGCGAATGTGCGTCAACTTCACGGACCTCAACAGAGCATGCCCAAAAGACAGCTATCCGTTACCTCGGATAGATACTTTGGTGGACTCGACGGCGAAGCATCAACTCTTAAGCTTCATGGATGCCTTCTCGGGCTATAATCAGATCAAGATGGACGATGCTGATCAGGAGAAGACCTCCTTTGTTACAAGCCAAGGGCTCTTTTGCTACAACGTAATGCCGTTTGGGCTCAAGAATGCAGGAGCAACATACTAGAGACTAATGAACAAAATATTTGCGCACCAAATTGGGAGGAATGTACAGGTGTATGTCGACGACATGCTTGTAAAAAGTCTCCGGGAACAGGACCATCTTAGAGAGCTGCAGGAGACGTTCGACACCCTTAGGTCGTACAATATGAAGTTGAATCCGAACAAGTGCATGTTCGGAGTGACGGCAGGGAAGTTCTTGGGATTCATGGTATCCCATAGAGGAATTGAGGTCAACCCGGAAAAGGTATGGGCTATCATGGAGCTAAAACAACTGGGAACAGTGAAAGAGATGCAGAGCTTGAATGGAAAGATCGCGGCCTTAAACAGATTCGCCTCCAAGGCGACGGACAAATGTCTACCGTTCTTCCGCACCTTAAGAAAGTCTTTCGAATGGACCGATGAATGTCAGAAGGCGTTTGAGGACCTGAAGAAGTATCTCGCCTCTCCCCCACTCCTCAGTCCGGCCAAACCGGGGGAAGAACTCTACCTGTACTTAGCGGTTTCACAGGCAGCCGTCAGCGCGGCCTTGATAAGAGAAGAACAAGGTACTCAATTGCCCGTCTATTTTGTAAGTAAGGGCTTTCGGGGGGCAGAAGAGAGATACCCTCAGATGGAGAAATTGGCCTTCGCACTGGTGACTATGGCAAGAAAGCTCAAGCCATACTTTCAAGCCCACGCCATCATTGTCTTGACGAACTAACCCCTAAAGAGAGCCATGAGTAGCCCCGAAGCGGCCGGATGAATGGCTTTATGGGCAATAGAACTCAGCGAGTTTGATATACAGTATCACCCGCGAACTGCCGTAAAAGGCCAAGCTGTAGCAGACTTTATCGCCGAATATACCCCGTCAGAAGATAAGGGGGCAGACACACTCAGAGAATGGAGCATCCACACGGACGACTCTTCAAACAGGCAAGCTGGAGGAGTTGGAGTGGTGATTCAAACCCCGGACGAGGACAAAATCGAATGTATGATTCGATTGGATTACTCAACCACAAACAACGAGGCCGAGTATGAGGCATTAGTGGCAGGATTGGACCTCGCGGCAGCAGCAGGTGCTGAAATCATGGTCGTACATTGCGACTCCCAGGTAATAACGAGTCAAATTAATGGCATTTACGAGTGCAAAAATGAAAGGATGAAGAAGTACCTAGAAAAGGTAAAAAATCGGATTGACAGCCTCAAAGTGCGATTCATTCAAATCCCAAGGGAGGAGAATGAATGCGCCGACCATCTGGCAAGGGCGGCCTCAGCAGAGCCTATACTAGTCCCTAATCAAGTATTATCATTTGTCCAAACGTCCTCAACTATTGACGACGAAGAAGAAGTGCGTGAAGTGAGTTCTGAGAATGATTGAACCACACCATTATTAGCCTACTTGAGGACAGGCGCGCTACCAGACGAAAAAGAAGCAGCCAGAAAACTGAGAGTCCAAGCCTCACGGTTCGTACTAATCAAAAACCTTCTGTACAAAAGGGGATTCTCACGACCGTATCTGAGGTGCTTGAATCCTGACGAGGCAAACTACGTAATGAGAGAAGTCCATGAAGGTATCTGTGGAAACCATTCGGGTGCACGATCACTAGTGCACAAACTTATCCGAGCAAGGTACTACTGGCCTACAATGCAGAAGGACGCACAAAGCTATGTCAAGAGGTGTGACAAATGTCAGAGATTCAGTAATCTAATAAGGCAACCAACCGAGGAGATGACACCCATGACGGCCCCCTAGCCGTTCGCCCAATGGGGACTAGACATCCTGGGCCCCTTCCCCACCGCGGCAAAGCAACTAAAATTTCTGGTGGTTGGAATCGACTACTTCACAAAGTGGGTGGAAGCAGAGGCCCTGGCTACCATCACGGAGAAAAACATTCGAAACTTTGTTTGGAAAAATATTATCCGCAGGTACGGGATACCAAGAGTGCTTGTCTCCAACAACGGAAAGCAGTTCGACAATAGCGCATTCAGGAATTTCTGTTCGGAGCTGGGTATCAAGAACCATTATTCCTCCCCCGCACACCCTCAGGCCAACGGACAAGTCGAAGTTACAAACTGAACCTTGCTCAAAATTATCAAGGCCCGGCTCGAGGGGGCAAAAGGTATCTGGCCTGACGAACTACCAAGCGTACTGTGGGCGTATCGTACAACTGTAAGGGTACCAACAGGAGAAACGCCATTTCGGCTAGCATATGGAACTGATGCTGTCATACCGGCAAAGGTAGGGCTTACAAGCTATCGCGTGGAGAATTACAGCGATGATAACAATGAAGAAGCCATGCGACTCCAGTTAGATTTGGTGGACGAAGTCCGTGCTACGGCAGAACAGAGGTTAGCACGATACCAGAACCTAATGGCAAAATACTACAACTCCAATGTCAGACAGAGAGACTTCCAGATCGGTGACCTTGTGCTGAGAAAAGTAATGGGAGCTGCTAGAGACCCCTCTCAAGGAAAGCTCGGCCCCAACTGGGAAGGACCATACAAGATCTCTTCATGGCAAAGAAAAGGGACCTACCACCTTGAAACTCTGGACGGGCAGAAGCTACAGCACCCATGGAACACAGAACACCTACGGAGAATTACAGCGATGATAACAATGAAGAAGCCATGCGACTCCAGCTAGATTTGGTGGACGAAGTCCGTGCTACGGCAGAACAGAGGTTAGCACGATACCAGAACCTAATGGCAAAATACTACAACTCCAATGTCAGACAGAGAGACTTCCAGATCGGTGACCTTGTGCTGAGAAAAGTAATGGGAGCTGCTAGAGACCCCTCTCGGTCCCAACTGGGAAGGACCATACAGGATCTCTTCATGGCAAAGAAAAGGGACCTACCACCTTGAAACTCTGGACGGGCAGAAGCTACAGCACCCATGGAACACAGAACACCTACGGAGATACTACCAGTAGAGACGATGACTTGAAGAACAACAACCGGAACAACACCTATCTTTTTACTCTTTGATTTTTTGATTACTTTTAAGTTTCCGCTGCAATAAGCCCAACGGGCACGTTTTTACTTTGGTTTTGCTACAATATGTTTTTAAGCCCACGGGGGCAAGTACTTTTCTACGAATGAATGATTTTTATTCAGATTCAACTAAGTTCACTTACATGCACTATTCAAAATCTTGGACGGATATCCCCAGGAGGGATAGAATCCTAAATCCGCAAATTAGACGGATTACCCCAAGAGGGATAAAATTTTATGAAGTCCAAAAAGTGGACGGACAAAGCCCACAAAATGGACGGATATCCCCATTAGGGATAGAATCCTAAATCCGCAAATTAGACGGATTACCCCAAGAGGGATAAAATTTTATAAAGTCCAAAAAGTGGACGGACAAAGCCCACAAAATGGACGGATATCCCCATTAGGGATAGAATCCTAAATCCGCAAATTAGACGGATTACCCCAAGAGGGATAAAATTTTATGAAGTCCAAAAAGTGGACGGACAAAGCCCACAAAATGGACGGATACCCTAGGAGGGATAAAATCTTAAATCCGCCAACTAAACAGATAACCCCAACAAGGACAAAAATTTGTCTATATGTGGACGGAGAAAATCCACAAGGTAGACGGAGCTTCCCTAGAGGATGAAAATCTAAGTCCTATGGTGGGCAAATAAAAACCTAGGCTTCATGACGGGCGAAAATCCTTGTAGGAAGGACGGATAGAAACATGGTCCACTAAATAGGCAGATAAAACACCAAGTCCACACCATGGACGGATCCTACAAGGGCGTGTCCTACTAGCTCGTAAATGGACGGGGTAAAACCGTAATGAGGACGGATGTCCCCGGACGGGATAAAATATTAAATCCCTAACATAAACAAACGACCCCAAGGGGGTTAAAAATTGTCCACAAAAACGACGGACAAACACAATTGAGTAATAGAATTGATAAAGTCCATAATTTGGACGGACTACCCAAGATGGTTAAAAAATAAACGTCCTCAAAAAGGACGGATTCAAGAAGACATCATCAAATAAAAGGATGTTTTCCTAAGTACGACGGACATAAATTCATTAACCAGATCAATAAAAGTTAACAGACATAGCAATAGATTATATATGCCAAAAGTATAAGAAATTACTGACGGACAAAAAGTACCCATTGAGGGAGCTGTTTGATAAAAACAGGACGAATGTATAAATCGTTCTCCAAATACTTTTACATATCAAAAAATTAAAACAAAAAGACAAAGTAGAAATTAAACTACGACGGGCGTCTCTTTCTGCTCTTCACGGCTGGTTTTACTATCCTTAGTTCCACTCTCGACAGCTGGTTAATCAGCACGACCACTTTTACCGTCCTTGGGATCATGTTGAAGGATCTGTTGATCTCCTGGAGCACTGACGGGCAGGTTCTCTTCAAAGAGTTCATCCGTATTTTCAGAATTGGCAGGACGGGTAGAAGTAAGTTCTTGAGCATTTACATTGACGGACGAAACGTCAAGATCCGGATATAATGCCTTCACTTGACGGATAGCCTCGTCAAAGCCTTCATTGAAAGAATCTCCGAGCTCGGACAGTAGGGCGTCTGAATCACGGTACTCTTGGACAGCAGTTTCCTTTGCCAGACGGGTTTCTTTCTCTTTGTCTTGAAGGACTATCCTCAGTTCCTCCGTCAGCTTCAACAGCTCGTTCCTGTCCGTCTCAAGCAGTTTAAACTTTTTCTCCTGAGCTACCTTCCAAGCCTTTAGCTCTAAAAGCTCCTCCTCCGTCATCTTGGCTTTATCCCGAAGATGGTCTAGGGTTATCTCATGGTTAAGACACCGTCCCATGAGTCCCTTCACCATGACCATGGTCTGAAATATTGAAAAATTCAAAAGAAAATCAAAAATAGTAAGACGGACAATGCATAAACATATATGAGGTGGACAGGCTTACCTGAGCAATACTAAATAAAGTTGTTTCACCCATGGCCTCCGTCGAGTGATTACCCAGGTCTTCGTAATCCTCGGAGGTGAGAAGGGAAGATAGCTTTTCCAAAGCATAACTAGGGTCGTCTCGGAGAAGGAGAGGTGGCTTCTTAACTTCAGACGACGGACCCTTCATTAGCCCTTTACCAGCCCCGAGCTTGGTTGGGGTGACCGTTTTGGCACCTTCAGCCATAAGCCCCACGACGGGCTCCAAGGGGACCTTAGGCTTCTTTGGAGGACGGTCCCCCTTGGACGGCTGCTTTCTCTTTGCTGAAACTGTTGCCTCCTTCGGTTCCGTGAGTTTGGCCGTCCTATTCTTTGCGGCGTTAGACCGTCTAAGCGCCCTTCTCTTGGCAATATCCATTTCGGTAAACATGGACGGATAAAGTTAGCTTCATAAAACAAAACCTAATATTCAAACAAGAAGTAAGTGTCGGACATACGCTGACAGATCCTTTTTTCGTATTTGATTGCTTGTGGAGAAGGAACAGGCCCGTCACAATACCAACAAATTGTGTCAAGGTTTACCAATTTCGCCCAAGTCCTCTCGTTCGGCGTAGTCTTTTTGAAAATTCTTTCGAGAAAGCTAAATTCCTCAATGCTAATTTGGGGGCGCCGTCGGACTGCAAATAAAGAGGACGGTTAGGAAAATTTCCAAAATGAGCTGAACGGTTTAAAAAGTATCCTAACTAGGATGGACACATACCATTCTCAGATAATATGCCCCAAGTAGTATTGACAGGCATATGGTCTGTCTCTCCTGGACGGCACATCCATCCGTCACCTTCTAAGAAAAAGTATCTACTCTTCCAGTCTTTGTTGGAGTCTGGGGTTTCATATATGACCTTTAGCAGCGCACTCCTAGGTACAAAACTGTATATACCCCTAGACTTGTCGATCTCGTCCGGACGGTAGCAATGTAAAAACTCCCGTACCGTCAACCTCCTAGATCCGTCTGATATAGCCTTGTACAGAATCTCCATCGCAATGAAGACCCTCCAGGCGTTTGGGGATATTTGGTTGACGAACAAACCCAAATACTTGAGCAACTCACGATGAAGGGAGCTCAGTGGGAATCTGAGTCCAGCCTTCAACATTTGCTCATATATTCCGACACCGTCCACCCCTTCATAGTAACATTTCTCTAATTTGTAAAGTAGACGGATTGGGATATGATCTGGAATCTGGTAGTTAACCCTAAGTGTTCTGAAGTGGTTTTCCTTAATGGTGGATGTGAAATCGTTAACCGTCCACCTTGGGAGCATGATGAACTCCCTTGGTCCGTCAGCCCCTACGACGGGACCTACTTGTTGGTTGTCATCAAGCTCTACATTCTCAACAAAGTCTACATCCTCATTTGTTGGGGATGGAGAAGATGAAGACGGACTCCTATCGTCGCTAAGACTCTCTAGATCCCTATGACCTGACTGGTATACATCCTCATAGTCCGCCCCGTCACGGACAAATGATTGGTTACTCGACGCACTAGACATTTCCTAGGTATTGACGACTATAAAGATGCTGACAGATATATGATGAGGAATAAAAATCTGACGGAGGAACGAAATGGTAAAAAGTACTTACCGGTCAATAGAATGTGAACGGAGAAAATTTGACAGAGACGAATGCGAATTACTAGCCTGACAAGTATGACGGATTGAGCTCTGACAAAGTGTTTTCTAAGCAAAAGTGGGGAATGAGAGGCGAGGGCTTAATATTTATAAAAAGACTACACGGGAGACGAGGCGACGCTTCAATTCATTACAACCCCCAATAGCACAGTGACGCGTGTCACGGTATTTAATTGAAATTAATCTAGTACGCGGAAACCGACGAACCACGAATAGCTTACCCGTCATATACATCAACCGTCATGATTATTGACCGTCATATCTTAGCCATCTGTTGTCACCCCGTGAACCCTATAAATTCTGACGGATTCACGGTGTGAGGGGGCAACTGAAGAGGAGAAAATCTGCTCGCATGTATGACGGGCTATCTTCATGACGGGCCCGAGCCTTGACGGGCCACATCTTGTGGGCCGAGTTTAGGTGGGCCAGTTGAGTTATTGGGCCCATAGCTGGAACCCCCGCACCAGTAAGATTCTATTAGACGTGATTATTAATGAGTTCTCCCTACAAGGAAAAACCTTGTCCATCAAGTCTAGGATTTTATAAAGAAGAGTCCTATAAGGAAAAGATTCTTCAATCCACGCCTATGAGGGTTTCCTATATGGAAAAAACTTCTACCCCAAGAAAGAAAGGTCGACTCTTTGCTACTATAAAAGTCCCAACACTCTCACAAATCGAGGTACGCATAATTTACCCTCTCTAGCACTCTAGAGTTGTGAGAATATTTCTGACTTAACCTTCGAAGGGTATTCGGCCGGCACCACACCGGTGCTCTTCGCGAGGTTTTCTCTTCTCTTTGTTTTGTAGGTTCATACTCGTGCACGTAAGTATCGTGTGGCTTACTGGTGAGATTCTTGACTTCATCAACAATGATTCTTGTAATAAGCAATAAGAGATAGGTGCCCCTTGGATTAAAAGTGAGAGCCAAAGGAAGCTGCTGAACGAATCATAGCTACAAGAATAATTTGATATGAATGTTGCCACATGAGAATTCCAAAGTTTGGCCTTTGTTGTTTTGTTGATAGTGGCTGGTGTTCTCGCAGTCATTCTAGCAATGAAATATCTTGAATTTTGGACCATCTTTTGTATTGTAACTTGCTTGTTTGCATGAAAAAGCATGAGCATTAGCTGATCTCTGCAATATATTACTTTTTTACAGCTTGGATCAAGCTCGTCCAGCTTTAGTTGTTTATTGTGACAAGTGCTATTTTATGACCTTTTTTTATTTTTTATTTATTTATTTTTTTGATGTGGCTATTTTATGACCTGAAACTTTGTGCACCCAACTTGATAATGGCTGCTGTTTGTGAGCTAAATTCGGTGCTGTCACTTTTTTTTTTCTTTCCCTTTTTGATAATGGCTGATATTAATTGCAAGCAAGGATTTGATGCTCTCAGCCCTGTTATATATATGTATAGCAAGGATTTAGTGCTCTCAGCCTTCATTTTTTTAACACCAGATGTTTTGAGCTAGGATTTGGTGCTCTCAGCCTTTATTCAGTTCTTAATGGCTGTTGTGCGACCTAGAAATATGTTATCTCAACCTTTTATGAAAAGGAATAATGTTGCCCTGTGCAGAGACGAACTGCCTTAGGGCCGAGGGGGCCATGCCCCCCACCCCTAGCCTTTGAAAAAATCCCAGTGTATATTTACACAATTTCTACTTTTTGGCTCTAAAATTTGTACACTTGACACCCCCTCTCCTAAAAAATTGACATGCTGACCCGTAAATTCTCAAAAATGGATATGAATAATTTTTTTTTAAAAAAACACATATAAAATTTTTTGGACAAATCATAAATCTGGTCTAAACAAAAACAATAACAACAAATCAACTACAAAAGCCAGCAAAACAAATCACAAAAACTCAATAACCTTTACTTACTTTCTCCCTCTTATTTGAGAGCTTCATGCTCCTCTCAAATGACTCCACCCCATAACTACAAAGACAACTCCTACACCGTTGATCGCTTCATCCATAAACCAGTCAATCACTAATTAGAAATGACAATGGGTTGGGTTTGAGATGGGTTTCTTTATCAACGAATCCGAACATGGGTCCCATTAATTAAATGGGTTTTTTTTTCTACCCCCATACACGCCCCTATGGGCCCTATGGACCTCACCCCGCCATGCCCCTTCAAGGCTCAATCTAAAGGCACTAACCATGACCTAATTTGTAATTAAAAAAAATTAAAAAAAAAAAAAACTGTGACCCAAATCAAACATAAGCTAAGAAAAAATACAACATAAAATTCAGTTCACCAGAAAATCAAACATAAACTAAGAAAAAATTACAATATAAAATTAGATCCAGTGTAGTTGTAGCTGCAATTCTTCGATTCTTTCAACTAAAGTTTTTATCTCACAACAAATAGCAACATGATAATGAATAGACATGGCAAAACGGGCAAGCCAGGTTAGGTTCAAGTCAGGTCAATCGGGTTGCAGGTCAAATGGGTCACAGGTAAAAAATGGGTCATTTTAAGCGGGTTAAAAATGGATTCGGGTCAATCGGGTTGCGGGTCGGGTCGGGTTGACCCATATTTTTCACATGATTTTTAATTTTTTTTTTATATATAAAGAAAACAACATGTATTTGCTATTTGGAAAGTTATGCAACAAATTACTTGATGTAAAATGCATTATTTTAAATTCATCACTTATATCAAGAATGAACTCAATTAAACTTATTTATACTTATTCATTAATTTTAATATTATTCAAATCCTAACATTGCTATCTAAAACAAAATAATACAAAGATAAGTAAAACAAATACACAAGTTTTATTTCTACACAATATCAACATCCCAAAACATAAAACAAAATTACAAATGACTTATTGGATAACTCATTTGATAAAGAATAAAAACATAAAAGAAATTTACAATCTTGAAAATTAATTTTATAATCTATTACCAATTGTGGTTGACACTCTATTTCAATTTGAGATATACATTAAAGTTTGATTGCTTACTTATTTATACATGGTCTTTTTTATGAATATCGTATCATTGTTAAGCAACACATACTCTAGAAAATATCATAATTTATTTTGAAAAACCGTTTATTTTGGACATAAATTGTTAAAAGAAAAAATCTAAGCATTCATAATTTTTGCTAATTTGATACTTTAGCTTCACTATTTTCACACTTGTGAATGTTTCTCACACATGGCTACAATTTTAAATCCATGTTTTTAACTCTACAAATTATCTTGGCATGTATCAATTGTTTCCTTAAAACTCATAATAAACAATTAAACCAATATTGTCTTAATTTTACTATTTTTTTACCCAAAAAAATGGTTTGAGTTTGGGTCGAGTCGTGTTGACTCGAAAAAACATGGGTCGGGTCACGGGTCAACCCGTTTTTACTTCGAGTAAAAAAAATCGAGTTCGAGTCGGGTCGGGTCAGAAAATTTTGACCCATTTTGCCATGTCTAAATGAACAAGGAAGGCTAAAAAAAAAACACATACAACCTATAGGAAATGAACCCCAATAACAGAAACAAGAATGGCAACAAACCTAAAAAAAAATGGTGGAGAATGAATCCAAATCATTGTGAGTGAACTATGATGAGCTGGTGATAGAGGGAAGTTAGCGTCGACGACAAGGTGAAGAAGCAAAGAAGAGGGAAAGTGAGAGATTGAGGGGGCCAAAGGTGAAGTCGTGGGTGAGGCTATGTGGGTCGGTGAGAGTGAGAGCTCGAGGAGTTGAAGGGAGCGGCGGTACGGAGATGAGAGCGTGAGTGTGGCTGTGCAGGTCAAGTACTTTTTGCCATTCCTATCACCAACAGCTTGGATCAATTGGTGTCTTTACCTCAACCAGTGAAAAAAGTTTATCTATTTTTTGAATGACAGAATTTTTTTTAAAATTTTTTAATGTTTTATTAACTTTGAAACACACTTGACATGCATGCATAGATGGGGATACACGTGCCTTTCCAACAAAAATCAATTGGTTGTCCATTCTAATGTAATTGCTTAACAAATCTCTTTTAATTCTTTTTTTTTTTTTTTTTTTTACTATTTTTTCAAACTTGCAAATTTTCGAAGGAAAAAATCTCAACTTTACCAAGACACCGCTAATTGTCTCACCTTTTGTGCTGAATATTGATGCATGATAGTTATTAACCATTATTTTAAGGGACTATTTCTGGGTTTAGCGTGGGTTTAAGGGACTGTTTTTGGGTTTTTTGTGGGTTTTTTCTGGTAGAGGTGAGCTCTATGAGTGATTTCAGTGGGTTTTCACAAAGGTTTTGGGAGTATTTCAATAGGTATTTGTTGTTGGTTTTGGGTATTTTTCTGTGTTTTGGGGAAAGTATTTTGCTGGGTTTTGGCCCTTTTGGGGCTGTTTCTATGAAGAAGATGATAGATACAAAAATTTTATAATTATATGATAATATTTGTGTTTAATCAATCTGATCTCATCATAGGTTTTATGACTCATATTGTTTTTCTTATTATTAAACATATTTGATAAAACAAACTTCATTTACCTGTGAGTGTAAGTTTTAATTATAATGGCGAGTATTATCTGTTAGACAAAATGACTTTGAAAATTGAAATTCACGGAATACCTTTTGTACACTAGTATTTTTAGTGTTTATTGGATAAACCGGTGTTCCTAGTGCACTTACAATTTGACAAGTAATGTTGGCTATTTCTTAGTGTAGTTTATAAGTTATTTTGGTTCTTATATTTCATTTACTCAAAACTTTTTGACATTTTTTTGTTCAAGTTAAACATTTTGGACGTTTCTAAGGGTGAAGTCATTGGTTTTATTAATACTAGTGGTCAAATTTTTGTGAATTTGGGCAAAATATTGATATATTTCTATCAAATAGTAGAATTTTGTGTGGAATTTTTGAACGAGATCAGGATTTTAGAAGACCTTAGTTACCCCTACCCAGCAATTAAAGCTACAAACATTATGCATTTATCCAAAGTAAAAAAAATTCTGGCAAACATTCATTGAAAGAATATCAATTTATCACTCACCAATGTCGTACTCTCGGACGAAAAGCCGTGGTATCTAACTAGTGCTTTTGGATATTCTTTCCTCTACGCGGTAATTAAAATGCACAAAATTAGTTCTCTCATTTGAATTGTAAAAAAATGAGGTGGAGAAGTTATAAAACATAAAATTCCACGTGTAGGGATTTTTTCTTCAAAAGAATAATTTCTCCAAGAGAAATTATCACTCTAACGATAATTCTCCTAAAATAGAGAATGTCAATATCTATCCAATTGAATAAAGCATGACGTCAATAGTCTTAACTGTCAGGTAAGAGTAACCAATATTAAGATCTTTTGAAATCCCGACCCTATTCAAAAGGTCCTTAAAAAATTCTATGATTTGATTGAAGGATATAAAAATCTGGATTTAGTTTCTCTAAATTTTCTAGAGTACTCTACTAGTAGAATTTCTTAAATTCTAACTACTCTTTAATAATTTAATGATCAAAATTCTACCATGTCAGCATTCTACTAACAATATTTTTAAAATAATAAAATAATATTACAAACAAAACAATTAAAATTATTGTTAGTGGAATACTGACATGACAAAATTTAAATCATTAAATCATTAAAGAATGGTTAAGATTTAAAGAAATTTATTTGATAGAGCTCTCGGGGATCTTAATCCTAAAAATCTAGCCTAAATTCAGAAGAATTTGACCTCCAATATCATTAAAACAAATAACTTCTTACAAACCTCCCAAATGTTCAACTTCAAGACTGGATATAAAAAATGTCAAAAAATCTAAGAAAAGTAAAATAGGAGAACAAAATAACTTATAAACCACACAAAAAAATAGTTAACATCACTTGTAAATTGCAAGTGATCTAATGAACACTAACAATACCAGTAAACAAAAAGCATTTAATGAATTTCAATTTTCAAAGTAATTTTGCTTAACAAAATTACTTCAATGAATTTAAATTTAAGCATTTTCCACCAAAAACTACCCATATCAGTGGGTGTATAAAAGTTTGCAAATGTACACATCTGCTACCGTCTAAATATACGTGGTTACTGTAGCTGTGTAAATAATTTTTTAATATTTTTTTGGGATAATTACACTTTACCCACCTGTGGTTTGCCTCTAATTCAATGTGCCTACCCGTGGTTTCAATTTTGACACTTTACTCACCTATGATTTCCTTCGTTAACAATCCGTGACCCACCTCTAGTACAGCGGTTACTCTAACACGTAAACTCGTCAAAAAAGAACTTAAAACTGATCAAACACTGAAGAACAAAGAACACATCAAACACTGAAGAACGAAAAACACAGTACTCAAAGATTTTATTTTCCAACATTTCTCATACACACAAATTCAATTAAATACAAAAAATTTCATCCCAAACATCTCCAAATCTAGTAAATCAAAACCCAACCAAATCAATAATAAAACATCTAAATCAACTAAATACAAAAGCAATCACTAGTGTTTTTGTTTCTGCTGGTTTGGGCTGTTTTCCTCTCCATTCGCGTGCCCTTCTTTTTCGTTTCCTGTCAGATCTCTCTATCTGTGTTGTCTTAAACTTTTATGACTCTCTCAAGTCTAGTCTAATCTCTCCTTTCTTTGCCCATTTCTCGCTCTCCCTTTGGTTTTCTATTACCGTGTGCTCTACTCTCTTACTCTCTCTCTCTCATTCTCAAAGTGTAGGCAAGGATATTTCTCTCTCTAGGATTGTGATTTTTTTTTTTTTTTTTTTTAGCGTTTTCCTTCCCATTTCGATTTTTAAAGTTCCATCTCTGTTTCATTTTCCAAGAGATGCGTCGAAGACGAAGCTACCTTCTCAGTTACTAAGAGAAATGTAAGTGTTTTTTAGGGAATGGTAATATACTTTGTGGGTTTTCAATCTGGGTTTTTTCAATCGGTAGTGATCGGTAGTGATTGAAAACCCAGACGAAGCTACCTTCTCTGTTCCATCCACTATCATCATAATATATTATTTTTTAGATTTGGACCGATCAGACCACCCAATCACTACTGATTTGGGTTTTCAACCATGGGTTTAAAGAGAGAGATAAAGATGATGAGTTAGAGAGAGAGAGAGAGAGGAGAGAGGACTAGAGATCAAGAGCTTGAACTGAGAGTGCCTTAAAGATCTGGGTTTTCGGCCGGTGGTGGCGGTACCGGTGGTGTAATCAGTGTTCAACCTATGATTTGGGTTTTTGGTTGTCGGATGCGGTGGCAATGGCTTGAACCAGAAGATAAAGCTTGATTGAGAGAGAGAGACATCCAACGGTTTGAGAGAGAGAGAGAGAAAGAGAACTCCAGGGGTCTAGCGGGTTTGAGGGAGAGAAAACTTGTTTGAAAAAATTAAATAGATCTACCTGCAACCGCTGAACAAATGTTTGGGATGAAATTTTTTGTATTTAGTTAAATTTGTGTGCATGAGAAATGTTGGAAAAGAAAATATTTGAGTACCGTGTTCTTTGTTCTTCAGTGTTTGATGTGTTCTTCATTTTTCAATGTTTGATCTGTTTTAGGTTCTTTTTTTATGAGTTTACGTGTTAGAGTAACGACTGCACTGGAGGTGGGTTACAAATTATTAACGGAAGAAATCGATAAAGTGTCAAAATTGAAACCACAGATAGGCACATCGAATTAGAGGTAATCCATATGTAGATAAAGTGTAATTATTCCTATTTTTTTTCTCACCTATTCATCAGGCTTCTCCTCTTCTCTTTTTCGAGAAATTATAAAGTCCACATAATGAACAAGTGATGTGGTCCACCATTCTATTAAAAAATTATCACTTGTTTAAAATTATTAATTAAAAATTTTTTGTAAATAGAAATTAATTATTGACTCAACAATTTTAAATAAATAAAAATTTTTTAATAAAATAGTGGACAAATAATTAGGTCCACCAAAATACCCCATAATTTCTTAGGCCGGTCAACCACCCACCACACCCAAGACAAAAAATCCCACCTTTCTCAAACCCCAAAACCCAAATCAAAACACAAGTCAAACTACACCCACAACTCAGAACACCAAAAACCAAGCAAAATCACAAGTCCCCAAACCCAAGAGAGAACCAAAGTTAGAAGCCTTTTGTTGTCGTGGTTGATTGGCTGAACCCATGGTGTTCGGCCATAGTGGTCTAGGCTAGGTGGGATTCGGGTTTAGAGAGCTAGAAAGAGCAGGGTTCTGCCTTTGTGATGGTTATGTGATGTCCGGCCACGGCCATGACCATGGAGCACCAGCCATGGAGGTTTGGCTTTGTGACGGTGAAGAGAGAAGAGAGGTATAATGCAGAGTTGATGGTGAGAGAAAGAGGGAAGCTATGGACAGTGAATAATGCAGAGTTGATTTGATCACGTTAGATATAATGCATCAACTTGTATGGCTAAAAATGAAGCACGATTCCCAAGTTTTTCACTCTTTGAGGGGGAAACTAAAGGCCAACACACCCAAAAAAAAAAAAAAAAAAACTGAAGGCAAATACAAATAATGTGTCTCATATCTTTTACATGTACATAAAATCTTTGTTCCCCCCAATGATACGTCTTTTACAGGACAAAGATTCCTCCAATTGTTGCTTTTAGACCATACAAAACTCTGCTATTTTTTTGTTTTTTTGATAAGACAAAACTCTACTATTAGACAATACACATTTGTCCCATTCATTTCCCTTACCTCCACTCTAGGACTACGACTAGGACTAGGCGAATTCTACGACTTATAAGCATTTGTCCTTTTAATTTCATGCAATAAAGGGCGTTTGTTAAAATAATTTGAGTAATATTGTTTGAGTATTTTTGATATACTTAATAGCATTCTTATTAGTTGTTCTATAAAAAATGTCATTTTGACACACAAAAAATTTATTTTACTATTTTATTATATTATTTTACAACATTTCATTTATCAGGTGTTTTGTTCTTCAATCTCATATATTAAAATAATATATACCTCACATTAAAATATCATTTAAAAAAAACTTCACCATTGCCCAGCACCACACCACCACCACCACCCCTGCCCATAGTAGCCCACCGCCGACAACCATAATCAAAACCCAAAATCAACAACCCAACCCACTACCACCGACCACCATAGCTAAAATCCAAAATCAACCAAAATCCAAAATTAGCCCACACCCACCAACATCAGCCATCACAATCCATGAAAATCAGCCCACCCACCGCCATAACCCACCATCATCAACCCATTAAAACCCATGAAACTCAACTCACATCCACCAAAAAAAAAAAAACCAAGGCGATCTAATCTGAGAGTGTGAGATGGACGGTGCTGCGTGGTGGACGCCGATCTGCCCCTCCGAACCCATCCACCACCGATCTGTCCATCCGAAGCCAACCATTGGCCAACCCACCCATCAAACCACAGCCAAAAAAAAAAAAAAAAAAAAAAAAAAAAAAAAAAAAAAAAAAAACAGAAAAACCATAGCCAAGACCCACAACCCAGACCCACGGCGAGCAAAGCCCACCATCCATGACAAGAAAATGTCACCCACGACACACGGCAAGCAACAGTGGCGAGCTGGGCAGTCTGTCTCTCGGCGTGGCGAGATCAATGATGACGAGATCGGTGATGGCGAAATCGGCGTGGCCAGACGGCGATGAGAATGCTGGGGTTGCCGACGGAAAGAGAGAGAGAGAGAGATTTGTTGCAGATGGAGAGAGAGAGAGAGACGGGTGAGATGGGAGTAGATCTGCTCGGAGGAGAGAGAAAAAACGATTTAAATAAGCCAAACAGTGTTCGGCATTTTTGTCCGTACGCTCTAAAAAATGATAGCGTATTGTAGCATGTTTCAAAATTTTGGAACTTTTAGCATACCTGATGAGCCTTCGTTTTTGTGTTTGATGTGCCAAATGTACTAAATATTTGGCATTTGGCACATTTGAGAGAGCTGATGAGAGTGCTCTAAGAGTGAAAAAATGTGTAAAGTTATTTAAAATGTGAAAATATGTGTTGAAACTTACCCACCAATCAAAGCCAAAGATTCACGAAGGTCCAAAACTTTGAATTGTATTACATAAACATATTTTATACTTCGTTCATGCGCGCTTTACATATATAATAATACTTTTTTTTTATTAGTGTTATAATGTTTAAAAGTTACATATAAATATATATATATATATATATTTATTTATTTATTATTATTTTTAAATGTAAGATAACTTAGAATAATATTTAAAAATGAAATAGAAATAGTATCTTAAGTTTTAAGATGAATAAAGAAAATAAAGAAAAAAACATAAAACTTAAGAACAATACTGGTATGTGTTTTTTAATTTAAAATTATCTAACTAAAAGACGGATATTTTAGAGAGCTTAATAATTTGTTTAAGGGTATTATAGTACGAAAAATGTTAAAATTCAAACAGAGAATCATGTTATTGATAATATAGATATATACTCTATTATTATTATTATTTTTTGATAAGTATACTCTATTATTATGTATCTTATACAAATACAAGTAATAAATATCTTATACGTAAATCAGACGTATACACAACAAATATATATTTTTACGTCTTTTTTTCTTCTTCTTTTTTTGGCCTATGAAATAAGGCAACAAGATGGCAAAACTCTTGTATGCACATGAGACATATGTCTCATTTGCCTTGATTTTGCATATGTCTCATTCGCCTCATTTATATAATTCTATTAGTTTGACGGGTTTAGACTTTAGACTTTAGAATTGAATCTTACAAGTTTTATTATTTTTTTTTTGGGAGTGAGGGGTGTACATATAAGTGAGGTGACAGTAGAGGTAATCTTAGGTTAGTCTTCATGCCTTGTCTCCAAGAAAAAAGATTACCTTCTAAAGTTAGTTCCTTAGGTTTGCATTGATAAATTTGGATTTTCGTTTGATACAAACTTAATTCATAGATTTGAATTGGAAAGCCACTCGATAATCTTCGGAATACCGAATACCAAATACATAGCGATATAGGAATTCAAAGTTAATTGAAAATTTTAAACGTGTCAAGACTCAAGAGGAAATGAAAAAATGACTGGGATCGTACTTGTAAAAAGTTACTTGAAAATTTTCTACCCCTCTTTCTTTTACCAAGTACAAGAAGTACTTGTAGGATGACTCTGGTTGCGCCAATGATACAAAAAGGATGTTTCCACTTTCCGCAAGCAAGAAAAAAGTTTTCAAAAAAGGTCCAAACTAATAAAAAATTCATTTCCAACGACCCAATCGATGCGGTTGGGAGGACCAGTAAAAACTCTTTCAATTCGAAGAAGGCAATGACTGGACCGAAGAAAATTAATGTGGTCCTCAGTGACAGTGGCTTTGGTTGAGAGAATATTGGGTCTGTAAGAAATTTTCAACGATGCGTTGATGGCAGAAAAAAGTATCTGAAAATGTGAAAAAGCTTTGAAACTCATGTAAAGGGGTATTGAGTGCTGTATCAGAATGTGAGATCACCGCGACGGAGTCACGTGCCCATGTGCAAGTTTGAACTATTAGCTTATGTGTACTCAGACTTTGCAGAGATTCCTATCCATATGGAGGTACTGCCGTACTGGTAGATGAGAATCCTATGCAGTAACCTATCTGCCTATACCAGCTAACACGTCTTTCAATATTTGTAACCGAATCCCCTTCGCCACTTGTATTCTTTTGCTCATGCATTAATAGCTTTTTATTTTTTTGGGTAAGTGTCTTTGGAAAATATAGTTAATAATTTATTTTAATAAAATTTTGACATTATCTTTAAAAAAAATAAAAAAAATTATTAAAATATATATATATATATATTTTTTTCATAAAAACTCACTTTAAATGAATGATTGATCATTACACATTTCCTTATTTTTTTTCAGTGTGAATTTCACATCAAGAAAAGTCTGACATAGAACTGTAACTACGATAAATGCATGAGTGGGTAACTTGAAGACTTGAACTTCAACCTCACAAATTAGTGAACTACACGCATGCACAGACTCTTTATTAACAATCCTCCAAATCCATTATTGAGAGAGAGAAGCTTAGGAATTTCTTCGGTATGGGAGGCTAGGAAGAATTGGTTTGTGCACTATTTCTTGCCAAGTTCACCCATGCCAACGAGTTCCTTATGGCTTTTCTCTTTCCCTTCTTTTTTTTTTTTTGATGAATTCTCTCTTCCTTCTTACTCACACCACACAAATTGTATGAAATTACTTTTGCCTATGTTTGTAGGCTATGCTACTTTGCGTGAATTATTGAAGGATATGTAAAATGAAAGTAGCAAAGGGGTAGCTTGTATTCTTCTTACATTGGGGTCGTTTTTAATTTTTAAATTTTATCTCTTATTATTTGATTAAACTAAGTTTTTGTTACTCAAAAAGAAAAAAGAAATAAAAACTAACATGATTTGAGCTTATTTATGCGATTTTTAGCTTTTATGTATAGTTTTTTAAAATTATCACTTTGTCAAAGAATAAAAACACTTAATACGTTTTCAGCAAAATTTTTTAACAAAAAACTAGATAAATTTTTGCTAAACAGACACTTAGATTTATATCATCTGTGTGGTAGGTAAAGTTTTTGAGTGCTTTTGGTTTCCCAGATCTTTGATATACAGGGGTTCTTTTGGACCATTTGTGCACTTTAATTTCTTTATATTCTTTTGGACCATTAAAGCTGTGTTTGTTTCAGTGTAAAATATTTTCTGGGTGTAAAATATTTTCAGGAAAAAATATTTTCGAGAAAGGAAAATATTTTTCAGTGTTTGGTTGCATTTTAAAAATTATATTAGAAAACAATTTTCAGTGTTTGGTAATATTCTAAAAATGCTATTTTCCTACAAAACTTTCACACTTTCTCAGCCATTTTCTCATCTTCCAAACAAATTTTATATCAGAAAATCCACCACCATCCACACACCAGCACCCACAGAAAATCCACCACTATCCACACACCAACACCCACAAAAAATCTACCACTATCCACCCAAAACCCACCACCACACAACACAGAAACCACCAAAATGCCACCACCCACACCACCACAACAACAACAACAAAAAAATCAGAGATCAAAGAGATCAAGCGGATCGGCGAGAGAGTGATTGGCGATCAAGCAAATCGGCGACGATCTAGGTAAGGGTTTGTGAGTGGCGAACCATTGAGAATCGAGCTTCTCGATGGCCCTGATTTCAAAATCGATTTGGTCGAGCAAGAGTGACGATGCGGTGTCGGGGTTGGAAATCTAGATTGTGACGATCAGAGGATCGTCGGGACGGTACACATCCTTGTCCGATTGGATTTTGAGAGTGAGAACTCGTTGACGGAACTTGGACTCAACAGTGGTGGTGGTGTTCGGTGGATTTTGGTTCAAAAGGGAGAGGGAGATCGAGAAAGAGAGAGATTGATGGCGAGATCTCGTCGCTGCGTTTGGGGTTGAGGCGCGATAGCTCACTCTCCCTACTCTCTCTTCTTTCTTTCTCTCTTTCTCTCTTTGCGCGTCTGGTCCTTCTTTCTCTCTCTCTTTCTCTCTTTCTGGAAGTGATTTGAAGGTAAAATAAAAACGAAAATGCTTTTACGCCTGTGAGCCTTCTTTTACGGTCAACGCAGAAAACCATTTCAGTTTGACCCAATTTTCGATAACTACCAAACACACACTTTTACGGAAAAACATTTCCGAAAATGGTTTGAAGCCAAAACAAACGCACCCTAACTAGTAAGTTTGTTTACACTTATATAGTTGTGATTTGTGGATTCCAGTTATCTCAACTGGTAAAGTTTCTTATGGTTATATAAGAGATCTGAGGTTCAATCCCCGCCTACGCCAAAAACTGATTGGTGTCTTAGTCTAATGATAAAGAGCTATCATCAGGAGCGGACGTTATAGGTTGAAATTCTTTAAATATATATATATATATATAGAGAAATGATATGTCTACAATATTTTTACAATAAATTCTAAGTGGCAGGTTGTTACTGGTTATTATTGTTGGGGCAAAAAAGTAATTTTAGTGTTAGTTTCAAATTTGAACTAATAACAATTAACCATTTGTGATTTGTTGTAAAAATGTTGTAAACGTAGCATCTCTCATATATATATATATATATATAGCTGTGATTTTACTCTAATTGTTTTGTATTTTCCGTTTCTAAAGCTATAATTATGGGTTTAGAAATGTGACTTACCTTATTTCAAGAAAAAAGCAAAAATAAAAATATATGTAACTTACTTTGGACCAAAACAAATTTATATATCAGTATTACCTTTGGGTGGACTACATGCAAGATTTAATAAATTTCACACATCTCTTACTATTGTGTTTTCATCTCTTCACTCTTCATATATCTATGAGTTTTTATTTTGTGATACTTTTTGATGTGTTCACTTCATGCACGAAATAACAAAATAATTAAAGGAGAAAAAAATTCAAAAGTAAGTCCAGACATTTATATTATAAACAAAACAAAAATAAAATAAAAACCCTCATCGAAGGGAAATATTAGAGAGTTAAAAAAAAAAAAACTTTTACTAGTGGTAAATTTAGAATAATGAAATTGATACTTCGGAGGTATGTGAAAGTGATGGAAGAGACAAACGAAGTGTATCCAATACTACAATTGTCAGAAAAAAAGCCCGGTCCAATACAATTGAGACCCTTGGGTAGTTCACCAGACAGTGGGCTGATTATTATGTTAAAGGTGTCCATTGGGCCTGCCCGTTAACTCAAATTTATGAGAAAATTACTTAGCAAAGGGATTAAACTTGTGAAATGAGAAAGGGAGACTTTGAGACTATGAATCTAAGGCTGTGTTTGGTAGAGTGGATTTTAAGGATGATGAAAAAAAAATAATAATAAAAAGAGAAAATTAGTGAGGAAAACTTTTTTGAGGATGTTTGGTTAAATGGAGGAGAGGAAAAACACCTAGACCTCACAAAAAAGATTTTCCCCAAAATTGGGAGAAAATTGGGGGTGGGGGCGGGAGGGAGGGAGGTGGGAGGGGAGAGAGAAAATGAAGCACCTGAGCTGATGAAAATGTCAATGCACATGGGTTTCGTCCACGTCTAGTTGCATTTTTTTGTTTGTTTGTTTCGTCTAATTGTTCTTTTTTCCTTTTTTCTTTTTTTGTCCACTTGCACAGACACAATTTTTTTGCTAAAAAAATGTGTTGCTTTTTTGTTTTATTTAATGAGGACATGATTGTAAATTGATACCAACTTCACTTTTCCATCTCTCATTTTTCTTTTTAACCAAACAAATAAGTTTTCCATTTTTCCACTTTTCCATCCTCCCTACCAAACACAAATAAGAGAAAAATAAATCTCTTCTATATATCCTTCCACTTTTCTATCCCCTCCCCATTTTCTATCATCTCACTTTTTTACTCCTCCAACCAAATGGACCCTAATTGCTAAGATATTTAAGTAATTGTGTTTAAGATATGATGAACTGTTGTTTGGGGCTCAAAATTTTTAAAATTTTTACTTTTTGGCACTTGCTAACATTTATGTTTTCGACTGTTAGTATATTTAATTTAATAGCACAATTTAATATTTTGTGTTTTGTGATATGTAAAATCGTTTGGTTAAGCGTTATGGGAGATTAAAAAAATGTTTTTAAAATTCAAATTTTTTTTTTTTACAACCACAACTTCTCATAATTTTTTTACAAATGCTCATTTTTAACTCAATACATAATTTTCTAACAGTTTATACAAAAAAACTTGTAATATCTTTATAATTTATATATTTAATTTTATCAACCCATTAAAGGTTTGTTAAAATCTCATGAACAGCCTATTAAAAACCCATTAGGCCCACCAAAGGGAGATTTAAATCTCAAATATTTTCATTGAAAATACAAGAATATAAAACACTATTTTACCATTTTATAATATCATATCATTTATATATATTATATAATAAAAGTTAGGCTTAGAAACTGTGGTTGTGTTAAGTGACTTCACCAAATCGCAAATTTTTTTTATATTTTTTTAAAAAAAGATTTTAGATATACATGATCATTTTTATTGCGAGATAAAATAAGTGAATGAAATATGTTAACGGGTATTCGATTGCACTCGATAAGGAAGAATCAATCGGATCTTATTGTATTGGAAAGTAGCAAAAACTAATAAATAAATACTCTTTTAATGATAAGTTACTCGGTTTAAAAAAAAAAAAAAAAATTGGTCTATTGTAATAAAAAAACTCAATGCTAAGATTTTAACTAATGTAAGTCGACAATTGTTAACCAGGCCCAACCCGAAAGGGTAACCATTATTCATCTTTTATAGCAAGATAAAAGGAACTGGAGTAAAAAAACAAATTCATTACATACTATATTTGTCACGATATGCCCATTTGGTAGAACTTAATACTTCAAAGATATGACTTAGGTCTAGTGCACTGGAATTGTTGGGATGATGGCACATAATCAAAAGTGAACACATGTCCTTGTTGGGATAATGACACATAATCAAAAGTAAACACATGTCACCATGGTGACAGGTGCAATGTAATTGGATACTAAACCCAATTTGTTATTACATATCGTATTTGTCACAATGCTCGTGGATGTGGCTTTGGTCTGGTGCATCTAGTGCATTGAACACGTTGGATTTGTTTGGTTCCAAGAGGAACCCTCACATTTCTCCCATGTATGGTCTTTTGATTGAAGGTTTTTATACATAGTTTAATTATTGTATATTTGTGCTTTGATAACTCACAATGTGTTCCTATTAGGATCCTTATTAATCAATTGTAGTGATCTTTGTTTTAGTGATCAAAGCTATTCCTGTTACGATTATATTTATATTCTGAAATGCTGGTTGGAATGTGGCTTAGTTATAATGTGTTTTTATTCTCTTTGGTGAGATTTTAGTGACTGGGTGTGGACAAACTGATGTTTTATGGAATTTGAAAGCAGAAGGGGAAAATAAAGGATTCGTCTTTTACCTGTTATCACTTGTTTCTCTGGATCAAACTCTAACTTGGCTTTTCTTATTTTTGTCCCTTTTGCTGCAAAGAGTATATTTTTTTCAATATATGTATGTAACGCTCTCCTTTCACGTGTACATGAATCTATGCGTGAAGACCACCATTCTTGAATCAATGCGTGAAACCACCATTGAATGGTGGTTTCACCATTCCCGTTATGCCAAACTGCCTCTGTTTGTTGGTTGTGAACTTGTAAATATGCTTGGGTTGAATAGCCCAGCCCAATGAATACTTTCTTGCAAAGCTTGCCATTTATATATGCTCATATCTTCTTCCATGTTATGGAAGAACATTTCTTCTGTTTTATCTTTTAGGTTTTTAGCTATCTTATTAATTAATTAGTAGATTGAAAGCCGGACTTAAGACCAAAGAAAAACCAATTTCTCAATGTACATATCTATTAGAGCTAGCAGCAAGGTTGCAAACAAAACAGATCTTTGACAATAAGTTATATGCATTTTAGGTTTATTTTCGTCGTGAATTTCAACCAGACTTTCTTTTCATCCATCTTTGGCTGGATGGAGGTTTTTGACTAGCTCACTTGGATACCTCATTTGCCTACTGGACATCTTTTAGTTGCATGCAACGGAATTTAATCATTTTAGTAGATATTGTATTGTAGTGCCATCCAAGCTGGTACATATATCAATATGTGCAGTAAATTACTAAATTTGGGGTCTCAAATAAAATAAAATAAAAGAGTAGTAAATTTGGATGGTTTCATTATGAGGTGTTGTACAAACTCCAAATGGGCCAAGAGTTCCAAAAAATTTTATAGTTACTTCATAAGCTAGCTAAAACAAAGGATAAAATGTATAACAATGTAATAGTATAATCTCATCTAATTGATTAAATAATAAAGATATGAAGCGATGTCTTAATATAATCAATAAGGAACCATCAGGAAAAATATTAAATATTGAATTAATTATTAATTTGAAAATTAAAAAATTATCTTAAAAAATGTGATAAAAAAAAAAAGCAGAAAAATTAGGGAAGGAATTTTTAGAAAAAAAAAAAAAATTGTAAAAATAAAATCAAGCATATGCTGCCATCTTGGGATATTCAAATTCAATTATATCTATGTTCACTTTTTTTGAGACGTTTTTGATTGAGTTTGGAAACGTTGATCATGTTACTAAAATCAGTTTTCACTCAGTACCTTGTCATGATAATTACCACACAAAAAAAAAAATGCCATTATTTTTTTTAACAAGGGCATTATTTTGATTGTTGATGTAATCAAGAATAGTTTACATCATTATGCTTTTTCACTTTGTATAAGTGGTTGAATCCTACTTTCTCCAATGTAATGAAAAAAAGGGTATACTGCTTGTTCAGAATGACTACTCTGTGCTAACTGAAGAATGCTGTAGATGTGTAGTTTGTACCATCATGTTCTTTCTAAGTAAAAAAAAGATAGTGTTTTGTTTCATGATGCTGGAGCAGGCCAATAATTTGCCATGCAGAAGCTTGTTGGTGTGCCAATGGTACGAGACCATACCCAATGCGTGCCCTCCATTCGTTGCATTTCTGCTAGCTGCCATGACATAACAATATTAGCACTAGTCTGATTCTCATCTGTTGTTTTCAGGTTGTGGTTTCAGTTGTTCTTATTGGTGATGCATTCCATTGAAACTCTTTTCAAAATTCAGAAGCTGTCAATGACTAAAAGAAGCATAAAATGCTCATAGAAGGAATAGATGTTTAAATAAGACATAATATTTGAAATAAAATTTCAATATAACTTGGCACCAAAATGAAAATTGATGACATTTTGGGAAGCTTCCATATGGAAGAGATTGAATAGGTTGAATGAAGTGGAAATAAATATCCTATAAATCTTCGAGAAGAAATTTTAGGCCACCACTGCTCTATGGTGCAGAATGTCGGGCAGCAAAGACATAACAGCCTCAAACAAAGAGTGTAGCCAAAACAAGACTGACTGGTAATGAAAAGATAGAAATAGAACCAAAGGAAACTAGATGAGGGAGAATCACCCACGTGGTAAGCAAATTTCAGGACTTGTAAATCACCATTTGGAAGTGACTTAAGTCAGGTTGGAAGTGCTCAGAATAAACAAGAAAAATACCAAAAGTTGGTGGCTGAGGCAGTGAGAAAAGACAGAATAGCTAAGAATATAAATGAGGATATGCAACTAGGTAAATCAAAATGATTTAAAAGGATTCATTTAGTTGACCTTAATTGAGCATATTAAACTACCACTTTGTCCCAAATGCTTAAGTTTTTTTTGGAAATGGTGAATTTAAAACATGGGTTTTTTATTTTTTTACATGGGAGGAAGAGTGAAGATAGGGTTCAAACTTAGGAACTTGCTCGTTAAACTATCTATTGTCCCAAAAACTTTTGGCCTTTGGGAAATGGAGAATTTATCAGTTAACCATTCTTCTAACAGTGCAAGTGGTCTTTGGACCAAATAGCTATCTCCTCCCACCAGTAAACAAGGGGTAAAAAGTGATGGTTGAATCCCCTATAGGTGCAGTTGTGTTTAACTGTGAATAAAGAAACTTTGGAAAAAAGATGAACCAAAGTAGTTGTCATTAGGGCTTATTTGATTTGATTTGAATGTTCATTAAGAAAGTTTAGATTTCTCTTCACGAGATTTATGTAATTTTATAAAGTTCATCTTTCTTGGATAATATCGAATAGCTTTGTATTAAAATCCATCTCAATTTGTATAAACTGTATGTCTAGCTTGAAACCTATCCGGAAGGAGTTGGATTAAACTAACGTTGCTTGGATTCTCTATTAGGAAATGAAATATAGTAATCAATTTAAGATAATGATTGCTTACTCTGCCATCTCTCAGCTCAAAGATTACTGAATCTTCAGCAAAAGGAATTGGTCGAGTAGATGCCACCTGCATATGTTTACAACCCTCACCATTACTATTAGTTCAAAGTTTTACTAGCAATTAGTGCAGTTTGATCTTAACAACTTACCTTTGGGTCACAGTAACTGCTAAGATCATTCAGGGTTTCTGAATTCATCTCCAAGCTAGCTGCAAGATCTTCGTCAACACAAATTTCTTCCTTCCTGTCTTTGTCTTCCTCTTGTCTTTGATTCTCAGCAATAATATTTCCCATATATGGAAATCCAAAACTTTTCCATTTCCATGTCATTTGATCCATATACCTCAGATATACTTTTCCATCTGAACCAATTAAAAATAGTTGATTATCTTCAAAGCATGGGCCCGGTGAGCCAACCAAGGTCACACCTTTATATGGAGTTCCATGCTCCACCCAATTCCAGCCATCGAATGTATTCCAGTGATATTCAACTAGTCCACCATCTTCTGAATGCATGAAAAGTGAGCCTGCAAGTGATAGTGATGTTGGCCTCATAGCAGTTCCAGGAAATCTTGATAGAATCAAATGCTGAGACTGGTAATGATCATGCCACAATTCAGTCACTTTGTTATACTGATATAGCCGACCGTTCCTTCCAACTACAAACACTATATTTTCCCTGAACATTTCCTGATCTACTATAGATGCAACTTTGGTGTTTGGAGGGTTTCGGCAATCTTTCCATTTAAATTTCCTCAGGGCAACCTACAGAATAATTTTGGTTATCAGTCAGTCATCTCCATTTGTAATATCATTTGAGAAGCCTTGTCAATATTTTTGGCTTATGTAGCTATTAGCACTGTTTCTGTAGTTTGACGAATAGTTCTCCAGTTACTTGTACGATTCTACATTTTCTATCAAGGTCACTGCTAATACTTGTTTGCCCTGATCTTATACAGTATCATATATATGGATGATGATTTAATTGATACTGACTATTAAGTTATTTTCAAATGAGATATTAACATTGGTAAAATAACTACGCAGCACTTGCAATGTTAATTATGGTGAAGGATTGCTCTAGATGTCATGGTTATGTATGTGATGTGGTCAAAATGGGATGAGAAAAGTGAATTAAATAATAAATTGATATCCTTGTATATTTCTTGGATTTATTTTAATGTTCTGAAGAGCTGTCTACCAAAATAGGGGAAGAATTGTCAAAATTTTATTTACTACTATGATAATTATTATATTTTCAATGGTTTAAAGTAATTGAATCGATATATGCACTCATATGGTCTGGTTCTTTTAACTTACTGTGAACTGTAATAATCTTCCTGTTTTGCTCACAAAGAACAGTGCATCTTCTGCTGTTACTCTCATAGTTCTACCTGGCATTACATCCCATGGAGGGCCTCCAATAACTTGCCTTCCTTTCCTCAAAGCAGTACAATTTATCCACGCCAAGTCATTGCTGCTCCTTTCCCTAATAAGCAAACTGCCATACGTGTCAACAACATATAAACTTCCATTGTAGTTTCCTATTGCACCTTTGATAGCTGTTGTATGGTCATGCCTCAGCCACAGCCATACATTTTCAGTATAAAGATATTCAAAAGTCAAACCACCATCTGTTATGAGGAAAAATGATCTGCCTCCATGCATCACTCTTAGACGGAAGTTTGTGTTGATCCAATTGACTGGGAAAGTATATACATCAATAGCTTTTATTGGCTCACTAACTGATGCACCTGAAGGTAAGTAAGCTTGTTCTTGGGTTCCCTTCCGCCTTCTTGTCATTGGTCTCATAAATCCTATACCATTTGAATCATCTTTTACACCTGTGATGCAATTTGTTGGTCCACGTTGTTCTGTGCAATACTCAGCATTCCATCCTTCAGTCTCTGGGGCATCAATTATTGACCATATATATTTAGTCAATGCTTTTCTTCGAAAATTAACTTGATATGTTGGCCCTGAATTTTCACCACCTAGGCCTGGTAGATGCAATTCTGCAAGTCTTCCATCATCCAGTGGGAACAGTATCTTGCCAGGATAAAATTGTAGGCCAGCAATACCTCTTGCAGCTTTTGCATGTAGGGGATGCATATGACTAACCCATGCATCTGGAATTGGATTCTCTTGAGCAATACCTGTATTCATGTGAGGCATTTTACATTTAGGATGAATTCCTAAGTTTTCTATCAATAAAAATTTGTTGGATTCTCATGTAGCTACCCATAACTCATTTACATTATGACAAGAGAATTATGACTTCATTTTTAGATTTAAAAAGGATAGCTGATCATTGAATGGGAATGAAAAAAATTATGATACTTTGACTATATTTAGGACATGGTGTAGGAATTTAATTTGATTATATTACGAAAAATGAGGCTAACGAAGTTTTTTCCAAAGTAAGAACTGAGTTACTCCTTTTCTGTCAAAAACATTGTGAAACTGAATTGTGGTTACTTCAAACTGCTTTCCTCCCTACACAATTTTTTCTAATCAAGCAAAAAAAATGATTAAATATAATCTGTGTATAATAAGCTACTTCAATGCATATTGCTTTAGTTTTTTCCACTCAAATTACTTTACTTTGGACTGATATATACGGTACTGCCTCCTTGCAACCTCGAGTGGACCTTTTTAGCTTTTCTAAAGGGGCAGACTGCACCTGCTTTGCCTACTAATTACTTCAAGAATATCCATTAATTTTGTGAGAAAAAATTAGAAGACTATTCCTAAACTTCTTTCAGATGTGATCTTAATGGAGGGTAATTGTTTTTAATGTTTTGGTGTGTGTGAAAATGTTGAAATATGCAATTTGGATTCTCAAATCATCATTTTCAATTAAGGCCATAGATGGTGAACAAAGGCTTTAGCAGGTAAGATGTTTGTTCCTGCAAAATTCAAATTGGGAAACTGCTTCCAAAGGTATATAATTAACTGAAATTAAAACTTTCAAAAAAAAAAAAAAAAATTAACTGAAATTAAACAATTAGTTTCCTCATAATGCCTGCTTGACTCACCTGATTGTTTTGGCATTTGATATTCAAAAATGGATCCAGAAGATGTGGTGAGAAACAATGAGAAGAACTTATCAATTAGCTCATCTTGCAGAACTGGTGTGATAGATGTCAGGTGCTGACCTTTCGGACTTCCATGGACTACCCATTTCCACTTCCTTTGATTTAGTCGTCTCTCTACCAAATTACCACCCTGTATATGCAAAATCTTGTCAATGGATTCTGTTAAGTTTTGAAAAGAAAATGTAACTTTAGGTCTACAAGGAGATCCATGCATGTAAAAATAGCCTTTATTGATATATATGACACAATTAGACAGAATTCGCTAGCAGTGGCAAATAGAGGACTCTTATAGCTTATAGTATAGTGGATGCAGTTCATTGTATAACATGTTCTTTATATGAACCTTCAAAAATTCAAGGAGTCTGCAAATTTTGTCCCAGGACTCAAAATTCATGCGGCATCAGTCATAACTTTGATACTAACTGCATGGATCTTGAGTTATTCCCTTTTTTTTTTTTTTTTAATTTATATTATCCACTTCATCAGCCTAGATATTATATCTACCACTGGCTGCTGAAATTTGTCTCCTGATGTATTTTTGTTTGTGCGCGTGTGCACATGCATGTCTTTTTCTTCTGTGGGGGGCAGGGGCAGGATGAGGGGTTGTTCTTTTTTATCATTCTTCAAATCATATTAACACTTTTCATCCTTTTGGTATGCTCTAATGCTGAATATAGATTATCACTATTTGCTTCAGTTAACAGATGCTTGCAGAAAAAGTACCTTGGTTAAGAGAAACAAGGATATTGAATAATCTCCACTCAAGCCATATAAAGTATACCCCATTGATGGAATTAGAGAAGCATCTTGAGCTGCTCCTCTCCATATATGCTTCTTCCATGATGGTTTTGAGTTCCTATCATATTCATAAAGATCTCCTATGGAACTGCATTGTACAATTACATTTTTAGCTTAATATGATAATAAAGCTCTCTAGCAATGTAAATGGTTACTTGTAACACCAGTAGTTAACAATTTCCAAGTTAGCCTAATTTCATATAGTAATTATTTGAATATTGATTTTCACTTTGGTAATTCTTTGAATTGGCTAAGAACATGAATTGGGATTAAGATATTTGTTGATTTGATGTTGTGTTGATACTTGATCTATATATGGAGATGCACCCGGGTGAGGGAGTCAGAGATCACACCTTATGGTATACACTACATCTGTTCTCACAGTAGCAGCATCAGCTATTGCTGCAACATTTGCGCCAGGTGGTTGACCATGATTAACCCATCTGTTCTCCGTTTATAGCACAAACGTCCAAGTGAAATTAGAGTCTCCCCATCGGAATCTACATTATAAATAGAGACTAAAATTTAAGGCACTAGCATTAGCTATGTAGCTTCAATCATATACGTATGTAACTCTTACCTTGGGGGCTCAACCTCACTAAGTTCTAACAGTGTCCCATTCCTTGTGCAGAAATAAACACTGCTGACAGGAAGCAATCAAAACCAAGGAGTTATTTGGAGGATCGACTTGACAGTTTCTTGCAGTGACAAAATTTATGTACAATCTACTCATAAAATATAAGTTGATGCACTTACACTCCATCATGTGACACAGCACCAGACTTAATTAATATCTCAGAACTTTGTTCCCCTTCTCTATCTATGCTTTGATTTACTATAGGTGTGAACTCTACCCAAACTGGCTGTGAGTTCTCACTGAGTTGCATCTGAAAACGACAAAAGAATAAATTAGCTTATACAATCAACGAGGATACTCTAGCTGCTCCAGAAAAAGATAGGTAATTCCATTTCCATCTATCAAACTGTTTTAATCTGAGTCAAAAAATGCCAAAATTTTATTTGTTTAGATTTTTATTTTAAAAAGGTTTTTTATTTTTATTTTTTATGAAATGTCCTGGTTTAACTCTGTTATGATTTGAAACCTTACACTGATATGAAACTTTCATATAACATAGCTAGAAAATCTGATGGTCTCTGATAATAAGTCTGTCTACCTATCAAACTGAAAACACTAATAGAAGGGGAAATTTCTGCTTCCAAGTATCATCTGATCAAGGTTTACTACTCTACATGTCTGGAAATGCACTCCTCTCCCACCCAACAATAATATGAGAAAGTTTATTGAGAAGAACTAGGAAATAAATATTTGTGTATATTTAAAAATTATGAGTCAACACTACAAAACCAACCCAGAAAAGAGAGAGAGAATCGATACAATGATGTTGATATGTTATCTGCTTTAAATTTTTGAGACAACTGGTGCATTATAAATTTAAAATACCTGATACAGAATTCCTGCTTCAGATAGAGCAAGAATTGTCTGATTGACAATAAACACAGAGACTGCATGACCTGCATATACTGGTAAATCGTGGGGAGCAATCACCCACTGCACTCCATTCCAAAACCTCTCGTAGATAGAGCCACTTTCACCAGTGACCCAAACGGATGTCTCAGACATTCTAGTCAATGAAATTCTCTTTCTCAGAGGCAGACCCATATCAGAATTCTCCTCATCCTTCTTTTTCAAACTCTCCCTTTGTTCAGGAACATCATGCTCTTTTTCTAAGTGATCCTTGTACTTCTTTGTTGTTGAACTAATCGATCCCACTTTAGTACAGTTATCATTTACACAAGAGACTAGATCATGAGGCAGTTCTACTTCGACCCAACTGTTGGTTTGCTCATTAAACTCCCAGAACCTATCAGTTTTCTGCTCAAACTGTTGATTGGTTTGTTGAACAAAATGATATGGACACCATGAAGCATAAGCAAGAACCACAAAACAGGTCACTGACAAAAGGACCTGGATGAAAAACATGAAAGGGAATATGGACATGGTGGCACTGAAGAACCTGGTGAAGACCAGACATATCAGAAACTCTTCAAGAAAAAAACTAGGACATGTTACATGTAGATTTTGTCAAGTACGAAGTTTGGTTGGGTTTGTATATACATGTTCTTTTGTGGTGCCCCATATGGACCATAGCAGAAAAGGGGTATTACAAAAAGGCTCAAACTTCAAAGAACTATTTACTATCACATTTAGAAAAACAAAGTTCTCTTTCTCAGGGCCATGAGAGAGATTGAGAGGATACTATGGCCTATTGGGGGTCCATATGGGGAAGGCTGAAGGTGGGTAGTTAGTGCAGGTACAGGTTCTTAGATAATAACTAATTTTGTGGCAGAGCCTATGAGTTTGTCAACTCCAACGGCAAGAATACCTAAGCAGTGAAAGACTTCTTGATAGGGTAGTTTAACACCTTTATTTACTATAACATAGTGTTTCCTTCTTTTTCTTAATGCTGGTTGTGATTTACCTACTTCTAATGACTTTATGTCAATTATCTACTTATTATTTACGATGTATTTCTCTGGTATTCTAGAGTGAGAGTTATCTTTTTATTGAAATTCTTGCATTGTCTCCATCAAGAGGTAAAGCTTCACTGTTTCTATCTGTTGCATGCAGGTGAAATCCTATTGATACATAGAATGTATTGATGATTGCAGCCATTAGATCATTGGGAGTTTTATCAAATGTTGGGTGTGGGCCCTTGGCAACTTAACTCCATGTTTTGTGTTGACTAATTAAACATTAGGAATATTTTATTTAAACTTGAAAGTTTCAAAATATTTCATTTAAACCTCAAAGTTTCAAGAAATGTTTAACTCATACCTTCTATCACCTTTTTTTTTTTTTTGTTAACCTATTAAACATCACATGACCAACTAGTTTAAATGAAACTTATCAAAAACTCTAATGTTTAAATGAATTTTTTTTTTATAGAAATTTTGATATTTAAATGAAATATTTTAAAAGTTTATGGTTTAAATGAAACACATTAAAAACTCTACGATTTAAAAAGTAATTTACACTATAGATTATTATGATGTAAATAGAGTTTATACTTAAAAGAAAAAACACGTATAAAATAGGTGGAATGAGATTCTAACAAATAAAGTTTTTACTTAGATACCACCACACACCTTTGGTGCGATGATCACTTCATAAGTATAAGTACTTGTGGAATGTGGGGGGCAAAGGCCGAGATTCAAGTCTCTAGGAGGGAATTTCACATACATATACACTTAGATTATTCTAGAGTAGAATTCTATCTTATATAAAAAAAAAAGTTTTTACTTAGATAAATTACTTTAAGAATTTGGAATGAGTTTTATTTTTAGAATAAGGCTAATGAAGTATGAAAGCTCGAAAATCGTGTTGAAAACACAAGAGCTGTTTAGACCCCCAAATAAAAATTACGGCTCGATAGATTTTACACAACTTTAATACAAAGTGCGGAATAGTGTAAAAGCGAGCGGATGAATAAGTAAACTACTCTAATCCATAAACTAAGCAACACAGCAGTATAATAGAATTAAACAAGAGTAGGGAAGAAGGATGCAAACACAGAAAACACCAAGACGTGTTCTCGAAGAGGAAACCGAAGAACTCGGCGAAAAACCTCTCCGCCGCCCTCCAAGCGGAAATCGATCCACTAGACAATCAGTTGGGATACATGGGTTAGCAAGAGACCCTCCAAGCCTAGTCTACCCGATGTACCTAAGCCCTCCAAGCTCCTACTCCAACAAGGCTTCTCGGAACCGTGTCTTGTCTAGCTCTCCGGATCCCGCAACAAATTCCATGTTGCATTTGCCATCCTTGGCTTCTTCCAATACTTCCCAATAGCTCCAAAACACTCTCTACACTCTGAATGTGTGTGGGTTGTGTTTGGGTATAAATCTCCTCTCAAGGTATGATAATAGGAGAGGGATGGAGAAGAGGCTATAATGATTTCTCACTAAGGAGGAGTAGCTCTCTCTCAAAAGATGGGTGGGTGAGTTGTAGAAAACCTATCTAGGGTTTTTCTCTCTGAATAGCCACACCAACATATGTGGGTAATGAGGGTATATATATAGAGTGGGTGAAGGGTAAGAAAGTCACTCATTAAAATCCTCCAGGCAGAAAGTTTCGCGACTGTCTCGCGGGAAGGCCTTACCAGCGAGACACTCGCGAAAATGACAGCCTGGCATGACTCTTCAGCTTCCAACACGTGCAGGGCACATGCACCATTTCGCGGGATGCTAGGTCGCGATATACCCGCGAGAATCCTTCAGTTCTTCAAATGCTTGAGCCTTCATACACTCTCTCTATCACACACCCCTTACAACAAATCTCACAACAAATACAGGGTTTTAAACGATTGAACATAATTACAATCAAATTTGGCACGGAACAAAAGCCAACAAAAACACAGTTGTAAATCACAACTTTACAAAGTATATTTATTTACAACTTATTTAAATGGTAAGTTTAATTAGTAGATGATAAAATCAATGATTCCGTAAATTTAAAATTATTGTCCACGTATCACAACTTTCCATCGTTAAATAATAGGAGATTGTGTCAGTAACATATCACTCTTTCGTCACTCTTTTCTTCTCTCCTTGTCAATTTACTTTGCAAAATAATTTTTTACTTTAAATCAAAATATTTAGTCAGCTAGGTGATTGACCTTGCGGTTACCTTTGAAAAATATCAGCTGAGGTAAGATGTCACTGCTTACCTTTTTATAAAGTCATTAATAAATGAGAGAGACATCACTAGTGGGAGATTATATTCATTTTTATATTGTATTTTATGCTTAATTTATTGGAGCGTATATAATTTATGTTATATTTTTATGAATCCGCCATCTACCATGACCCACATATGATCATAAATATATGCCTAATAATCAATTTGATTTTGATTAATTGACTTTTCTTAATAGACAATAATCAAGGGTCCAATTAACCGATGTCTTAAAATATTTGTTAAGATTAAATTCTATAATACAAGCAGTCGATTTGAAAGTTGAATCGAGCAATCTATAGGGTTTCTTATTTATTAACTTTTTACTGTTTCTTAATACATGTAAAATATTTGAAGATTCATCAACGAGTAGACAAGGACATCTTTTTGTAAATCAATCTTCGATCGGATCCATCCCATATCAAAGGTCCCAAAAAGTAGGACCCATAAGCTTGATAGGACAAAAATGGGGGGCCTTAGAATCTTGAGTTCATGCACATCTATCAGCTAAAAGAATCTTGTGGTAAGGCATGTAAGTCGGCTGAAAGAATCCTGCTTTTTTATTTTATTTTTTATTTTTTTATGTGGCTCTCAAGATTCTAATTTCTTATTATAATTGGTACAGACTAATTTCACAGTTCATACTAAACGTATTAGTGAAGGCAGCTAATTTATATATATGTTGAAAGTATTTTATAAAAGAAAGGGTGTTTTATATTTTGTCCCCTCAATTATTATTTTACCCTGAAACTAGTTAATTTTATATAAACACTTCGAGTCTTCAAACTTTAATTTATTTTATACAAGTTGAAAATAAATAAATAAATATATATATATATATATATAGACAAAATTTAGATATAATACCTTAAATGATGTTCCTTAACTAAAAAATATACTTCCATTTCATGAGAAAAAATTCACATAGCAAAATCTTAAAAGGTAAATTTAAGAATAGTACTTAAATACTGTACTTATATATATTTATATATATATATACACACACCTCTGTGTGCAATGCCACAAATTTCGATGTGACATGGCAAATGAATCTCCACTGATCCAATCAAATTATATTTGTGCCTACAAGTTAAATTGGAATTATCTCAATGTGAATCTCCATGAGACACGTGCATGAAGTTCTATGCTACGTAAATCGTCTTCAAATGTAAGTTCAACGAATCCGAGTTAAAAGGATTGAGAATTATTGGCTTTTTTTGTCCTTGATGACTGATACTCTTAGAGTAATTATTAATAAACTATTGTAGAAAAGTGGTGTCACTTATATGAAAAAAAATTAATTAATTTTTTTTTCATAAAAAATTTCTAAAAATATTTCTTAACCTAATGCCATTAAGACATCTATTAACTTTCATTTTTTATTTTTTATTTTTATAGCTGAGTAAGAAATGATTGGTTTAATAAAAAAGAGAGATAAGGACATTTTTTGGTATGTAGTGCTTTTGAAAGAATAGCCCTAGTGAAATCGTGAAAGCAAAGAAAACGTTAGTTTATATGTCCACTTTTCCTAAGTTCAAGGGCACGTTATGACTTATGAATATAAAACAAAGGCAAGTGTGATACGCAATGATAGATTCATGAATGGAACCATTGCTTTATAATTGCTATTCATTTGTTTTGTTAAGTTCTCGTTTCTTTAAAATGAGAAATAGTTATTTCTTACTAAAAGGTCCGTAAGGCGTAAGAGCATTTTCTTAAGTAAGGTAAATCAACTTATGTTATAGTATTCCATCAAAAAAAAAAAAACTTATATTATAGTATAAAATTAATAATAAAAAAATAAATTACAAACTCATGTTTTATGTATTAATTTTAATTTAAAAGATGTATTAAAATTTTTTAAAAAACATTTATGATTTTTTTATTGTATTAAGAAATCCAGCTTTTTTTATATATTATCATTTTTCTCAAGAAGGTGAATTTGTTATTTATTAGAGTTTATTCTTTAGGGTAGATGCTGTTAGTTTTTCATTTAATAATTATACAGAGCAATTTTGAACAATAGAAATTAATTTAAATATACAATTATTTAATTTATATATAATTTTTTTGAGAAGAATAATTTATATATAATTGATTGTTAAACAAGACCCATAGAAAGTAACAATATTATTCTATAAAGGGTATTTTAGGACATTTGAATGAAATAGGACTCCATTTTATAATGAAATCATGTTACGTGAAATAGAAATTTAGGATTCTATTCTTGTTTAGTATATTCCTAACAAATCACAATATACTAAACATGTCAGATTTTTAGAGCTATTTTTCTTTAAAAAAATAATTATAATTGGAGAGTTATTAGAGAATACTGTTAAAAGCTATTAGGGATAAAAGGATTGAGAGTTTTTTTTTTCCCACAATAAGTTGAGGGTGGGGGGATCGAGCCCTAGACATTGGGATTTAAGATACCAAGAGGTACCAATTAAACCAATAGTTCATTGGTGTCCCATGAATGTTTTATTTTATTACCTATATATTGTGCCTTTATATATAGAGTATAGGTATATAAAATGTTTTTCCTATTGTCCAATATTTGGTGAAACCAAAAAAATTTGGGTTAACAATAAATGTTTTTAAAGTTAATGAAAAATCAATCAATCATCAATCAATCTATATATTAAAACAAAAATTTCATGTAGGAGTGTATGGGGTTCTGTCAAGTGACATATTCTTCATTAGGCTTCCACCTCAACAAGGATTACATTTATATCAAAATATTAGTTCATTGAATGTGTCAATGGGTTAAATGCACATATTAATTATTTATAGGCGTACACTAATTATATATAAATAGTTTTTTTTTTAGAAACTATAGATTGTTAAATAACAAAACAAAAACAAAAATCTCTTGTGGAAGACCATAAGGTTCTGTCATGCGGCACAATTACGCCATAAAATAAATATCAATAATATGAAATTGATTAAAATGCTTTTATCATTATTCAAATTACAATATTTTTACGTTGTTCTTCAATCCTTTAATTTCTCTTTACTTTAGGTTAAAAATTGTAATGGACATATGTGCGCAATTTTAAATTTTCACTTTTCATGATAAAATCATTACTTCAACTAATTTCTATGGCATACCCTATTTCTTTATCCTCTTGAGATTAAAAAAAATATTATTTATTCCCTTAATTTCATATTGCTTTAATTCAATAAAAACTTATTCATGTTTTCATGACATTACTTCATGTTATTTCTTTAACATATTTGGAACATTTTATATAATCTTTCGCATGGCAATTAAAGCATTATCCGTGCATCACGTGGTCCCTAAGCTAGTTATACTAAAATGGTAGAAAATGAATATCCTTTGTGCCCTCCCCCTCCCTCACCCCAACGTTTTTTGCTCAGCCATCATCTGTCTCCCAATTCCTCTATCCCACCACTACGTATTGTATTGATCAAAAAGCTTTTTTTATTTATTTGGTATAATTCTTTATGTGTTGTAATTGAACAAAAGTTAGATATAATTTCTTAGATGTTGTGCCTTAAGTTCTTTAAATAAATTCAATCATATAATTATAATGATGAATGAGCCACATATGCATATCAAGTAATATTGAGCAAATTCACTATAAATAAGATGCGTGTTCAATCTTCAAACTATCATTGAATATATTATATATTAACAAAGTACTCCCTTGGAGATAATGACTTTTAGGCACTAATGACTTTTCGGCTTGGAATGAAAAGAATTCTTATTTTTTAGAACAAGCTCTTCTTCATGATATATTTACTACTTTTATTTCAGAATGAATTTCATAGTCTTTTAATCAAAAAAAGAAGAAGAAAAAGTAACTTTGAGATAAGTTTAGCACTTACGCGTTTTTATTTATGATAAACTTAAATATGTTGAGTATACACATGTGAGTAAAGTCTCCTATTGGATAATAATGAGAAGAATAAGTAGTAAATATAACATAATTGACCACATACCTAATGGGGCTTAGACCTTTTGGATTAAAATATATTTCTATATATTATATTAATTATTCAAGGAAATTTCCCAAGGTATTTATCTCCTTGACAAAATATAGTACTCCTTAGATAATATATTAGATTATCAAATTAAATTCAACCATATGAATTTCTTGCATTAAATAATGCAGCATAATGTATTGTCTTCTACTTCTACCTAAGTTTTGTTCTTTATTGGGTTTGTCTCAGTCTTGCTCAGTTAAAAATGAGAACAAAATAAGGCGTGGAACCTAGAATTGGAAAGCGTCATTGACAACATGTTCTAAAGAATTGATTTTTTTTTTTTTTTTTGTCAATTTGTATTAAATAAATAATAAATCAAAATCATGTTTAGCTCTTTTTGAATTTCAGTACAACTCCAAGTAGAGTTTAGCCATGTTAATAGCTGAAATTTGGTCAATAATTGAGATCAAATCATATCATAGTTTTTTTTTTTTTCTTAATTAATAAAAAGCAAGTAATTTTGGTATAAAACTAAAACCTCATCATGATAATTCAACATGTATTTACCTTTTATGATCTAAGATTGGCCAAACTCATTATTAGCTTCCCATCTTGAAGTCCAGAGGACTCAAATCCAAGAAAGTAATCATACATGGCACATGGCATACGTTCTAGCCCTATACTTCTTTGTCATACTCATGCCGAGTGTGATCTTTATAATATTTAAAAAAAAAAAATGAAGTTTAAGCAAACTGCTAATTAATTAAGAAAATGACATGGGTTATGGTGTGATTCATGTGGTTATCCTGATCCATCAATGATCTACGGCCTAGATCTTGCCACATCAACAGGATGACAAATCCTTTTCATCTAGTGAAAAACTAAGTGCATATATTATAAATGTATTTAATGTATCCATATTTCTCCAAATCAAAACGTGCATCTACATGTTGAGTATATATAGTCTAATCATTCCACTAAAATTCAAGGACTAAAGTAACTGTTGACTGTGATTGTTTGAAGATTATTTATATATGGGATCAATTATAGCCATATCATGGAGGACTTATCACTATTTGTATAACAAACCTTGTCCTTGTGTGCTTGTATCTTTGTAAGGAAGACTCTCTACTTTTACTACATGGGGGCATATTTTAGTGTTAATATGATGTTATCCACTTTGCTTTCACACAACTAACAGGTAGCTTCTGACTTGGAAAGGCCACCCCCAATAACAAACCCAAGCACTCATGCATAATTGCATCAAAATTCAAATATTCATTATAATTAATCGTACTAAAATCCAAATCACAACACAACTCACACGTTGAAGTGGTCTTTATTGAATAATGTATATGGTTCTTTTGATTTGAGTAATGACCCTCCCTGTATTGTATCTGTAATCAGATTGGAGACCAATTTGTTTTTCTCGTAATTTATTTTGTTTTTGAATAAAATTTTTCGGTTCATAAAAAAAAATCCTACTAAAATCCAAAAGTAAATTTATATCCTAACTTAAATAGGAGAACTATCTCCTACATCAATTATATGTAATGGGTCTTTCATAGCATAAATGCTTGAGATACCTCTAATAGAGTATTATAAATGGATTTCATGAAGTTTGAGATTTTTTTTTTCTTAAGGTAGGGTTGGTGATCATTATAGAGGGACCAAAGGGGTGTTAATCCATTTGGAAGATCATGTGGACCAACATCAAAAGGTGATGATTCACTTCACCATCTACAATAGTAACATGTGTCTAAGGCCCACTGGAGCCTCTCTCAATATTCTTCTTAGACAAAGGGTAGGTCACTTGAAACCATCCATTTTACCAAAAAATTGGTGGCCAACTTGAACATCAACGTAGGAGAATTGTGTGGGGAAAAGGACATATGCCCTAATTAATGGTCGGCTAGGTTTATAGGAATAAGAATATCTTCTGCTTTCCTTTCTCTCTTTTCTCGGTCTTTTGGTATGAGAGGGCCTTGTCTCTAATTTTGACACCTCACTTTTACCGAGTGGAAAGCTGACACATTCAATCCTGCATCCATCTTTGTGATAACAATGTTATACTTTTTTTTCCCACAACTTGTTGAGGTGTCAAATTGTGATAAGTATAATATATATATATATATATATTTTTTATTGAGATCACTTACATTGCTTTTATTTTAAACCAATCATAATATGTTATTTTAATATTTATAAAAAATATTGCAAAATTTAACGAGTCTTTAGACCTATTATTTTTATAATTGATCTCATCAATTGCCATGTCATATTGAGGATGGGATTCTTTCACCATTATGGTAGGTATTTGAATTTTCAAGGATTTAGTGTCTTCAAAAGTTTCTCAAACAAGTTTGGAATGTTTCTGATCAAAATATATGTAGAAATTATATATAATCAAAATATTTTATTTCTTTTATTTCTTTTGAGAGGGCATGTGAGATTCTTTAACCGTTAATACAACTTAGTTTAGTAATTCTATTTTCTCAAGTAAGTACAAGATAATTATCAAAATTAAATTCCAAGGACAGCCATTGAAATAGTTTTATTTATTTTCGTTGATTAATTTAATAAAATTCTTCAAGTTTTCTGAATTAATTTTGTTAGTGATGTACCATCGGAGATCTCAAGTGCCAACTATTAGGGTTTGTGCCCTAAAATCCAATTTATTGGCATGTCATGAATAATTAAGTTGTTTAATTATATGAGACTATTTATGAACTAATGAGACATTATCTTAGTCTATGAGATGCATAGTATGTGATTTATGTGAAAAGTCACAGAAAATATAAATCACAAGTTCTTTGTAAACTCAGAATTTTAGTTCGTAGTCGGTGATGAAATTGGGCATTTCATCTGTGAAGACTATAACATATCAACTAAGATGATTTGTCTTGATCATGGAAGTGGAGACTTCTAGTTGATATGTTTTAAAAGTTAAGACATATTGAACTGGACCGCTGTGAGATTTATTATTCACCTAACGACTGTCAAATGAATAATAAATCTCACGACTTCTCTTTACATCAACTCTAAATCCTGAGAGAATAATGGACCTGATCATGAGATGTAGGTTGCTTTGATATATCAGGAGTGAGACTATAAGTTACGGTCATGGTTGTCAAAATCGCGATCCGGAACATAAAATTGCACGATTTTACGATCTCACCTTACCAAAAAATTTAAAATCGTAGCAGGATTGTAAAAATGGTAGGATCGTATATAGGATCGTGTAGGATCACATAGGATTGTAGGATCGCATAGGATTCTACCGATCCTACCATTTGGCTTGATATATATATATATATATTTAAGTGTAATTCATTTGGGTAAGATAATCCACCTAAACTTACAAGCCCAATGGGTTATCAGAAGCCCAATAATGAATTAAAGTCCCAAATTTACCCCTATGTCAACATAAAATCTCAAAAAAACCTATAGTACTTAAGTTTAACATTTTCAAAAACAAAACCTAAAATATTTAGATGATGAAATGGGATATGTCAATGACAATAATTAGATTAGAAGAAATTTAGAATGAGAATTCTCTTTTAGATTTCATATTTGTAATTAGCTCGTTTACCTTAGATTGAGAATTCTCTTTTGGATTACATATTGTAAATTTGTAGTTAGCTAGTTTTTATATGCTAATTAGCTTAACTTATTTTAGATTTGGAACTTAGAATTTGGAAAACATTTTCCATATGTGTAGATAATATTTTGGTACTTAGTTGCTAATTAAACATGTACTGAACTTTTTAGATACATTATGTCAAAAGTTAAATATATTTTGTTTCGTTAGAATAACGCAAGAACAATGTAGTATGTGCAAATTACATTTTATGATGCAATTTTTTTTTTAATGGATAGATTCATATTTTAAGTGATTATATAACATACAAAGTCACTATCAATAGGTTTTTTGCTTAAAATCTAAAAATAGGTAGGATCTTATGATCTACGATCCGATCCTACGATCCACGATTCTACCTATCTCTCACGATCCTACATAGGATCCCGATTTTGACAACCTTGGTTATAGTCAAAACCTCAGTATGTTAGGCAGCCACATTTAGTATTGATAAAACATATATTTTCAAGATGGAATTCATAATTTCTTAACGAATATATAAAATATTTCCTTGAGATAAATTTAATAGGTTTGGTTATTCAGAGTGTTGGGCCTAACCACTTTAGTAAAGAGTTACTAAAATATATATTTATAGAATTGGATTTTATAAATATATGATGAATAACATAAAGGATTAAACCGGGTACTCAAGGATTAAGATGTAGTAATCTTCAAAGTGGCAGTCTATATTCATGATTTTGTATTACTACGAATATTTTAATGAAGGGGTTGTATGTATAATAAAGTCTTGAGATATAATTTATTAATAAGGCCTAGAGTGCAATTATATTCTTATATAGTGGTATTGAATATAGTTAATGGTAACTTTGGACTTATCAAGAGTTGACAGAAAAACCCAAGACCCATTGGAGTTAGAGTCTTATTTATTCCCTTTGGTCTCATCTCAAGCCATAAACTAAAACCCAATTGGATAGGCCAAAAAGGCTAACCCAATTAGATAATCAGTCATTATTTAATAAGAGTTATTAAATAAAAAAACTATCAGAATAGTTTGAACGTACATATGATGAAAAGAAAAGAAATCAGTTTTTGCCCACAAGGAGAAGAAGAATGATTTTTCTTTGAGAGTCTATGTACAAAAGACTAATTGAGAGACCACACATCTTGGGCACCATGTGGAATTGAGATGAAGATTAAAGGTATTCTCAAGTTTTGGTTTTGAAATTCACTGCATCAAGGTACTCTTCCTATTCTTTGTTCTAGAATTCAAGATTACATGTTATCTTTCATGATTGAAGTAGATCTATATTTGTTGCTTCTGTGTGTTTTGTATAAGATACAAAATCAGATTTTCCAACAAACAACATTGGTTCCCATAAACCAACAAAAAAAATTTCAAAGCCATGGTGAAGAATACATTAAAAGAATCGCAATGGGGTCTTACTACTATAGTTTATGTAATTGTTAATCACGGATAATTTTTTTTTTTTTTTTCCATTGATGTTACACCTCTTATGTGAATTTGTGTGATGCATTCTCCATTATGGATAAATGATTCTCTTTGTATATGTATAGCATAAATCAATTCTATTGTACGTACATATTAGTTGTGACATGAATGTAGATGCATAACTTAGTACAATATATGTTACTTTTTTTTTTTTTTTTTTTTTTGGGTAACAAATTTAGATATTATTATGGGATGCCTTTATTGTAAAACTTTTTGCCAAAATTGTAGAATTTGATGTCAATGGAAAGAAAATGAAATCAAAGGACATGTATAAAACAATATAAGGTAGCAATAGGCAACCAAAAGAAAGACTAGGGTGAAAGATTATCCAAGTTTGGACAAAGCTTCAAAATTCACGAAGACCAATTGGATGTGAGAAATTCCAAAAAGATATATGCTTGGCTATATAAAGAAATTGAATTTGGATAAAATATGAAGAAGACCAATTGAATTGAATTGAGTTTTCTATCTTAAGTCCTCTCTCTCCTTCTTATTGTTTTGATTTAATTTTTGTTTGAGCTAATACTTAGTTAAAAAGTTTAGTTGTATTCTAGATATACAAGAGGAGAAAATTTTAAAAGGAAAATCAAGTTGTTGAAGAAAATAGCATAATCCAAAATCTAAAACTAAAAACCCAAATTAGGAAAACATAATGCACTATAACAAAATTTAAAGGAATATGAACCACCTAAAAAATGGATAAATATCAATCAAATACACCCAAAAATAATAGAATGATATATTTGTATTTGTAGAGATATTGAGATGAAAAATAATTTTAAAAATTATTTAATTTTTGTAAAGTGCTACATCTACAATGTTTTCACAATAAGTCATAGTTGATAAGTTGTTATCGGTTCTAATTTAAACCTATTACTAAAATTATTTTTTTGACAACTAATAACAATCAAAACAACTTATTACGCATGATTTATTGTGAAAATGTTGTGAAATTATTGTCCACATAACACTTCTCTTAATTTTTTGGTAGAGCAAATTATTTTCAACAAAGTTAGAAGAACAAATTATATTTATATCAAAATTACAAAGTAATTATCTATTTCCACGTATTGCGTGAATTTGCAACTAGTTATTTAATAATGATTAACCTCAACTAATCGAGCTGATATTCCTCTCTCTCTCAAGTGGGTGTGGGGAATTTGAACCCAACTAGACAATATTATATATATTTATATAATATATATAATTCGATAATTGGTTGTAGGTGGATTTGAACCCTAAACATTTATATTGAAAATTTTAGAAGATATTAATTGAGCTATAAGACTCTTTGCGAATTCTCTCCTCTTTACTAAAGATTGAGAACTTTTTTTTTGCTTAAACTAAAGATTGAGAACTTAGTATTAAAGCAAATATTGGTAATGATACTTCTCTTAAATTTCTGATGACAAGAGATCACCATCTAAATAACCAACACCTATTAACTGCAACTGCAATACTTGGAAACCTCCTATAAGTCGCAGAAATTAAATATGAGTTAAAGCGTTTCTTAAATCCACTTTGACTTTGTTAGCAGGCAACCAACCAAATCTATTGAAAATTCAACATGCCACAGGATGAGAGTCTGGTCCATTTGCAGGCTAGGTAAAGAGGTCCACTCTTGAGGTATGCGAGATAATTCTAACCCCTGCAACCCGTTCAGACCCAAGAGAAAAGAGAGATAAGTTTGGTGAGTAGTAATGACTAGAGAAACAAATTATTTTCAAATAAGTAAAAGCTTTCAATTGGAATAACATTTTCTCTACCACATTTTCTAAATCTACGTACAGCACCAAATGAAATTGATAACCTCTAGTTGAAAATGGTAACCAAACAGAAAGGAGAAAGGTAAAATTAATTATTTTTTCCACATTTTTTTAAGGCTTATAGCCTTGGGATATTTTACTTTACTTTTGTTGTTGTTGTTGTGATTATTCTATAGTTGGCAGAAGGGAGAATTTATACCTAAACATCTAGGTTGAAAACACCATAAGGAGCCAATTGAATTGCAAGGCTCTTGACACCTTATTTTCAAAAAAGATCGGAGATGCACGCTTTTTGTCAAATTGGGTTAGTACTCATCTATCATTTCCACACACAAGAAACCATAATAATAAAATAAGACAATTATTCAACGAAAACAACATTCAATATCTTTTGGTAAGTTAGAAAACCATGCGCACACACAAAAGGAAAAAAAGTAAATGACACAATTTCGATGATGTTTATCTAATCTCATGTCCTATGTTCTCATATGATGGTGGCCAGATCTGTAGGCCTATGAGGCTTCATCGCATGTAGGGGCACCACTAGGGTGAGGTGCATACCATTGGTGACTGGCAACCAAGTCGCCTTACCTAAAAGGCACAAGAAGCAACTTTAGCAGGGAAAATGGGTTTTTGCCCTTATTTTTTTTTAAAAAACTCTAGCACAATGTCTTTGTTTTGAAATTATTAAGTCCTGTGTTCCTGTTTTTGAAACTCGATTTCCTCAAAATCAAGTTATATGTAAATTTTTAATTGAAACTTGACTTTAGCAAAGTCAAGTTTCATTTAATTTTTTTTTTAAAATTAAAATGGCAAAATATGCATAGAACTTGACATTGCTAATGTCAAATTCCATTGTAACTCGATTTTTTTTTTAAATCGAGTTTCAAAACAGGAACATTGTACTATATTTTTTTACAAAATAAGGGCAAAAGCCCATTTTCCCCCAACTTTAGCAGTATTAGTTTGGCTAACAATGAGAGGATGAAGGAATGCATCAACTTAGCAAAACTCAGATCACACTAAATAGTCAAGCCAAGGATTTGGTGCAGAGCATAAATCCTTCTATTGTTTGTGATTTCAATTTCAATCTACTGCTTGATTATATTGATCCCATCAAGTGACCTCAAAGTCTGAAAACTTTACAGTTGACCTCTGTAAGTTCTAAAGAGAAGTATGCTAACCCAGTATCTGCAGAGTAACATCAACTAAATGCAAGGGGGGAAAAAAAAGAATAAAATGAAAAATAAAAAAGAACAAGAAGAAGTTACACCCTTTTAACTTTTGTGATAATCTAAACACTAGTTCAGTAAAACCAAGAGGAATAGTTAGATAAGATCATGAATTCGCATAGGGCAGATTCTAATCTGCAATTCTCATTACAATGAACAATATGGAAAGTTTACAACATCTTGAAGAGAGATTTCTATACATACTACAAAATACTACCACAACTGCTTTGAAAGTACAAAAACTACTCAGGTCAGCCACCATTTGAAACATAATGGATTTCATGAATGCTACCCTATATTGTGGCAAGATTTCAAAACTAAAACATGAAAAAAATTTCACATAATAATGAGGGATTCAAAATTTAGCTGTCTGCATTCAAAACTAAAAAGATGGTCTGAAGAATTAGGTCGTCAACATACATGGTAGACGAAGATATTCCTATCGGCAAAATTTCATCTCTCACTAGTGGAGGACGACTTCATTTTTCTTTTGTTCTTGGGCTTCACAGCATCCTTTAAAGTTTTCTCTCCATTTGTCCACAACACAGTTTCTGATGCCTCAATATTTGAGGAAGATACATTAATATCTTCAGGTGGTTCCACTGGCTTGGCTTCACCTGACATATTTTCTCCCCTTGAGTCCTGTTCTTTCCTACTTGGCATTGTTATTCCTGCGTGTTCATTAGCCATGCAGGTAAATTTACTTTAGAGAAAATACAAAGTAAAATAAAAAGAGGCAAGATGGAGTATCTCTCACTCCCTTTCTCATCACAGAGTTACTCATGGACACCAGTATCATATGCAGGGTAAAGCTTAGTTAAAATTCAGGACTGAACAATGAAGTCCTTGCATTTTCCAAATATTGATAATTTTTTGTTGTAAAAAAATCCACTTTTGAAAAGAATTTCCAAACCCTGAATCAGTAAAAATTTGGGAGGGAATATGGTATATGGTAATTTTACAAAAGATTAAGAAAAAGATAAGTCAGAAAATTTAAAAGGGCATTATTGGATGAAAGCCACATGAGAATAATTTGTATTTATTTATTGGTAAGCACATACACCCTATAGGTTTTGAACCCACAATCTAACCACCTCCTTCCTCTCACAAGGGGACCTGCCATCTGAATCAGAGCTAATCCGGCCATGTGAAGGAAGAAGAATAAAGGTTGAGAGAGACAGACAGTGAGAAATATCAAGGAGAATAAAATGTTGAGCACGTAGAGAAGAACAGGACTAAAAAGCAGCTGAGATGTCCATCATTGGTATAACGTATGTTTTATCTCATGTAGATTGGAAGTTTAAAATGATGGTTAAGCATTTGCCCAAAAGATGAATCACAGAAACAAGACTTAAAAGTTATTCAGTAAGAAATAAACTTTAATTAAGTACCACGTGAAGCTAGAGAGGCTTTCAGGAAATCTGAATTAACGCCTGCAGAGTAAGGGTCCCTGAAGAGGAACAAAAAGAGAAACTCAAAAAAATTAGATTTGAATTTAAAAAAAAAAAAAAGGGCTCTCCCCCACCCTTCTCAACCACCCCCCCCCCCTCTGGATGAATGTGGGTGTGGCCAATGTACTAGAATAATGATTATCAAAAAAAAAAAAAAAACCTAGAATAATTTAATCACTTGTTATTAAGAGAAGGTTATCAGAAGCAATGTCATAAAGTTTTGGACAGAATGAGACATACCAACTTGAGGGGCCTCCAATGAAGTTCTTAGCATCTCCATCTATTTTGTTAGTTTGCTGTTGTTCAGATGATTTGGCTTCACCTTCTATGTCCATACTTTGATCAGCCACGCTCTTCTCAGATGTCAGATTTGATCTCTCACTGTCACCCTTCTGGGGAACAGGTTTGTTTTGGTTCTTCCCTATATTAACACCAGCTCCACTGATGTCCAAAGCAACCGAAGAAGGGTGGCGCTTTATCTTCCGTAATGCTCTTTCTGTGTTGTATGATTCAACCTACATCAATTTGAAGAAGAAAAATAAGAAGTAGAGCAAAGAAACATACACTTAACAGGAAAGCTGCTACTCGAAACAGAAAGAATAAATAAATAAATAAATTTAATATTCTGCATCAAGAGGACACCAGTTCACAGTTTCACAAGCACAATAAACAGTTCTAAAAAGTGAAGCTTGGTGCATTAAGAGGTTCATAATGGTGGCTGGCAGATGTTCACTTCAAGAAGCTCATTGCCTGTGTTACAGAAGTAGCGTTTGACAATTATTTCCAACACAAAATTTTTTCCTCTTTTTTCTCTTCACAATTTTGCACTCAACTGTGCCAAGGGATATTGTGTCATGCCTCAAAATCAAACTCATGAGTCTGCGGGTGACACATGGCAACGGGCAACCAGAACCACAAAATTGTAGATGACTACAAAATTTAAAATTTTATATATTGATAACCTGACTTATGACTCAACCAGGCCGGTATTCTATTCTTCATTGGAAACATGGTCAAATCAACACCACCAATGGTTCCTGCTGAAGTAGTACCACTTCTACCCTTTGTCACACATTAAATTCCAAAAAACAGGTGGGACCATGCAACAACATTTAACTCTAAAACAGCCTCAATTTCCTTTAACCTAAGCATAATACCTCGCGTTAGCTCCAGCCATGATCATGAACTTGAACATGTCCAAACAACATTAGCTAAAGTCTCTGACAACCCAAATTAACAGAAACACCAATTCTAAGCCCAATCTGTCACAAAATTCCCAGATTTGCACAACACTTGAGCTTCAAGGGGAAACTTCCTCCAGTTTTGGCCAGTCAATCCTAATAGCATTAATCAATCCATGAACTAAACCTAAAACTAAAATCAACCCTTTGAGGCATTGGAAGCTTGCAGTAAATTAAAATGCTCCTGAAAAGATATCAAATAGCCCTTATTGGTCATCAAAACCTCAGCAATTTGGTGTCATATCTGAAATACCATGGCCTTGAGCTTGTTCTTTTTATTTTATTTTATTTTTATTTAAAGATTGGTATGTCACACACACACACACACACACACACACAATCCTAGTGAGTCTTGAATCCAATAACTCACCCTTCACATAGCACTTGCAAGGGAAGGAAGTGCCAGTTGAGCTAGGGCTCATTTACTTCAACTCAATAATTCTCAATTATACATTATCAGGAAATGGAAATATTAGTGAACCAGTTCACTAGTGCAAAATCTTCAAAGGAAACATACCATTGATTAAGCAACCCAGATCACAGATAACTAACTCCACTTAACCTGACAATAATGAATGGTTAATCAAACCTAATTTAAAATTCGTTAATATTTACATTGCTAAAGATGTACCAGAATGCAATATGACTGACAATATCATAAATAAATCATGCCTTCATTTTTTCTTAGTCTCTCCTGATCATGAGTATTTTTATAAACTTTTTTTTATTATTGGTAAATTACACAGGCACCCAATGGATCTTGAACCAACGACCTCACCCTCTACCTAGACTTATAAGGGTAGAAGGCGCCAGTTGAGCTAGAACTTGTTGGCAGACTTTTAAGAGGACTTGCCCAGATGAATTGACATCGGATGGTGTTTATGAGTATATAGGGACACAAATGAAATTCTCCACAGGTTGCCTTTCACCATAGCCAATAATGAGCATAAAATCAGTCCATATATTTAAGTTTAGCATCTTGTCCAAAAAGCTATCGTGTTACTCAACTGATATATTGGTTATAAAGAAGCACAATAGAGACAGCAGTGCCAAAAGGATTATTTTGGACAGGAAAACTCACTGCATTTTTTATTTTGGTAGTGATATCATAAGCCTTCTGACCAGCAATTCGCAAACATTGCATAATTACACTCTGCAAAACACCCTCACCTCCAGCTTTTTGAATAGCACAAATATCATTATTTGCATTAAGTGTGGCAGTCATTCGTCCCCCCATAACAGCCTCTTCATAGTGGGTTGGGTCTACGACCTGCATGGTACTCCCATCAGATTGGAATGAGAGCCTAATTAATGAAGCTATGCTCCAAATTGTTTATGAACTTTTTATTATATAAAAAAATTGTTTCTGCATTATCAACAGAGAGCATTTGCATACCACCGTGCTCTCATTACTGAAAAAGGCAAAGGTTACTGCTATAGGGAGGTGATGTATTATCAAAGGAAGTGGCTCCCGAACCTGTCAAAAAGCAAACATGAGACGAGCAACTGATTAAAATGATAGATTCAAGGGACTGAAGTATATATTGATCAGAAAATAAGTATGGACACTAGATTCCCGGAATGACATAACTACTTATTATAAAGAAAAAAGATTCCTAGAATGACATAACCAAAGTTCTAGCTAGCAACCATTTATTCCAAAATTTTCCTTTTTGCTTCTTTCTCTTACTTTTGAGTACATCATTTATAACTGGGGCTTGTGCTTTCTATCCAAAGGGAAAGATTTTTCAAAATTGATGATGTATCTCCCATGTTTTTTCTGGACGTGTTTCCCAAGTTTATAATATCATAAATCAACATAAATGTTTTCAGTTTTCCACAACAACAGTTCTTCAAATAATTTCCAAGAAATTCGCAAAGCTAACCTCAGGTGGGTGCACTATCACTTGCTGACCATCTTCTCCTCCTAATGAACACTCTGGCCTCCGAAATGTCAAGAGAGCAGCCAAAGCAGCAATATTAGCAGCATCAACAAGGTTTCTGCTTAAAATATATAAGAGAATTGATATCACACATTAGCTTCAACAAAAAACACTTTATAATTCTTATTGTAGGAAATACCCTCAGCTTACCCCCCATTATCAAGAATGTGAAGATCAACGCGGACTGCCCATACTGACTTCCCGGAAAGAACACACAGTGATTCTGTATCCACTGCTCTGCTTTCTCTGCACAAACACTTTAAACCTTCAAATGAATCATTCCAACTCAAAAAACTTCAACAGCATTTTATTTATTTTTTTGCTTCTCTAGAAAGGAAAACATATGCCTACATAAGAAGGGACAAACATAGAATATTATCACTTCTACAACCAATTCCAACCTATTCCTGTGGGATAAGGAAATGTCTTTTGAGCCCAAACTCATTTTTCTTTTAAAAAAATATTTAAAGTTTTAAATTTTACTGAATTAGCAAGAAGAAACATACTGGAAAAAAAATGGTCAAATTCATATAAATAAGTATATGTGATTTTATAATGAAAACAATGTCATCATTAATAAAATGACATAGCATTTTAGGCACAAAAACCAGCTTCTTCTTACTTATTAGTCTTACTTAACACACTATGAAAATTCACATAACTACACCTGAACAAGAATAACACATTACAAAAAAGTCTTAAAATTTAACACTACCAACAAAGACCCAATGCTAAAAACACTAAGCTTGAACGAAAAATTCACCTAAGACCGCGGTCAATCACGCGTCCCAACTCCACAGCAGCCTCACTAGGACGGCCAGGCTCGAAAGAAGGATCGGCCATGGGCGAAAACTCGGTGAACATTGAAAGCGTGCCCTCGTTGGGCCTGTCCTTGTAGGGCTGCGTCAATTGGGCAGTCACAAAGGCCATCACATGGGTCTGACCCAGCTGCACCTCCGCAGACCCCTCTTCTCTGCAAAAAAAATCAAAAAACACATCAAAAATTTAAACCCTAAAAAAGCAAAAGCATAAAAACATACAAAAAGGAATGAAATTGACAGAGGGGGGAAAAACGCAATGCCTGGAGAATTTGATGGAAATGTTGCGAAAATCGAAGGGACGACGACCGTCGATTCGGAGATCGGATTGCAATGCGGTTTCGATGAATTTCTTCTCGTTCACTGTCAAACGCCATATATTGGCTAATCTGGTCTCCATTTTTCTTGGGTTTTCTGAGAGAGAAGGAAAAAGGGGTTTAGGGTTTAGTAGGTTTGGGACTGAGAAAGAGAGAGAGAGAGAGTCTGAGAGAGTGAGAGAGTGAAAAGTATAAGCCCCAGCTAGCTAGAATCCGTTGGGTTTTTCTTTCGTTAAACCCTAAAAAACTTCTTTAGGCGCGTTTGGCTACTATTGTTTGTATTTTTCTTTTTTCTTTATCTTTTTTTTTTGGCTAAATTACTATTGTTTGTATTTAACTATTTATACAACGTTACTTTTAAGAATAAAAAATAGAAAATTTACTTTTGTTAGATTCAATAAAAATTTAGGAAAAATTACATTTTGCGTAATTGTGATTTACTCGAAAAATATTTTGTTTACCTAATTTAAAAATTAACACCTTACTCATTTGAAGTAAACTCCATTTGTCTCCTATTCTCTTTAAAAAATAAAGGTAAAATTGCATTTTTATTACTTTTTTATATCTTTTTTCACTTAAAACATAAAAAATAAAAAATAAAAATCAAGAGAAAAAAATATCTAAAAGTTAAGTTTTTAGAGCATGTTTTGGAGCAATCGGTTATGGATCGTTTGAATACTTTGGATACTCAATCGAAAAAACATAGATATGAAATTATGAATTACGAAGTCTCTTAAGTGAGACAAATCAGGAAGAAAAGCTAAGGAAAATATTGGACGATGAATAGAAAATGAACTTTCTGTTTAATTCACATATCATGAATATCAAGTTTATCATAGCGAAAAAAGTCAATAGAACAGCCTCATTAAAAGATATTCGCTTATCTGCTAAAGATGACAAAGACATTGCCTCGGAAGAGGATGATAGCTTATTTGATGAAAATGGCGAATACGATGTTTATGAGTTGACAGCATACCAAATGAAACAATGCCCAGTTGTGCCAAAGGAAGTGGAGGCTAAACTAAAGTGTTGACAATCGAGGAAAAGGTTGAAGATGGCTTGTTAGAGAGTAATGTAGGACCTGGTCCTGGTGCTGAGTCAAAGTAGCCGTCGTGAGATTAAGACCAACCTGAGTGCTTTGATTTTGGAGCTACTCACCTTTGTTTCCGATGAGAGTGATATCATTCCGTATCTATTGGGTAGGATGGGGTAGCGATGGGGTAAGGTGAGGTGATGTGCTTCTTCTTCTTCTTCTTCTTATTAAACCTTACTTTTAGATACTTTTCTCTTAATTTTTTTAGAGAAATATAAAAAAGTAACAAAAATACAAATTTACCCATATTTTTAACCGAACTGGGCAACATGTGACAAATGAAATTTATCTCAGGTGGATAAAATGCTAATTTTTAAATCACAGATAGACAAAGTGTTTTTCAGGCATATCACAAGTGGACAAAGTATAATTTGCCCAAAATTTTAATTTTAAGTGTAATAACTTATATTAGTAACTTTTGAAGATTATATTAAATATTTTCACCTTGTTAAATGCCACACTACGGTTAAAAAACAAATGAAAATCAATAGTTCAAGTTTAAAATAAATGACTTTTTGTTAGATGAAATAAAGGTAAATTAGTTATGTTTCTACCATACTATTTATTTTCATAAAAACAATTGACAAACATTCATGAGGAAATACATGGCAAACAATTGGCCGAATTTGACCAAATAAACCAAGTTGGACCGAATAGAATCGAATGGATTGAAGTGGACAAAATAGGACTGAAGTAGATCAAATAGGATTAAAGTGGACCAAATAGGATTAAAGTAGACCGAATAAACTGCATAGGACCAAAATGAACAGAATGGACCGAATAGGATGAAAACAGACTAAATGGACTGAACAAGAGCAACATGGACTGAATAGAACATAATGAACTGAACCAAAGTGCACCAAATAGGACCAAAGTAGTAGAATGGACTGAATAGCACTGAAGTGGACCGAATAAGACCAAATAAAACTAAAGTGGAAAGAATGGACCGAATAGGATTGAAGTGGACAGAATGAATTGAATAGGACCATATAGGACCGAATATGACTGAAATGGACAGAATGAACTGAATAGAACCAAAGTGGACCAAATAAGACCGAATATGACCGAATACAATCAAAGCAGACCAAATTGGACTAAATAAGACTAATGTGGACCAAATCGACCAAGGATATAATGGGACCAAATGGACCATATTGGACCGATGTGGACCAAATTGGACCGAAGTACACTATAAAAATATAAGTGAAACAGTTTGTAATGGTAAATTTTAGTTTAATAATCAAATAAATAAAATAATGATGTTGTGAAACCTTCAAAGTGAGGTAGAAAATATAGATATAAAATATATATGATATTCAATTTTATTGATTAATTCTTATTTAGCCATGCAATTCATGCATCATAAACAAATATACGACATTCAATGTTTGGCACCTTGTTGTCAATTTGAATTTCAATGTATTTGGCATCATAAAAAAAAGTGCACACAGTTGTTATTGTAGTTGAAGTTTTGGATTGATTCCATGGGCTTTACGCATATTTGGCATGCGAATATTAGATGATCTTCATGTACTTGGTCATGGTGTATTTCTTCTTCAATATGTCTCATGGATATTTCCAAGGTGGGTTTCCTATGGCTTGAAAGTTGAAACTATAACTGCAATGTTGTTTTATTTTTCTATGAGGGTTCTTGTTTCTTATATAGATGTATGAGTTGAGTTTAGCCTAGTTTTTTTAATCCTATATGATTTTTAGGAGAGTAAGTCAGCTACACACCCTTTATTGTGAAGGAATTTGTGTTGCATACAAACATGGTTTGGAAGCAAGTCAAAAGACTTGCAAGCTGCTCTAAGAAAAACAATTTCCCAATGGGAGTCTAAATACAAGCTACGTATTGGGCATTAAAAGGAATTGTTGACATTTGATTAGTTTTTTGTCAAATAAATAAGGAATTAAAAAAAAAATGTGCCAAATAAATAAAGAATTAAAAAAAGTAAAAACTATGTGAAAAATTGTAAGGCTATCAAAACTTATATGGCATAATATGAAAGAGTCTTAAAAAATATCATCGGCTATTTACAATATTATATATGTTACAAAGATTGTAGATAAAGAAAAACAAAACGTACAATGCTATTTTTTAGATAAGACACTTATTAAAATACATCTCTTATGAAAACTCTATTATATCAAAAAAATTAAGAAAATTAAAGAAGTTTTTTTTTTTTTATTATTATAAATTATTTATATTGTTTATTTTATATATATATATATATATATATATCTATATAAAACTGAAGTCTCTGACCTCTCCACAATTTTCCACATCAACATTATTTAAATAAATAAAAAAACAAAATTTCTGATTTTATATAATTTATTAGTTTTTTGACATTACATAGGCCCAAAGGAAATTTAGCTACTGTAGGTGTAAAAGCCAAACATTATGTGTTGGGCCTAGAGCCTAATTCGAATATCACTATGTGTCCGAAGAGAAGAAAGAGATTAGGAAGGGGTCCAGGTGGAAGAAATATACCTGGAAATGAACGAGAGGAATAGTCCGAAGAGAATCCTAATGGTCTGAAGAGGTCATTCTCCTTGGACATAAAGAAGACTTGATCAAGCAAATATACAGAAGGTTTGAGTGATCTTCCCAACTACTTCCACCACAAGGACAAGCTTTGGGCATGCCTGGAGATGATAAGAATGGAGAAATATCTCAAAGGAAAAGCTGCTACCATCGCATTTAATGCATTGCAGCAACTTTCCTGACCGCATTTATGTGGAAAAGACCTCTGAACAGTGCAATCTCAGCTACTACCACTCACGGAAAACTAAAACAGATATCTGATGTGACATGTACTCAAGTGAATGCTTAGACGAAGAACAGGTGTACGGTGAAGATGAGGAAGAAGAAGAATACATAAATGTAATAGGCCTCTAAAGTAGAGGCAGAGGAAAAAATCTGGAAAAGAACTCTAAGAATTGTATTCACCTTTCAATCAATAACAAGCCTCTTCGGATTTGAGTTTATTGAGCTTTCAAGCGTGTTTTTACGTCAGTTCACCCGAGTTCATCAGAATGAACTGTTGCTAAATTCATAACCAGCCCAACTCTTTCACCCACTCTCTACAAATTCATTGTTCTGGGTTCGTTGGGCTCATAATCCAAATCATTTGGGTTTGGGCTACAAAGTTTGGACCCTACAGCTACTAAGTAGTAATATATAAATCTCTTAAAACCTAAACCTAAACCTGAGCGTAAGGAGTAAGGCAACAGAGAATGTAAACATCAAAGTGAGGGGAAAAACTCCTTCAATTTGAGATGGCTTTTTCTCCATGTAATTTTCTTTTTTTAATCACCAGGTTTCAATGTCTCTATAATTTTCTTTTTTTAATCAATGTTTTTCAGATTTATGGTGATGGGGTTGGCCTTTCTTCACAAAGATACTGATTTCTATGATTATGTGAAAAGGACTTTGGGTGTTCTAAATAAATGTGATCAATTGTTTAGTGCTTGAGTTTGAAAAATTTTATATTTTGTTTGTTTTGCTTTTGTTTCGTAAACATTGTCTGCCAAAATCTGTTTTGTATTTTTCGATGACTTCTATGGGTCGCCTTTTCAATGGGTCTATTGAGTGGACTCATAATCTCAATGATTTTCTATAGATTATGCTATCTTGCCATGTTTTCTTTTCTTTTGTCGCATGTAGCTTATCCAAATTTGGACAGTTTCACCTCTTTCTTTGGTGTTTATGATGGTCATGGAGGTTAGCATATGGCTTTTATTTATTTTTCCATATTTTCCTCCCATCTCATTACAAATTTCTTCCAATTAAAGTTCCTTTTCGAATTGAAGTTTTTGTCTTTTTTTTGCTGGTGTTGGCATCTTTTTGGGAATTGATACATTCTTTTGGGCGATATTTAGATTTGCTTAGGATTCTTAATTCATTTGCTTAGGAATCTAGATTCATATGTGGGGTCTTGGTTGGCTATGTTGAAACACTAAAATTGTTTGGATTCAATAATAGTTAGGAAAAATTGAGAAAATAAATTCATAAAGTGCCGAATTGTAGGAAGAGTAGTAGCACTCACAAAAGAAACTTGACACTACCAAAAAAAAAAAAAAATTATGGGAATGCCTCCAATTAATTTAATTCACAAATTTCACTCTTCAGCCTTATGCTTTAATTTTTTGAGAATAACCTTATTGAAACCTAATGCAATATATGATATTTAAAATAATTGATTCTTTGTAAGTTTAGTTGTTGCAAAAAACACTTTAAAGTTGTCTTTCAATTTTTCAATTTATTGAAATATTAATTAAGTAGTTCTTTAAATGTGTGTTTTATACGTTCTATGGATAATCGAGGATGCTAAAGACTTAATTCTTCATTTTATTTTAAACTTAAGACTGATTTCTATTTTTTATTATGTAAATTAATCTTTCATATCAAGATTAATATTTCATATCAAGGATAGGAACTATAAGACTAGAATCTTAATGTACAATCAAAGAGGAAGAGAAAAATAATAGTTTACATCTTTATACACAATAGTTTTCCTGTGTGATGCATGGGTTAGCGACTAGTTTTGGTAAAAAGCAAAAACTTTAGTCTACATAACGTGTTCAATAAATTTTCTTTATTTTCTCTTATCTACTTTATTGTAAAATTTTAATAAAATCGGTGAAATTTATTATTTGACTTATTCAGTGCTTGAAATAGAAGATGTATTACCATTTTGGGAAGAAAACAAATAATACTTTAAATTGGGAGATGTGACATTTAAGAACCCCAAGACTTCAAAGATTTTAAGAAGGATTACAAATAATACTTGCAGCCCGATGTGAGGTGGTTTTGATCATCTTGTTAAACAAGAGGAAACACGTAGAGGTAGAGTTTCCAGTCACAAAATCTGACCTCTCCCATTTGAGAATAGGACTCGGTGCAGTTCCATCAAGAATTGATCATGGTTCATGGATCATTTGTATTGCACAACAAGAACAGCTTAGTTAAGCACAATATTTAATGAACTCCTCCCAATGACTCTTCAATGGTTCAAAGTAAGAACTCACAGATGACTGATTTTGACACATAGATGTAAATTACACTAGCCACGATATCTTTAGCTATTGAATTAGGATCTAAGAAAGAAACATATGGTTACATCTGGTACAGGCTTGAAAAGTAGCATTTAGATATGATGGTAGAATTGAATTATCAATGAATACCACTTTGTTCTTGGCAGTGATTGAGATAAACATGGATTAATTGACTCTATATTGGATAATCTTCTCCTATTATAACTGCGTGACGAATACAAATCTAGTATTCTCTCATTATGAAATACAAATCTAATATTTTCTCATTATGAAAAAAAGATGGGCCGAAAGGGTCATAATAAAGATTTGGATTGAATGAAGAAGGAGGTACAAGCCAAAAAGAAAAAGAAATTATTTATGATACCATGATTGATAATCAGTACAAGTTTAGCCAAATTCAGGAATTTTCATTGATCGTTCATTTATTTGAAGAAAACTAGGCCTCTAAGGTTAAGAGATTATAGAGGATCAGTTATTCGAAAAAAAACTAGACCTCGAAGGGAGATTATAGAGTACAAAGAGAAAGAGGAAAATCATAGAGAATGTATTATTAGTGCAAAGAGCTAGCAACTGTTCTAACTAATTTTAGCTCAACAGCTCCAGTTCTCTCGTTGAAGACACATTATTACCAAACTAACTAAAACTAATCAGTACAACAACCGACAAATATAAGGCTATAACTTCGTTTAATATTTCTCCAATATCTCACTATAAACATAGTTTCCTTTACCATGTTTATTAAAATTAAACTATAATTATTAAACCCTAAAATATAATTAAAAAGTAATGAGAGAATTAGCGTTTTATGTTATTCTCATATATGTAGATTGACATTATTGCTATGTATTACATTACATATGTAGGAGATTACTTTCAAATTCATCTCTTCATTTTTGCAGCATTGTTCATATTATTGGCAAGAAGTCACTCATTCCAAAATTGTGAATGTAACGGAAGGACATGCAAATAGGTGTTTAGACATGCAAATAGCTTAGACAAAAATACTATTTTGGTTCATATATTTTTGAAGTTGTAGTCAATTTGCTCCCCAAATTTTGGTAATACTAAATTTGGTCCCTGTGATTTTCAACTAACTGTCAATTTGGTCTCTACTGTTAACCTACTATCAAACTTTGATTGCAAGTTAAAAATAACAGAGATCAAATTAATTATTACCAAAATATAGAGACCCAATTGGTAGTGACCCTAAGATGGTATTTTTACTGGTAACTTATTGGTGTATTTCACCAAGCAAAGCAAGTGTCCAAATCAAAAAGGAATCACCGTCAAAAATTGGGCTGAATGTGAAAGGCCTTACATAGTTTTCTGTTTTCCTAATATGGGGCTTCTGAATTTCCATAAACTCTAGGCCCAATATTTAAATTTATCCCTAAGCAAAACACTTGTGAGTTGAAGATTCCAATGTTCTATTTTATTTGGTCAGGCAACAAATGCCATGAGGCTTGAGCTTATAGGATCACATTGAATAAGCAAAGAGCAAAATATGGAGCTCTAGTTATTTACAATTTCTACAGTTGTGTTGAAATGTTCACATCTACATGAGACTGATGGTGCTAACTAATACCAATAAATAAAGTGGAGAGGATCAGAGGAATATGCATAGTTAGCTAGCATCAGGCTTTGCATACATTCAAACTCCTGAGTACTACTTGTGGATTAAATGGAGAGAAGTACAAGTTACATACTACAAATAAGTAGGTAAGACTAATACAGACAATCTTAGAATTAAGAATGGTACAAGATTTCAGCATTCCTTTTTGTTTTTATCTTTTCAGCAAGGAGTATAGTACCTGAGATTAACCAATCTTAACATAGTACAAGCAAACAAATGTATGAAAATACTGAAATTAAAATAACACAGCATCTTGATCTGGCAAGAACCTTGGATTCAATCCCAATGTTTGACACAAAATTTGAAAGCTGCTTAAAGTGGTTATAAATTTGTACAATGATATGCAACATTGCATAATTTACAACAAAAGGAAAACTAACAACGGTTAGGCTCTAAGTTTTTCCCTACCCATCAAATAACAAGAACAGAAGATCTAGATACAAATGTCACAGAGAGTTTTTAACCTTCCACCAACTATACTACTTTCACACACCAACTTGCTACATCAGTGTTTCATGCTGACCCTCCATAGTCCAACAAAACAAAATGAACAAGGGTTAGAGGAATCTTGCCACAACAGACAAAAGCAGTTTATTGGTTGTTGGCTTGCCACTAATTTGAATGAGACTACACATAATTAAAAAATACAAGTTAGAATCCAGACAATTTAGAAGGAACAAAAAAGGTGAACTAGGATAGAAATAGAAGTTCTTCCATGTCCAAAATAACAGAAGCAGCATCTAACTCAAAAATGCTGCAAATCAGTGCACCAGTCATTAAAATATTTTATGGGCTGCAGAGGTTCCCAAGATCTTCCTCCTTCGCATACCAACTTGGTATTAGCCTTACAGCATAGGGATAAAGATCCTTGTAGGAATTCCTGATGGTCCCTTCAGCCACTCCAGTGGAAAGAGATATGTCTGCACCCACAGGGCTTAGTAATCGTTAGCTTTATCAAGTTCATAATTAGGAACAGTAACATCAATCTATCTTTCTAACCTTTGAGAAGCTTCTTGTCATCTGATAGCTGAGTTATCATATAAATTACAGCTGCTGCTACTGATATTGGGCTCCTCCTGCACATATATAAAACCAAAGTGGCAGTAATGTGAGTTTGGATGAGTTTATTTGTTTAAAAAGTAAGCTGCGTAGAAGTATAACTCTACCTAGAAAAGTGAGGTTTTAAAGCTATAACTAAGCTTCTGGTGGAAATAAGCTGGCATTTTAAGCAAAAACAAATCGTCTCAGAGTTCTAGTCATCCAGAAGGACACCCCCCCCCCCCCCCCCCCCTCTTTTGAAGAATGAAATACATGAGAATCCTATATAAAATCTGGAGTGTCACAGGGATATAGTGAACAATTTCACTATTCAAGCCATTGTCAAGTTAACCAAAGTTGTGTTTGAAAGAACTGGGCTAATAATCTCCCTCACCACCATTATAAAGAAGTGACGAGACTTCCAGAATTACTGCTTCCTATTCCTCAGTTTTTTGTTTCTAAAGTTTAAAAAGACTTCTTAGCAAAAGAAAACTTTTAAGAGGACTGTTGAGCAAGCTGTGTCACAGTCAGATGCAATATTAACATCTATTTATAAAATAAGCCAAAAAAAATTACATATATACCACAAAACTATGGTATTGAACTTGGTAGAGATAGCACTCGGCTGTGAGACAGGTATTTGAAGACTTATAGTTCCATGGACAAAATCAATCAATCTCCAAAACACATTCAGACTTAAGTATACTGTAATCTTTTAATTCTTGTTACAAGAGTTTCTTTCTTATGTTACACTGGAAACTTCATCTTCTTCTAAAAGCATGTCCCATCTGCTAAAATACGAGTGTCAATAATTCGGCAGAGCACATACATAGGCTTTGTATTAGTAAAACACCTATAAGCAATATATGGAATAACAACAGTGGTCATCCGAATTGTGGATAGCTCCAACCTCCTCAGATACTCTCACATATTGTAGACATCAATTCACTAATTTCGACAAATACTCCCTCTGTTCCATATTGTTAGTCTTACTTAGAAAATTAATTTTTTTAAGGGAACATTATTCAATGCAATGTTTTTCAAACAAGAATGTAGTGGTTTCCCAAATTACCTTCTTAAATTAAACTTTAAAAAAAATTAATGGAAAAAAATATAATTAATTTTTCAAATAAAGTAAAAGGTAAGTTTGGAAGGGCGTTAATGTTATCCATTGACTTTTCAAAGAGAAATAATGGAATAGAGAACTAACAATATGGACAGGGGAGGAAAAAGAAAAAAAGAACCACCTTATATCAAGTTCTTCAGATTTCTGTACAGCTTCTTGAGCAGCCTTTACTGCTTGATTAGTCATGCCAAGGTGGGAACAAAAACGTCTCTGAAAATTAGTTCAAGGTGAAAACGTCATCCCTTATTCTAGACAAATCCATAACAAGACATGTTCAAAAATAAAAAGTCATTCAATAGATAAAACCAATGCTAGGGATGTGCTAGGAAAAAGGACAATGCAAGCGACAGTTGCCAAGTCAGTGACTGTCCCTTGCTCACCAATAAGTGGGCAAGATGCAGTATACACAGGGCCCACCCCATGCATATGTTGTGCAGAGCATGATGCCTGTGAGCGTCACCATTAAGGAGACATTGCATGAAAGATTGGTGTTTAGCAAACTACAGAGTATGACTACACCATCAAACTCACCAAAAAATCCCCAGCATGTATGGTTCCCATTTCCATAGACTGACCCATCTCTACTTCCAGTTGTTTTACAATAAACTCTTTTGCACGACCAATTTCCTTCTTTGTGGCTCCATTAGCAACAGAACAAATTTCTGATTTAAGAAACATGTTCAGCGATCCTCAAACACTAACAGAAAGATAATGTCACAAAATACAAATTCGTCAAGAGAATTTCACCTTTCACAGTGCGGGGCTTGTCTTCTTGACGACAAGCAATGTAGAGGCAAGCAGCCAAAATTGCATCCTGATTTCGTCCTCGGAGAGGTTTTTGATCTTCTACTTTCTTATATATTTCATTGGCTCGATCCTGAAAGTATAAAATTACGCATCCAAAAACAGATAAGCATTCCAAATCAAAAGGCTCTCAAAATATATCAAGAAAGAACCAAAACCACTTTAATATTAGAAATATCACTAGCCATTCTAAAAACATGCTAAATATGTGTTATATATTTATATATATATATATATATATGAGCTTTGACCAACAAAGAGAAGATAAGAGTACTTTAAATAAATATTCCTAAATTATTGTATAAACTGATAAACTACTAAAACTACTAAACTATTAGCTATTATAGATGCCAATGAACTTGTTAGCAAGTAGTCTTGAATTCAAACCCTCTTTCTGCCCTACCTTCCATTTTAAAAGTTAAAAATCTCACATGTTGGGCACACTTATTAATTGGGAGTTTGGTCCCACACATGAGGGGAGTGTTCGAATAATTGTTAAATGATTAAATCCACCCTTCTTAACAGCTTGAACTTTTGAAAAACAACTAGTAATTTATCAATGCTAATAGCCCAAGAGCAATACTTGCTTGGTGGCAGCTCTTCTTCGTAGGTTCATTCTTGCTTGTGCATGGGTGAGTGATTGAATTTAACAGAGGAAAAACGAGTTAAAATACCACTGACACCCTCTAAGTTTGAGTTTGCTTTTAAATCAATCCTTTAACTATTAAAACTTGTAATTTAAACCATCGTGTATTACAACAATGCTAATGTAACCCTTCTGTCAAAATCCATCAGATCTTGTCATTAATCCACACAAAAAGATGTTGTTTTGGACACACAGACACACACAAAAAAACAATGTCATTTTTAGGCAGGGTATCAGTGAAGATGTGACAGACCTAATGTAAGGGACATATTGATATCATTCTAATAGTTGGGGGTGTAAATTGCAAGTTTTGAAAGTAAATGGGCCAATTTAGAAGAAACCTCAAGGTGAAAAGTGCGTTTTAGCCAAAAATAAATAAATAAATAAAAGTGAGAAGCAATTATAAACCAAAAATCTGCAACAACATTGCAATGATGACTTCCACATCAAAAAACGGTGATCAACAACTTTCCAACCAACAGGTTTTCAACAACTACCTTTGTTAGCATCAAAATACAAACAAAATCAGACAAGAAAGGATAATTCAACTAACATCATCAACCATTAGAAAATGAAAATAGTTTTCATCACATTACAGAATATTTCACTGTGTCAAATACTGCCAATCAGTATGAGGGGTTTGAAAAATTATTAACATTTTGCTGCACTTATGTCAAGATACCATATCTCCTTCTCTTTTCTTTTCTATCTACTTATAATTTTTAATGAAAATTGATAAATGATAGGTTAAAAATTAAATTTGATAAGTTTAATCATGTATCAAGCTCCAAGAGGGTGAAATGAGAGGGGGGGGGGGGGGGGGGGTGGGGTTCCTTGTGGTTTAGCTTCAGAGAAACAGGTCCATCTTATACATTTCCCTGTTCAATAAGACAATCTAGAACAAAAATCCTATCAGGAGCTTAGATGTGTCTATGATGAGTTAAAGGTCCATATTAGCCCCTCTTGATTGTTTGCAATTAACTGCTGAACTGAACTATGAACAAGGATTGATAACATAATAATAAGGGGCATGCTTTCACTTGATATGGCACTTATTCAACGTATCACTGCTGGGCCATTCAAATTCTTAAAATTTTATTAAGAACGTGCATTCTAAAATAGGCAACCGACAATGTTGGATGTATCAAGCTTTTGAAATATCCATTGAAATCAAAAGTACAGGTTAGAGAGAGAGAGAGAGAGAGGGAGGACATCACACATATATAAGAAAGTAGAGCAATAACCACGCATCAACAAATTCAGATAGAGCAAATCGAATATTTCGACACACATAATCAGAAAGTAACAAGTATGGAAAACTTTAAAAACAGATAAATAATTTTTTTAATTATCATACCTTTATTGTTGCAACAAGGCCCAACCTGAAATATCCAATGATTGCATTAGCTTTTCCAAATTTTTGGTTATTTTATTTTTTCTTTTAAGGGAGGGGATGTTGAAGAATAGCACTATAACAAAATGCAAAGTTCACCAAGAACATGACAAATTAAAAATGTATTATGCATACTTATTCTCTGTACAAAATCTACTTCTCTAATAACTAAAATTCACCAAATTGAGCCAATGAAAGGAGCATATATTGAAATTACATTGCACTGCTTTTAGCAAATCATTAGAATCTTTAAGGGTAGAAAAACAAAGAGACAGAAAATCCAGTTGCTCGAATTACAAACAAGAAAAAAGACTAAACTTTGAACAATATTTTCCTAACCATAATTAGTATAAAAAGAAAAAGAAAAGGAAAAAGTAAACCACTTAAAGTAAATCCTACTCAATCATCCCCATTAGATAACGTGTCCAACTTGGATAGTAGCATTGGACTCATTCCCATTATCCAAAAGGACAAAAAGATTAATAAAAAAGACAAAACACAAAGGACCTACAAATTTTCAATTCTCTTCTACTACTTTCTCCCCCAGCAAACAGAGAGGGACCTGAGCATTATTCAAAATCTGAAATTGGTTCCTTGGAAAACCAAAAAGTCAGCTTCACTTATCCAAATAGATAGGAAAGTCAGTCCAACTCAATAACTTGGTCCCATCATATACAGTAATTTCAATTTTTTTGGGAAACCCAAAACAACCCAAAACAAAACACTAACAGCCCTTTCCATTTCTAATTTTCTCACCGACCAAACGGGAAATTAAGAGGCCCAAGTTTGAATTTTTCTTTCTCCTCAGTAAAGTTTATAATTTTCAATTTCAGGAAACAGAGACAACACATAACTAAACCTTTCAGAACTGTCTCCAGCTTCCCCTCTCACTTTCTCACCAACCAAACACACAAACAGACTCTTAACTCTTTTAGAACTACAATTTTTTTTTTCTTTTTTCTTTTTTCAAAACTTAGTTCAATACTTGAAATTCAAGAATTTTATTTTATAAACAAAAAAGAAAACAGAGGAATTTAAACGTTTTCGAAGACATTCTCTCATTTTCCATCACAACCGAACAAAGTTAACCGTTAACACTCAGAGAGAGAGAGAGAGAGAGAGAGAGAGAGAGAGAGAGAGAGAGAGAGAGAGAGAGAGAGCATAAATACCTAAAAGTTGCATGGAAATTTTAAAATTTGATCAAACAAAGAAAACAAAAACAACCGCAATTCCTAAACTTTCCCTAGCTTTCTCACCAACCAAACAGAGTATGGATACCTAAACCTAAAATTTACATAGAAAATTCAAATTCAATAAAAGTAGAAAACAAAGACAGCGAATTTCCAAAGTTTCTCTCATTTTCCCATACTTCCTCACCAACCATACAAAGAGAGAAACAGAGTATATGATTATCTAAAAGTTGCATGTAAATCCTCAAATTCAATCAAACATGAAAACAAAAACAAACGCAATGCTATAGTTTCTCTCATTTCTCACTAACCAAACAAACAGAGAGAGAATATAAACTATAAACAGCTAAAACTTGCATGTAAAAACTTCAAAACTCGATAAAAACAAGCAAAAACAAAAACAAAAGCAATCCTAACAAAACTTCCCAAACTTTTTTCTCAGCAGCCAAACAAATAATGACATAAAAAGCACGAACCTATCAGACATGGAGGCAATGGCTTTAAAAGCCTGAAGAAGCGAGCGATCCGGGTTAGACCCACGGCTCTGCCACCGGCCCAAACCCGAACCCAAGAAGTCACTCCCACCGTTCGCATTATTGGGTCTGGAAGATATCACGGTGGAGAGGCCGCCGTCGAAAAGCAGAGGGTTGGAGGGCCCACCGACGCGAACGGGGTCGTTGTCACCGGACTCGTTGGCGAAGGTGCGCCACTCTGAGGTCTCGTCGATGGAGTGAGCCTCGAGGACGAGGCCACACTCGGAGCACACGGTGTCGCCTGCTGAGTGGTCTAGCACCACCTCCGTCGCTCGCTTGCACTCTGGACATAACCACTCTGACGATAATGATGATGCTGACGATGCCATTATCTTCCACAAGTGGATGAGTCTTTGTCTATTCTATTGTTTCTATTTATGGGATTCGGTCTGTGTTGTTTTTAGTATGTTTCGTGGGTCCCATGTTTATTATGTGGAAATTTTGTGCACATGTGTTGGGATAAAGCGTCTCACTCTCACGTTTGTCTTTTTGCGTTTTTCCATCCTTATTGGGACCCACATATACTGTGCAGTTTATCCATTCACGCAGTTTAACCACTGTGTACTGTCCATGTCTCAACGTTTAGTTGCGTAAACAGTTTTTCCATCTTTATTGGGACTCACGTGTGCACTGTTTAATTTTATTTTAAAATTATTCATTACACTGTTTTCAATTTTTAGTAAAATAAGTTATATTTAAATAGACTCTTTAATATTTATAATTTATTGTGAAAGTATTGTAAAAATGTTGCGTATGTAATACTTCTCTATGTTTAATATATCTTGCAAGTGTCTTGTAATTCAAACTACACATCTAGGTTTCAAATCCATAATCTATTGTTATAACTGCTAAATTATCTTTAAAAAGGGAGGATAATGTTTACTATATCTAGTTTAACAAAGTTTTTTCGCAACTTAGTGTGCGTTTAGATTGGAATAGAAAATTAAAATTATTTTATTATTCAACTTATTTTTATTACTATTTATAGGCCCAATGCACTTTTTGTACTATTCATGAACCCCATTGTACTATTTCAACTAACTGTTACCTTTATCTACAGTACTTTCAGTAAAAAGTTTTTAGTTTTAGTAAAATAAGCGATATCCAAACGCACCCTTAGTGTTTAAAAAGGATAATGTTTACTATATCTAGTTTAACAAAGTTTTTTCATAACTTAGAGTCCGTTTAGGAACAACTTATTTAGCTGAAGCTGAAAATTTTTTACTGAAAGTACTGTAAATAAAGGTAAAAGTTAGTTGAATAGTACAATGAGACCCATGAATAGTACCAAGAAATGTAGTGAGACCCATAAATACATTGAATAGTAGTAAAAATAAGCTAAAATTACAAATAAGTTGAAATTTTCAATTTGTCTCAAACAGACACTTAGTATAACTTAAGGACGACAATGAGGTGCAACAAAAATAAGATCATAAGTGTTTTGTTTTCGTCTTGCCTCCTCTTCGAAGCGTGAAAGCCTGCATAGGACAAGAGTGGAACAAATTAGATGCAAGACTTAATTAGGTGGCTTCATTCTTTGACAATGGTTAAAGATGAAAAATGAGAAATGGTTGAGAGAGTGGGGCGAGGAAAACTCGTTTCCATCGTGTTCCCTCTTTTAGGCAAAGCATAGTGAGGCAGGGTTATGGGGTTTTTTTTTTTTTTTTTTTTTTTTTTTTTTTTTAAATGTATAATAAAAGTGGTATCAATAGTTGGCTTCGTTTGGTAACGATGTTTAAACAACGAAAACTGTTGTTTAAATACCACAACACGTATTTTCATATATTTTTTCACCCACACGTATTTTCACAAAACTACAACAACATTACTAGAAATCTCTTACCAAAGAGACCCTAATTCATGTGAAGTGATGTTCAAAATCACAATTTGCCTATGATTTCTCTAGCATTGTTACCTTGCATTAGTATCCATTTGATGTTGTTGTCGTCAGATGTAACTATTTCTTAGGACTAGTATTTTTAAGATTTTCCTAAGCTTATTGGAGAGGGAATGAACTTCGTCTACCCTCTGAAAAATCAACAACCTAACGTCTAGATTGGTCACCTGACACCCAAATCAACCAGCAACGCGGACCACAAATGAGCAAAAATAAGTGACAAAATACAAATGCTTTGTGAAGAGAGTGGGGGTGTTAGAATTTAGGATAGAGGGGAGTTTAGAATAAAAATAATTAACAAAAATTGGACATAAGATTCTACAATGATTAGCCACACAAAAAATGAGTCACTATAGCAATTTTATTTGTTTGAGATATTATAGTTCCAATAAGTTCAAACCTATAATAGGCTCATATATTTCTAACAGGGCCTTACAGTCTAATTTGATCTTGGCCGACTTCGTATAGTACTAAAATCCAACACCCCCTCGTACATATAACCAACCACAAATTCTTGGGCCTACAGTTGGTTCGGATGTCTTGGGCCATAAAAACTTAAACATTATCCATGTTGTCGAGTGAGATGTAGCATAGTTTTTACGGGTAACTCACAATAGTTTGACTGAAAAATCATCTGTCTAATAGGGCGTTTATGCTTTAAAATTATCCCATTATCTATACAATTTAGAATCGCTTTAAGAACTAATTTTTGATAATTTACTGCAAGTCAATATATTTTCTTGATAATGCATACATAGTCCATACACAATCAAGAAACACTCCTAACTACTGTTTTTATGAATTTGTTCCTCCTTTGCCAACTGCAACTCCCAAAAGGATTGCACAAGCCTCTGTTGCTATTAAGCCACTACTTCAAGAACTTACCATCCTAATCAGATAATACCACAGATAATCTAGCTAGATTCCACTCTCACCACCCTTAATCCTCTTATAAAACCATCACCAAAACCATCAATTTCTCCAGCTAAACATGAAACCCACGTTCATCACCAAAACCATCAATTTATAGCTATTACCTCTTCTCTTTTTTTCAACTCATTAGTCCATGACCTTCCAAATTTTGTGGCCTAGGGATGGCCACGGGTCGAGTTCAGGTTGTGTCTACCCAAATCTAACCCGAACCCAATACCTGAAACCTGATTCATCGGTGTGGAACATATGATATTTATTTGATTTCATGTGTATTATATGAGTTTTTTAAAAGATTATTAGCCTTTTTTTTTTTTTTTTTAAATGCCCATGGTCTAGTATGATTGGATTGATATGGTTTGAGAATGGCATCTATGACAATATTGTAGTCTCCTTCAATTGTCACGTAACGAAGCTTTGCAACCCTTGCCATGAAAAAAAGAAAAAGAAGCAAGCTTGAACTTGTCTCAACATTGGATGGGCTTGTGGATGGATACCTAGGTATTCACGTGAACTTTAAATGTTATAAAGAATTCGAAATAAATTGTTCTCGATTCTTTTTGTTTGACTAGTTGAATTGTTAATATCATAAATACTTTGTTAATATATTTAAAATTATAAAAATAAATAAAATAAATATATAATAATTTTATAACTAGGTATTTACAAGCAAATATTTAAAATAATTTGTATTTCAGTTTTAAAATTTAACGAGTTTGAGCTCAATATTTTTCAATAAATTTGAATTTAGAATAAGTATTCTCAACTCAAACTTGTCTTTTCCTTAAGTAAGTGCATTGAACTGGACCTAATCGTCTAAAGTACATCGAAATGCTATGCTTATGTCGCTAAACATGAACTTAACAACAATAAACATTACAGTTAACGATGATTTCTGTTAAAAGATTGGCAATATGCTAAATGTGGAGAGAATTGCATGCATGCATTAATACATTTCAAATGTGGGCTTAAACCTAGGCATCTCATATGGGCTGTGATGATGTTCGAAAATCAATAGACTGAAATACTTCGGACTACAGTGCTGGCTTTAGGACTTGAATGGAAAGAAAAAACTATCAAGGGTGACCGATGTAACTCGGTTAAGGATCTCCGATAGTTAAATCAGTTTTTTCTCTAGAGCACAAGGATGGGAATCTGTGAATAGTTGAACTACCTTTGTTGAATGAGGCTTGATCTTTTTATAGAGAATTAGAAGTGGGTCTACTCGCTCGGATCCACTATCATCATGGGAGATGTGTGCAGTTAATGGAGAAAATGAAACGAATTTCGGGGAACCCTCCCAATGTTCTAGAATGATTGATCATGGTTTGATTGTGTAAAGTTTGTAGATAATTCTTCTCAAATTTACTAAGTGTCATATGACCGTCCATACCTTCGCGATCTATGGATGGTCATCCTTGGTTATCCCTACCCTTGTGAGCCATGGACAATTAACTTAATTTGGACAATTATAATATCTCATGGAGGGATATTGCTCATGTTTGGGGTGCTTCTATTGAGCTTCTTCCTTTATAAAACCCATTGGACGTTTTCTTACCATCGACGACCATCATGGACGAACTAAACTTGGTTTGAACCCTATCAGGCTGCAGTCAAGGATTTAGTTGTCCCTTTTGTTAAAAAAAAAAAAAAAAAAAAATTGTTAAGAATTTGAGAAATAGAGAATAGTCACAAAAGTAACCCAACCCCCCATTAAAAAAACCAAAGTTAAAGTGGGCAGCAGGGCTAGAACTGGTAGTGTAACTAATAAAAATTGGCCCACTCATGTTAGTAAAAAACTGTCAGACTCGGCCCATTCGAATCACAAGGCACAGTCGTAGCCCCTAAGTGTAGCACCAATGAATCCAAATACCCACTAACACCACTTTCAAAAAAAGAAAAAGAAAAAAAAAGACCCACTAACACCAGATAAGGGCTTTAAAGCCTTGAAAAAGTAACCTCTCTCTCTCTCTCCCTAAAAGCTCATGGGCTTCCACTAAATCCCAATGAAAAACAGAAATCATAAAAAAAAAAAAAAAAAAAAAAAAAACGTAGTTTATATACCACTAACTAGGGATTTTTCAGAAAATAACCATAAAACCCAAACAATATCATTAGTTAGGCAACGTTTCAAACTAATTTTGTTTCTAACAATTCGAGCCTAGAGGACTCGATTTTCGGGTTGTTATTTTCCTGTTTTGCCCCCAACTGAGGCGGACGGAAGTTGCACGTAAGCATAGAAATCAAGTTCAAAGGACTTGGTTTATGTATATGAAAATCGAGTTCAGTAGACTCGGTTTCTTTACATGAAAATCGACTCCTCTGAACTCGGTTTCTGTACATAAAAATCGAGTCCGTAGATTTTCATGTACAGAACTCGATTGTCCTTTGCTTCACATTTGCAGAAACTTCCTTGTTCTTCCCAAGCCCCAAAAACCCATGAACAAAACCAATACAAAACCCAAAACAAATACCTGATCGGATTGCCGCCTGGGTTTAGTTAGAATTGCTGCCTGGGTTGCTCTCCTCGTCGCCTGGCTTGCTTGGTTCTCACTTTGGATCCAAAGCTCCGACTGCGATGGATAGCGACTAGAGGTTCGTGGACGCTGTAAACCAGATTGGCGGCCCTGACAGTGCGGCAACAACATCATCGGAGCGGCAGCAAGATTAACTCCGATGTGAGCCTTCGCCTCGCTGCCATCGCTTGATTTCGCCACCTGGGTTGCTCGTTCTCTAGTCGTTTGTCAGGTATGGGCAACGAAATGAGTTCAGTAGACTCAATTTCTTTGTACAAAAACCGAATTCAATGAACTTGATTTTTATGTACAAAAATCGAGTTCAACGAACTCGATTTCTATGTATAAAAATCGACCTCAATGAACTCAATTTCCTAGCTAGCAAAATAGGAAACTCGAGCACAATATGCTTGAATTGTTAGAAATAAAATTAGTTTGAAACGTTGCCTAACTAATGATATTGTTTGGGTTTTATGGTTATTTTCTAAAAAATCCCCACTAACTAAACCCTAGCAATTAAATTCCTTTGCCCTCAGTTATCAAAGTATCAAAAAAACACCAAGAAACCCTAGCAATGGAGACATGCAAACTTCAACCTCCCCTTCCCTCACCTCCAGTTATCGATGTATCATAAAAAAAAGCTAATACCTTACCAATGATAAGTTGATTTCCAAAGCACTTGGGCTTGCAATTAGCTAAGCAAAATCTTCTCAATGAAGCCGAGAAGGGTTTCAAAAAAAACTTGGCTTGCTTGCCATTATCAATTGCTGCTATGTTGAATATGCTCGCTGTAGGATCAAGCAAGCATGGATTGAAGGATAGGCTTTCTTCTTTGGGTTGCGAAACCATGGATGAACTCGACAACCAGTCTTTACGACTAATGGACGTTGTATCAAGTAAGGACACTTGGGAGACTGGAGATCCTTTTCTCACCTTCATTAATGGTTGTTGGATTGACCAAAGGTTTTCTTTGAAGCCTTCTTTTACAGAAATTCTCCAAAATATTTATAAAGTTGAACCTAAAGCCTTGGATTTTGAAAACAATAAGGTAGCCTCTACTTTGTTTTGTTTTTTTGGTATATGTTTTTTTTCTTTATTTAAAAAATGAAAAATAAAAAATTATTTATATATATCTAGAAAATTAGAATTTTTTTAGATACATAGTAGTTAGAAAGTTGATATTGATTATTTCTTGTGATAGACACTATCTATCGGATTCAGATTTTCTAGATTTCCTAGGATACTCTATCAAATATTATTTTATTATTTTAAGAATATTGTTAGTGGAATGTTGACATGGCAGAATCTTGACCAGTGGTTAGGATTTAAGGAAATTTATTGATAGAGTACCCATCTAAAAGATCTGAATCCCTATCTTTAAGTTTCTTTACCCACTAGAAGTACTGATGTATCCTAATGATTCTAACTTAAGGGGAACATTTAGAGCCTTTTTATATGGTATGTTAGTTTTAGTAATCAAGTCCATTCATATTGTTTCCCAAAAAACAAAAGAAAATAAAAGGTCCATTCATATTATGTACAGTGACACACGCAATATGTGTGGCTTTTTTTTTTTTTTTTGTTAATTAAATATATATATATATATATATCTTTCTCAAAAAAAAAAAATATATATATATATATATATTAATTATAGGTGTGTAGTGTAGTTATTGGCATAAGAGATAAAGAAAGGTTAATTATTTGAATAGCTATAAAGAGTTATTCAGGTTTTAGAAGACAGACTCGAAATGAATGGAGGAAAGTGAAATTAAGTGGCTCTAGAAGCCTAGATGGGAAAAAGAGTAGTTTTGTTTTTGTTTTTGTTTTCATTTTTTATTTTTATTTTTTAGAAACAAGGCAACAACAAGAGTTGGAATATGAGTTGTAGGGACTCAATTTGTAATGGACCTTGTACAATAAAATTTGTAGAGCGTGGATAGAAGGGCTTGGCACCAATAAAGCAAGCAGTCGGATGACATGAAATTCACAGGAATAAGAACAAGAGAATTTGACTAAGTCTTTCTAAGAATAATCAACATCTCTTTGGTTAAGTGTTTGTAAGGATCTTTATAATGATTTTGACTAAGTATTTATGAGAGCCACCGCAAGGATTTTTGTTGGGTTGTTTATAAAGGAAGTTTATCCTCGGACCAATCCGAGGATCTGGTCTGAGGATCTCTTTACTTAGAACTGACATATATCGGGGTTGCCTTTGGACACCCTAAAAGATCCTCCTCCATTCTTTGGCGGGGGTCTATCTATTATATAGTCTTTTCTTGGTTAATCTCTGCCGTCCACTTATTAATCATTCAAGCCTATTCTTGAGTGCCTGTCCCATCAGCCGCCTTTGCAGGCTTTCTGTTAGTTGAAGCGACCAAGGCATCTCTGTTGGCTGGTCAATTCATCATTGATGTGATCAGAATATCGGTGGCATGCATTTAATGGGGGAGTGATAGCCCCTTTCCTTAGACGTCGGTACGTCGAGGACATGGGCCTCATCGTCAAGGTCCCTAAATGACTTGGACTTCGTCCGTTCATCCTCGGATTATACTCTCTCTCTCTTTTGGCGTGGACTTTGGGCCTGATATGGAGTGGGCCAGAGTTACCGAATATTTGGGACCCCACATGAGTGATAGTAGTTTACGAATTACTAAATTTGAGGGGTCTAGACAAGAGCGTTGTGTTGTGTTGTTATCGTCCTATATACTATATTTAATTATTTTAAAAACATATGGATTTCAATTTAGTATTATAGATTTATTGGGTTATTATTTGAAACTCAAAAGAATTGGAAGTTGATCCTTTTTCATAAATGATAAAAATGTTGTATTTTAATTTTGAGAAAATTTATGGACACAACTTTTGTGGCACAACTATTACAATAACCTTAACATGGTTGATTGTAAATGGTAGGAAAAAAATGATGGATTCATTTGAAAGTAATAGACTATCATTCAAAATTTGTCACATTACAATTGTGATATAAGTTGTGACATTACAATTGTGATATAAGTTGTGACACAAAAGTTATAGTCTTGGAAAAACTCTTTAATTTTAATAAGTTTGATAGGTAGAATAGATATGAGGAAATTATTTATGGCTCCTATGATAAAACACCCTCTATTTCATTAAGGAAACGTTTTTATATATGATCACTAATTCTAATATGTAATAAGATAGTTTACTCAAAGAATATCAAACAAAATTTAGGCAAATATTTTATTTTTGGGTTGCTTAATTAGTAGTATAGAATAGTTAATTTTAATCGGTTTCAACTAATATATAAGATGTGGCAGAAATATCAAAAAAAAAAAAAAAAAAGCTCAACCACTTCCATATTGTTTTATATATATATATATATATATAGATAGATGTTTTCCAATATACATGATAATCGTTTTATTTTTTATTTTTTTATTCTATAAATAATAATAATTCGACTATTGCTACTATTCATCTTGTGATAAATTAATTGTTAATTGTCGAAATGATTTTGTGAAGGGTGATGTGGTGGAAAAAGTGAACTCATGGGTTAACAATGAAACTAAAGGGCTTATAAAAGAGATTCTAGAGAATCTTGATGATCAAACAGCGCTCATCCTTGCAAATGCTCTTTACTTCAAAGGAATTTGGGAAGATCCCTTTGTCGTTGAAATGACTAAAGATGATAAATTTTACCTACTCAATGGAGAAGAAGTCGAGGTTCCCTTCATGTACCGGGGAACTGGCACACATCTTTATGGATCCTTTGATGGTTTCAAGGTTCTCAAATTGCCTTATAAAAACAAGCAAGACCAACGACAATTTTCCATATATTTTTATCTTCCAGACGAGAGAGATGGGTTAAAGAATTTACTACAACAGCTTAATCCCAATTCAGAGTTCTTAAAGCATCAACTTATGTTGAAAAAAGAGCGAATTAGAAATATCAGAATTCCGAAGTTCAAGTTTCCATATGATTTTGATGTTTCAAAGGTTATTGAGTCATTGGGATTGACACAATCTTCCATAGTGCTTCATTCTCCTGATGGTAATGAAGTTGTTGGACCTGCAACAGCTATTGAGCACAAGGCATATATTGAGGTTAATGAAATGGGAACAGAAGCAGCCGCTGTCACCTTAAGTTGTGTTGCAGGTTGTGCTCAATTTCAAAAACCACCGCCACCCTTGACATTCGAGGCTGATCATCCATTTATGTTCATGATCATGGAAGACATGTCTAGGATACCCCTTTTTGTTGGAGCTGTGGCTAATCCTCTCTTGGAAACGTGATGTTGTTTTCTTTCTTTTTCCTTATTTGTCATTGGGATGATATAGTTTAATACTTTCTTTTTTGAGTAACAACTAACAATACTTTCTCATATATGAATTGTTTTTAACTTTTAATATATATTTTTTCAATGTTATAAGCTTAATCTTAGTGTGGAAGGTAGAGTGGTAGACATAACGTTAAAAAAATCCAACTCACATTTATATTATATCCACTAGGCAAATAACCCATGCTTTGCATAATATGTCTCTAATAAACAAAGTTGAAACAAAGTTTTTTTTTTTTTTCTATCCGTTTATATAATCTTTCAAGAGAACTTTATAATTGTATCTGACTTTACAAGAATTTCTATTAGCAAATATGTGTGTGCGAGCGTGCATATGTTGAAAAGTCAGTTAATGTTCACTATTAAGGTTTGCTTTATTTCATGTTGGCTCCGGTGTAGAAATTATACTAAAAACATACGAGGATTTTAAATTCTTACTTTTATGGTGTAGAGATTATACTAAAAGCATACATGGATTTTAGATTCCTACTTTTATTCAATGATGAATACAAATAAATGATAGAAATTAAATATGATTATTTCTTCTTCTTTTTATGAGAAAACAAATATGATTGTTTCTAAATAGATAGCCATTGCCATTCTTGCATAATTTTAAATTTTATTAGGGCCATTAGAACGGCTGTTCCAAACGTAGTATTTTTTTTCATATCTACATAATGAAGGATGCTCACAATTTTAAGTATCAAATTCAATACTAATTACAAATTTATGTAATCTGCATGCATATAAAAGTTGCCGAGTGAGTTAAATGATTGCTACATCCAAATACAAAGCACTTACTTTAGTTATGAACCATGTATATTTTGTTTCCCTCCCAACTAGTTCTATACTAAGTTATGATTATCTAACATACCAGTTGAAATCATCAGAAGTGGAGTGTAGAAATAATTGCATTGTACTATTATTTAGTGAATTGATTACATTCGATTTCACAATTAGGGAAAATTCCAAAATCTGTAGTACATTATTTTATTTTATTTTATTTTATTTTATTTTTTGAGAAGAAAGATAATTTGTCATTAGAACTAAACCCGAAGGTTGGACCGTACAAAAGAAGAGATGTCCGAGGAAACAGACTCCATTCAGACCTCTAAAGAGCAAGATACTCTGGCTCTCTAGGTTAGGCATGCGCAATTGCATTTCCTTGCCTACCTATACGAGAGAAACAACAACTCTGAAAAGAGTTTAAATAAGACAAAATGTCTTTTAATAAATGCCCACCTTGGGAGTGAGACACGTTCCTATCCTGTAGAAGCTTGATAACAGTAGATGAGTCCCTTTCAAAACTGAGTTAAAGAAACCCATTTCTCTAGAGAATAACACAGCACGCCGGGCAGCTAGTATTTCCACTAGTTTCGTTGAATGTGGTTTCATAATTTTTTCAGAAAGGGAAGCCATAACCTCTCCACCCGAATTCCGAATCACTACACCAATCCTTGCGCTATCCGACTCACCAAATAGAGCACCATCAAAGTTAATTTTCACCAGATTTTCACTCGGCGGACTCCAACGTACTGCTGTTACTGCTCTTCGCATGGGAGAGACTTACTATCCGTACCTATCTGCAAAATTTTGCAGATAATTTTCTGCAAAGTCAGCCAGTCTGTCCAATGGCATCGTGGGTGCTTGAGTCGAGATTTGTTCCGGTGATGCCAGACAGCCCAAGCCGTGACTGCAAACAGAGGGAACAGCTTGGGATTTTTCTGCACTGAGTGAACCAGGTCCGAAAAAGAGCCTGCCGTCCCCTGAGTGTTTAACAACCATCCAAACCTCCTTTGCCACACCTGCCGAACCTTAGAGCAACCCCACAGAGCATGTTTGACATCTTCAGGGTGATCGGAACAGAGGTGACACACGTTCTCTTGAATGATGGTTCTTTTCATCAGATTTTCCTTTGTGGGCAAAGAGTTGGTACAGGACTTCCATTGGAAATGTTTTATCTTTCTCGGTACTTTGAGCTTCCAAACACCCTTCCACAAATTCCTCTGAGCCAATGGCGGCCCAACATAATTTGGGGCCTGAGGCGAAAAATTTATGCGGGGCCTTTAATATGTAAATATTAATTAAACAAAATTATTTAATACTAATTAAATTATGGTTAATTTAATACATTAAATACATAAATAATACCAACTAGATTAATGTTAATTTCATATAGAGAATTGAATATCATAGTTGAACCTATAAATATTAATAAAAAGAAATAAAAATATATTGCGATTAAAAAAGATACTTTATTTTGGATATAAGATGATGCATAGTTAAATAAAATTGTAATCTAATTTTTAATTTTATATTTTGATTTTAAGAGAGAGAGATAGATATTATTTGGTGTATGGCTTTATAGGATATTATTTTACAAAAATCAAAGTCTCAAACTATTAGGAGAGATTAATCTATAATTGATGATTTAACACATTTGCAACATCTTTTTGAAATATTTTAAGGTTTTAATTGAGTTAAGGTTCTGTGGGGCCCAAAGTGTCAACGTGCATGGCCCAATCCACAGCCGGCCCAAGGCCCGCACCAAGGAAAGCACGGGCCGAAAACAGAGGATGGGCCCTGAGCTTCAAAAGGGCCTGTCCGAAGACGCCCATGTCCTCGGCCAGGTTACGTGGATAAAGGGAAAATATCCTTCCCCCACTGAAAAGTGTCTCACCAACACCCTGGCCTCTTTAAATGATGATATGACTAATAAACCTGGAGACTTCAATCACTTCAACTTTTAGAGTATGCCAGAACGTCTGGGAACTGACATAGAACCTGAAAAAGTAGGCGATAGGACAGGCCCTAATGCATAACGTCCGGATAACTGACAAATGGACGGTTAAGATCAGTAAAAATGAGGCTATATAACGAAAAATGATCCCCTATCTTGAGAGAAAGAAAAGCCAGAGGGAGGGGTTAAATCTCTTCGGACTGAGCCGAAGAGAAGGAAACACCTAAAAACACGGCCAATATCCTCATTGAGGCCGGAGAAAGATCACAACCGTGATTCCCCAGGGAACCTTTGATTCTTACCAAAATTACATAAGAGGTTTGGACACTGGCTGCGCCATTGTTTTTGTGAGTGCCTACCCCTTTTTTATCCATGCTCTACAAATTCTATTGTCTAAGGTCAGCAACTAAATTTGGCCTTACAATTGGCGCCGTCTGTGGGGAAGGGGGTTTTGCGCACCAGCAAATGCGGTGGTCGGCGTAAAGAAACCAAGGGCAACGTTTTCGAAAAACAAAACACCAAAACAGTACAAGTTACAGCAACAATGTTCATTCAAGAGTTAGCAATTGCAAGAACGAAAGTAAAAAAATATATAGGTAACACAAAACAAGTCTACTTCTTTTATTCATACATGAAGAAAAATTACATCTTTTACAAGTGAAGCTCGTGGGGCTTGTTCTAAAGCTAACTACAAAGGCAGACGCTTGACGAGGCCGGCAGAGGAACAGATAGTAGAAAGCAAAGCTGACTGAAGAACAAAAGATAGAAAAGAAGCGAAAGAAGAGATGAAGAACAAATAGTAGAAAGCAAAGCTGACTGAAGAACAAAAGGTAGAAAAGAAGAGAAGCAAGAGAGGAGGAAATGAAGAGGGGGAGACTGGTTGGGAGATGGAAATAGAAGAAATAAAAAGGAAAAAGAAAAAAGGAAGGCTAGTTGAGGAGCAAAAGAAGAAGAGAAAAAAGAGAAAAGAGGGAAGAAGGGCTACATAGGAGGTGGAAGAGGTCGCGGCACAGGACGGCTCCACTTCTGGGTTCCGCTTGATTTCCCTCCCACCCCCAATGCAGTCGGCTTGGAGAGTTAATGACCCATACCTAAGGGAAGGTGGTTACGTTCTCCCTGGACCCTCCTCCAGGCGGCGAGGAGGGTTCCTCCTCTGGTTAGGTTGAAAAGAAGGAGAACCTTTGGATTTTCCCCTACTCCAACCCCAATGTGACGTCCAGGGTCGAAGTGCCATCCTCGGCTCCTGATAGGGGCTGTGCATCCCCGAGATCGCCCTTTCCAAGGGCCAACTCATTCGAAGGGGCTCGAATGGCTATGTTTGACAGAATCTTTTTTGGGGGGATATCTTCGGGGGAGGTTTAAGATGGATGTTTGTCAATGTGTGAAGGAGAAGGTTGCCCTAGAAACGCCTTATATAGACGGTGGGATATTGATGAGGGCCAATCCACAATAAATCCCAGGGAGAGATTTCCGAAGGCAATAACTCCGCCCCAAATACCAAGGGGCCTGTCAACCGTTAGATCTTCGTGGATCCATGGCTGGCATTAATGAGGAGGCGCCTCGTTAATGAAAAGGAACCGAAACGTCACCGCACGTTACTCGGACAACCCAAGAGACGCCTCATAGTTAGAAAAGTCCCATCAAACGAAAAGGCGAAACACGGCAAGGTCCTATCTTCCACCAACTCCAGTCCGCGTTTATTATTATTATTATTCTGCTTGAAAAGCGTAATTATTTAATGATTATTGTAAAATTATAGCAATGTAGAACTAAACGGCTACGGATGAACAGATAAAGTAGATGACTAAAATTCGAAAACTAGGTACTGGACAGAACCTAGGCATTGCATGGTCTTCGGACTCAAGCCTCTGGGGAAACCAGCTACTTCGAAACTGGGTACTGGACAGAACCTAGGCATTGCATGGTCTTCGGACTCAAGCCTTTGGGGAAACCAGCTACTTCGAAAACTGGGTACTGGACAGAACCTAGGCATTGCATGGTCTTCGGACTCAAGCCTCTGGGGAAACCAGCTACTTCGAAACTGGGTACTGGACAGAACCTAGGCATTGCATGGTCTTTGGACTCAAACCTCTGGGGAAACCAGCTACTTCGAAACTGGGTACTGGACAGAATCTAGGCATTGCATGGTCTTCGAACTCAAGCCTCTGGGGAAACTAGCTACTTTGAAACTGGGTACTGGACAGAACCTAGGCATTGCATGGTCTTCGGACTCAAGCCTCTAGGGAAACCAACTACTTCGAAAGCTGGGTACTGGACAAAACCTAGGCATTGCATGGTCTTCGGACTCAAGCCTCTGGGGAAACCAGCTACTTCGAAACTGGGTACTGGACAGAACCTAGGCATTGTATAGTCCTCAGACACCAGCCTCCGGCGAAACCAGCTACCTCCAATTAATAAGCTAAATGTTAGACAGAACCAAGGCAGTGTATGGTCTTCGGACACCAGCCTCTGGGGAAGCTAACAATCTTAAAAGAAGAAAATTTTGTACTGGACAGAACCTAGGCATTGTATGGTCTTCGGACACCAGCCTCGGGGGAAACCAGCTACCTCCAATTAATAAAGCTAAATGTTAGACAGAACCAAGGCAGTGTATGGTCTTTAGACACCAGCCTCTGGGGAAGCTAACAATCTTAAAAGAAGAAAATTTTGTACTGGACATAACCTAGGCATTGTATGGTCCTCAGACACCAGCCTCCGGCGAAACCAGCTACCTCCAATTAATAAGCTGAATGTTAGACAGAACCAAGGCAGTGTATGGTCTTCGGACACCAGCCTCTGGGGAAGCTAACAATCTTAAAAGAAGAAAATTTTGTACTGGACATAACCTAGGCATTGTATGGTCTTCGGACACCAGCCTCGGGGGAAACCAGCTACCTCCAATTAATAAAACTCAATGTTAGACAGAACCAAGGCAGTGTATAGTCTTCGGACACCAGCCTCTGGGGAAGCTAACAATCTTAAAAGAAGAAAATTTTGTACTGGACAGAACCTAGGCATTGTATGGTCTTCGGACACCAGCCTCGGGGGAAACCAGCTACCTCCAATTAATAAAGCTAAATGTTAGACAGAACCAAGGCAGTGTATGGTCTTCGGACACCAGCCTCTGGGGAAGCTAACAATCTTAAAAGAAGAAAATTTTGTACTGGACAGAACCTAGGCATTGTATGGTCTTCGGACGCCAACCTCGGGGGAAACCAGCTACCTCCAATTAATAAAGCTAAATGTTACAGAACCAAGGCAGCGTATGGTCTTCGGACACCAGCCTCTGGGGAAACTAACAATTTTAAAAAGAGAAAATTAGGTCCCAGGCGGATAGAAGGACCACTCTACTATATGCCGAGTACGAGAGAGGCCAGGGTCTTTCATAGTATTCGGGCCCAAACCTACACCGAACTAGCCTTATTAGCGACGAAAATCACAAGAAACCGAGTGTCGAAAGAAAGGTCACAAAAGTCGCTGGAATAAACAACAAACTAACGGAGAGGTGACATTCCGTAGAGCATGAAAGTGCGCCAGGCAGATCAAAATCCTCCTCCCCGCCCGAGGGGACAGGCAGTAGAATTTTGAGGGGCTATTGTGGGGCCCTAAGTGTCAACGTGCATGGCCTAATCCACAGCCGGCCCAAGGCCCGCACCAAGGAAAGCACGGGCCGAAAACAGAGGATGGGCCCTGAGTTTCAAAAGGGCCTGTTCGAAGACGCCCATGTCCTCGGCCAGGTTACGTGGATAAAGGGAAAATATCCTTCCCCCACTGAAAAGTGTCTCACCAACACCCTGACCTCTTTAAATGATGATATGACTAATAAACCTGGAGACTTCAATCACTTCAACTTTTAGAGTATGCCAGAACGTCTGGGAACTGACATAGAACCTGAAAAAGTAAGCGATAGGACAGGCCCTAATGCATAACGTCCGGATAACTGACAAATGGACGGTTAAGATCAGTAAAAAGGAGGCTATATAACGAAAAATGATCCCCTATCTTGAGAGAAAGAAAAGCCAGAGGGAGGGGTTGAATCTCTTCGGACTGAGCCGAAGAGAAGGAAACACCCAAAAACACGGCCAATATCCTCATTGAGGCCGGAGAAAGATCACAACCGTGATTCCCTAGGGAACCTTTGATTCTTACCAAAATTACATAAGAGGTTTGGACACTGGCTGCGCCATTGTTTTCGTGAGTGCCTACCCCTTTTTTATCCATGCTCTACAAATTCTATTGTCTAAGGTCAGCAACCAAATTTGGCCTTACAGGTTCTATTGGTCTCATACTTTGAGAGTCTTAATAGAAATGAAAAAGAAAAATGTGCTAATTAAAAGCACTATAAAATGTTCAAAATATAATGTGATATTGTCTCTCATTGATGAACTTCATCAATTTAACTAATGAATGTTTATATCACTTTTTTGTGATTAATAACATGGTAATTTGTAAGCCAATAGTAAAATTTGTAGTATCTTTAACATCACTAATAAAAAAAATGTAAACCTTTAGAAGATATATATATATATATATATAATTTTATAAAAATTTGGGCCTTTAACTATGGAAAGTGGGGCCTTTTTTTCTAAGGAAAAATTTGTTTTTTTGGTGGGGCCTTAGGCCTAGGCCCAACTTGCCTATGCCTTGAGCCGACACTGCTCTGAGCCTCAGCCACGTCAAATATGGACCCACCTATCTATTGATCCTCACAGAGAATTTTGTATCCCGACTTCACTAAATAAGAGCCCATTTTTTCAATAAGCCAAACAAATGAATTGGCCTGGGCAAGGAAATTATTTTCTAGGCATCAGGGAGATAAAAGCACTGATCAATCAAGCCTAGATTCCACCACCCTGAGTTGGAATCGATGAGCACCTCGGCCGTAGCAGACGGAGCAAGTACATTTTTATGGAATAGGATTCTACCTACATTAGAATTTGGTAACCAAGCATCTTGGAAGATCCGAATACTCTTACCATCTCCCACTCTCCAACGGCCATTTCTTTCAATTAATTTTTTTGAGTGAAGAATGTTTTTCCATGCAAATGAACCCGTGGTTGACTTTGCATCAAACTCATTGCCATTTGGAAAATACTTGGCCTTAAACACTTCGTAGAAAAGGGAATCCGTATCATGTGTCAATCTCCAAACATGCTTCGCTAGCATTGCCTCATTAAACATGCAAATGTCTTTAAAACCCAAACCCCCCCCCCCCCCCACCTTTAGTTTTGGCATACACAAGATCTCCCACTTCTTCCAGTGAATTTTTCTTCTATCTTCCCTTTGACCCCACCAAAATTTCCAAATAAGCATTTCAATGTCTTGGCATAGGTCCACCGGAAGACGAAAACAACTCATAGCGAAGGTGGGCATGGCTTGAACCATTGCTTTCAACAATACTTCTTTGCTCGCTTGAGAAAGTAATTTCTCCTTCCACCTTGAAGTTTTCCCCAAACCCTATCTTTGATGTAATTCAAGCTAGCTTTCTTATTTCTTCCCACCACTGTTGGCAATCCCAGATACTTCTCGAACTCTTTAATCTCGGCAACACCCAACAGATTTTTGACAGTATCTTTAGTGAGATCCGAGACATTTTTACTAAAGAACAAGGTGGTTTTTGCAGAGTTGATCTTTTGACCCGAAGCCTTCTCATAAAGATTCAAGAGGACTTGGATGGCTCCCACATCCTCTACCCGAGCCCGGCCAAAAAGGAGGATATCATCTGCAAAAAATAAGTAAGAAATCTTTGGATCGGAGCGGCAAAGAGAAAACCCCTCAATCTGACCACCCTGTTGCATGTTGGATAAGCCCATTCAAACCCTTCGATCACAATAAAAAGAGATATAGAGAAAAGGGGTCCCTTTGCCGGATACCTCTAGATGGGATGATGTCGCCTTTGGGTTCACCGTTTACCAAGATGGAATAAGTAACTGATTTGATGCACTCCATTATCCACCCTATCCAAGTAGGATGGAAACCCATTTTTTCCATGATCTTCTTCAGAAAACCCCACTCCAACCTATTATAAGCCTTACTCATATCTAATTTTAAGGCCACATGTCCCACCCTACCCACCTTCTTCATCTTCATATGGTGGAGAGTCTCAAAGGCCACCAAAATGTTATTCGAGATGGCTTTGTCCGTTTGGAAAGCGCTTTGAGATTCGAAGATAATCTACGGCAACACTCTTTTTAATCTGTTGGCCAACACTTTGGAGACGAGTTTATATAAGACATTACAAAGTGCAGTAGGGCGAAATTCAGAAATAAATTTTGAGCTCTAGACTTTAGGAATGAGTGTAATATAAGTATGGTTTAGGTATGGCAATACTACTTTGGAATTTAAACATAATAAAATAGCCTTAGCAATATCATCACCAATACTATCCCAATAATGTTGGAAAAAGATTGGGGGCATACCATCATGGCTGGGGGCTTTTAAAGGAGCTATCTATTTAAGGGCTATTTCAATCTCATCTTTTGTGAAAGCTACAACTAAACCATCATTCATGTCTGCACTCACCACCCTTTTAGTATGCTGGACAACCATCTCCATGTCACTCGGGATTGAGGAGGTAAAGAGCTTGCTATAATAATCTACAATCATGGCAGAAACATTTTCCTCACCTGAAGCCAAAACCCCATTTGGCTCCCGAAGCTCAGATATAGAGTTTCAGCGGAATCGTTAAGACACCCTATTATGGAAATACTTTGGGTTGCTATCACCCGAGACCAACCAGTGGGTGCGACTTTTCTGTTGCCACATTTGCTCTTCCATGCATAGGAGCTCGTTTACTTCGAATTTCAATTGTGGAAAAACATCCACATTGCCTCCCTGTAATGTCGATACCTCCGCTTTACTTAGCTTCTTCTTCTTATCCACTAAGGTTCGTGAAATATTGCACACTGAGTCCTTGCTCCATTTCTTAAGTTTCACTTGGCAACAATCAATTTTTTCCATAACTACTGCCATGGGAGAACCCAATTGAACTGCAGCACAAGATCGAGCCACTGTATCGTGACACCCTTCCTTTTCAAGCCAAAATTTTTCAAAGTGCCACGAACGCTGAGGTTTCACTAGAATGCCCTCTAGTAGGATTACAATAGGACTATGATCGGACTGCCCACAAACCAAGGATTGAACCTTTGTTAAAGGAAAACGCTCAAACCACTCAGCTGTGCTCACGCTCGATTAAGACGTTCCCAAATGCCACCAGAGGGGTAATTCTTGAACCAAGTAAACTTTTTCCCACTGAATCCTAAATCCAACAAACCGCATTCATCTAACACTTCTCTAAACTTTTGCATCTAACCATAAGGACGAGGACGCCCACCCCTCTTCTCATGAGACTTCACGAGTTCATTAAAATCTCTCCCACACAACCACGGTAGGGAAAACTGATTGTGAAGGTTTCTTAATAAATTCCATGAATCAGGGCGACGATGAGTCTCTAGGGCTCCATAAAACCCGTAAATCACCAAGTTTTTTCAGTTCCTCCAAAAATCACTAAATCTATGTAATTGAGAGAGGAGGAAACAACCTGTAAATCAGAATCTTTTTTTCCAAAAAAGGGCTAAGCCACCACCATGATTCACTTTTGAAACACCATGGTAATGACCAAATTGTAAAGAATCGCGTATGCTTGCAAGCCTAGCTTTAACCAGCCATGTTTCGGCTAAGAACATAACTGTAGGATCTTGTGCCTAGATAATATCTCCGAGCTCTTGAATTGTCTGCCTGTTCCCAAACCTGTGACAGTTCCAACATAGAATACTCACAGCCCTTGGCAAGGCTGGGAACTAGCCGTTGCCAAAATTTCATAATTTTCCTTATCATCTTGAGAAACTATGAATTTCTTATTTGGTGCTTCAGCCTGATTAGAGCCCATCACAAAAGATCTTTTTTTTCCTGTATGAACAAGCAGAGCTTCTTTATTTCCTGGAGAGGAGCGCAGTATACATGGCCAATTTGGTCCTAAAGCAAGGGAGTCTTGCCTAGTTGCTAGATGATTGGAGATATCAACCAACTTGGGGCCATAGGTCACGTGATTTTTTAGTTTCAAAAGGTGCTCATGTTGTGAGTAGGACTTAGGAAAGTCAGCTGAGTTGTTGGCCTGAAATTCCTCAATATAGGGCACACTAGGTGTCTTAAAAGCATCCAAAGGCGCTAGCTGGGGAACACTATGCTCCAAGTTTTCGTAATTCCCCATATGCCCTTCAAAAGTATTCAATTCCTTAGCCACATGATCACCCCTCCGGTGCTGTCCCTCAAAACTCGATGGGATCTCATACTCAAACTCCAAAAATTCAGTCACATCATAGGGGTTGGTACAAGGAGACGTATGGAAGGGGTTTACCTTGGGATGTGCCAACTCAAATTGCTTTTGATGCTGTTCCCATTGCATCACGTCAGCTAGCTCTGTCCGGGTGCCAACTGTGCCTGGTAGACTTTCACTCGAAGAGGAACTCTCTTTTCCCACATTTTCCTCAAACCCGTTAGCCTTTCCAAAATCATGTAACGTCCCTGATAGTTTTTATGGCGCTGTCATAAGCATTTCTACCCCTGACGAGCCACTGCCACCTTGAAAAGACCATTGAGACCCGTGATTCGTACCCTCCCTGCCTTTTTCCCATACAACTCGAATGGATCAAGTGGCTTTTCCAGCCAAACTCCAGCCTCCCCACCTCTGTATACCTGGTTAGCTCCCACACCGTGATTAACTAGGTCTTTTGGATACCTTCTCATTGGCTCACCTCTCATCCATGCCCCATACTGAAGGCACTCCTCACCCAGTTGGTCAATAATAGGAGGTAACGAGCAATCTCTAAGGGCATGGCTGAGCAGACTGCACCAGTAATAAAAATTAGGGAGTCTTTCAAACTTGAGTTGAACCTACCTTGACTCACCTCCTTCAATGGTGATATGTTTATCTCGGATTAGTCTTTTTGTAGCGTCGATCCGAACTCTCACCCTAAGGCTTTTTCCCTAGTTCACTCAGGATTCAGGGACATCAACTTCCATGACTGTCCCCAAGGTGGACCCAATTGCCCATCCGATTTCCTTTGTTCTACTCTTCAGAGGAAGATTGAAAATCTGAATCCAAAAGGGTGCCCATTTAATCTCAATCTCCTTTGGGGTTAACTCACCTTCAAACTCTTGTAAAAGCACCAACTGTTTCTCAAAACTCCACGAGCACATGTCAAGAATTTTCTTCTTGTCTTTCCCGTCCCCAAACTCCACCAAAAACAAGTCTGCTTCTAACTCAGAGAAGTTGACCCGATTGCTTTTATTTCTAAAATAAAAATACCAAACTATTTACTCTAATGTTATCAAACAAACAGTATATGATTTCATTTAATAAATCTTTTCCAAATTGATTAGTTTGACATGTAAACTCAATGCTAATCTAATTTGAATTCACTCAGCCATTGTCTTTTTGTCTAATTATATCATTTGGATTCTCTTGATTTACAGTAAAATTAAGATTTGTTTGTGAAGTACTGCGAATGGCTATCAGATGGATAAAATTTCTCTCCAAATTAAGTTCATAATAGGCTTTCAAGTAGTGGTCTAAGATTTTATTTATCAGGATTTTGGCTGAATATGCACCAATGCACATTAGGTTGTTGCACACAACTATACACATACACACAATTTGCAATAAATTATTTGTGTATGATTGTATATGCAACAATTTGTGGGAAATAAACATTGCTCTTTTTTTTTTTTCTTTTTCTTTTTTTCCTTCTTTTTCTTCTGTGGCACCTATAGTCTTTATATCAATTAATTCACAAAAATTAGCAAGATAATTTGAACAAGGCTCACAAGCATGGTTCTCTGTTTATTTGATTCATCAACAAGTGATTTGTAAGATAAATTTGGAATTTTTTAAAGTACTAGTATGATATGAAACAGCCAATATTTAGTTGTCTTTTTCTTTTTCTTCTTTGTAACAAGTGAAATGAAAGGCTTTTTTGTTGTTGCTTTAAAAAGTAAAATGGAAGTCATTATATGTTAGCAGGATGTGCAATATTTATATAACCTTTTTTTCCAGCAATATGGCACTACACTAGCTATATAGAGGAGCATTAGTGAGTGCAAATTTTTATATGGATTCATAAGAAGGGGACCTCTGTGGATTGACCTTCTTCTAAAAAGCGACATTTTACATGATATGTCAGAAGTCGCTTGCAGCTAGACAGTCTTACACTTTACAGTATTATTGCTACTTAATGTGTGTGTATATGTCATAGCTACTTAATCTTAATGATTTTTTATTATGGAAATATATATATATATTTTTGAACAAGGTAATATCCTATCTTAATGATTAAGATTACATAATTATGGTACCCCAAAAAAAAAAGTATGTACCATATAAAATTCTATTGCTTTTGCATTATACTCTTGAAAATCTCAGCTTCTATGTAATGTGGTGGAACATGTTTCAATTGCATAGGTAGTTTTTTTTTTTTTTTGAGAAATAATTGCATAGGTAGTTGGAGCAGATTTAATCGTTAGAGCCTATGATAAGATTTTTTATTTTGAGGGACAACTACCTATAGATTTTGGAGTGTGTAGTTATCTATATCTATTCCTGTATGGCTGTATGTAATAATTGGACCTGTTTTTTATTATAAAAATATATATTTAACAAGGTAATATCATATCTTAATGATTAAGATTACATAATTATGGTGCCCCCCAAAAAAAAATAAGTACCATATAAAATTCTATTGCTTTTGCATTATACTCTTGAAAACTCAGCTTCAATGTAATGTGGTGGAATATGTTTCAACTGCATAGGTAGTTGGAGTAGATTTAATCCTTTGAGCATATGATAAGATTTTTTAAGATTACGTAATTATGGTACCCAAAAAAAAAAAGGTATGTACCACATAAAATTCTATTGCTTTTGCATTATACTCTTGAAAACTCAGCTTCTATGTAATGCGGTGCAATATGTTTCAACTGCATAGGTAGTTGGAGTAGATTTAATTCTTTGAGTATATGATAAGATTTTTATTTTGAGGGACAACTACCTATAGATTTTGGAGTTTGAAGTTATCTATATCTATTCGTGTATGTAATAATTGGACCTGTTTTCATTGAATTTTCTTGGTTCTTTGTCAGAGATAATTACTATTCATTAAAATAAAACCTCTGGCCCCCAAGCTTAAGGCCTCTAACTAGGTCTGGTTGTGGTTTTGGTTTTCCATTCTTTGAAGAAGTGAAGCACAATCTGGTAGTGCTATCATTTAAACGGCAGTATATCAGATATGTTTACCATAAACGACAGAAATCTTGATGTCTTCTAACTGTCTAAGTCATCCATAAAAATCAATAGGAAATTCTGACCATAATCTATGCACATATCAGGTTGGACGGTTTTTTTTATTTATTTATTTTTAATAATAATAATTATTATTATTTTGAGAAAATAATAATATTTATTAGAACACACAAACACGAAAGTAGTATATAGAGTTTTTTAAATGGGCTTAATTATAATATATTATATAACCAGAGTACTACTATAAAATGACCTAACTTTTGTAGTAGTAGCCTGGGGTTATAAGGACTAAAACTTTATACAAATAAGAGTAAATTTATAACTAAATAATCTTGAGCATGACATCAAACTATATGGAGAGAACTTAGAGTTTGGATTTTATTTAGGTACATGGGCAAAAAAAGTAAATAACAAAATTGCATAATATTTTTAAAAATATATATTAAATATAGGTGGGTCAAGTTAGATTAGGCAGATTTGTAAATCTTATGACCTGAACCCAACCCGACCCACTGTTAAAAAAAAAGAAAAAAAGAATCACAACCTAACCCAACTCACTAACCTCTAAAAAACCGGCTCAACCGAGTGGATTAGGTTAGATTGAGGCAGTTTTGTCGAATTGACAGGTTAGTAGCACACCTCTAGATACCACCTTCTCTCTCTCAACTATTTACACACATTTTCCATACATATATGGCATGTGCCAGTTTACTAGTGCTCAATTACCAATGAGTCGTGACATGTGCCATTTTACCAGTATTTACCATGGAAATGTGATACATATTATGTAAGTACAACCTAAGAGCATTCCCATTCGGAAATTATATTCTATTCTATTTTACCATCTCAAAAAGCTACTTTATCAATTATATCATACAATTTTACAATACACCTCACATCCCAATTTTTATTTTACAATACAACATATTAAAATAATATATACACACAATAAAATAATATATTTCAAAACATAAATAAGAGCCAGAAATGAGACACAGAGAGAGAGACAGAGATTGAGATGTGAGACAGAGTGGGAGGAGAGAGGAATGAATAAAAAAAATATTATTTCTTTTTACAATTGTGCTAAGTGATGATACTGTAGCACAATTCTAAATTTTTTTAGGATACAAGACCGGATGTTGGCTTGCTTTTTTGCTTTGATGCTAAAATTCCTTAACATATACCATTTACCTTGCCCAATGCGAATGCTGTACAGGAATTGCGAGTAGAAATGGAAAAGAAGGTTTTAGTTCTGGAAATAGATAATCTTTCGTGTGTGTTTCTTGGCCGCAAAGTAAGAGCTCTTGAATTCTGTCACGTACTACTATATAAAAAGTACTATTTAGCTAGCTAGCTATTCCTCACCGTATAACTACTAACAACTTTTGCTTATTTAATGACTAAGTACCATGCCATTCCTTGGTTGGCATGACAAATTAGTATCACAATCGGAGTCCCTATTGTGAAATGTTTCAAATTGAAACGAGTGGACCAAGGGTCTTAATTACTTGCACATATAAGTATAGCATTGGTTAATAGTTATAAGCAGCCATCAACTTTATTAAAAACCTAACCTAGCGCTATGTGAGACTGAAAGGGACACTGAAAATAGCGCTATGTGAGACTATACATATCCTAGTAGGCATATCCAGCTGCACACTTTTCATATGCACCACCACCCCGCATTAATTTCCTTTACTTGCCACCCATATGATCCTCATCTAAATTCTAACTCCCAACCATTAACTCTCACACTTGCAGACCCACACACACTCTCTCTCTTCATAATTTTTGTATGCACATCCATTGAAGGCAACATTGATAGGTAGGTGTCTGGTGACTGTTGTTCTGTCACATAATGTAAATGGCCGTTGCACTCTCTTCTTTCTTATTATTATGTGTTTTGCTTGATCACCTACACATCTCAAAAACTTTAAGTTTAGGTGTGGTGGTAGATACACTATGGAGATTGAGGTAGCTAGTAGTTTTCATAGAGGTGGAGGTGGTGAAAGTAGTGGTGGTGGTGAGAAGGTGGTGTGGAATGGGGGAGCTGAGAGAGGGACCTATTTGGCGTGGGAAGATCTCACAGTCGTGCTTCCAAACTTTGGGAAAAATAAACCAACCAGGAGGTTGCTACATGGACTAACTGGGTATGCTGAGCCTGGTAGGATCATGGCTATAATGGGTCCTTCTGGGTCTGGGAAATCCACACTCCTTGATTCATTAGCAGGTTTGTTACTCTCTCTATCTCTATCTCTAGGTGTCCTTTCCTCTCCATTTCCCTCTATTCTAAGCATATCTTGAGAGACCCAATATGATAATAATAATGTACAAAATTCTTATCTTTGTGCAATTTGAAAAAAATGTATTGGTAGATAGTCTTGATTGGAAAACAGTTACTCAAGACTCTCTACCAATTACTTTTTTCAAATTGTACAAAGATCAAGATTGTCTACCAATTACTTCTTCCAAATCGTACAAGGTGTGTTAAATATAACTTTACTTTAGTCTAAAAAATGATTGGTGTGTTTTTGTTCCCACCTTCCGGGAAATAATCCAAATTTCCCTCACTTTTTGGGTGACAAAGTAAAAAAAAAAAATAATGTCTACTTTTTAGGTTTCTTTCTGATTCATAAATAACGAGTTGTGATTTACTCTTTTTTTTTTTTTTTTTTAAATGGTGTGATTTACTTGATTGTGTTTATTCTATGATAATTTCAACTTTCCTTACTTTATGGTGGTTATTGGAATTCCTATTTACTAGATTTGATTTCCTTTATTGGGATTGCATGTCCCCACATCCAGAAAATCCCAACACTACTTTTTTTTTGGTGAAATCCATGTTTTTGACTATTTGTTTGGGTGCCTGGACAAAGAACCTTTTCTAGGGTTAAAGATTTGCTTTCTTGGCAGTTTGGGAGCACAGATATGTAAACCATAGTTTTCTAATTAAAATCATGAATTTGGTTTACCACTCTTTCCCTTCCCAAACTTGAATTTCCTTCATAATTTTCAAATCTTTTTAGCTGACTCTGTCAAACAGTAATTGGTCCAAATTCATCAATGTTTTCTAGTATCATCAAACCCCTTCTCTCTTGAATTTCTTTTTTCTAAGAAGAGGCATTGAGTAGTGGATTTTCTTTTCCTTACAACAAGAAGATATTTGAATTTGTGTTCTCCCTATGGGAGACAACCACAAAACTCCTAGTAATTTGTAAAGGTCCACCACACCAATTAGTAGATTGTTGGAAGAACATTGATGAATCAAGAAGGTTTCCCAAGAGGGACTAAAGTTATCCCATCAAGCTATGGGACAAACTTGATTTGCACACGCGTCCAAATCATGGATAAGATCTAGAGTTGCTATAACATCACCACCGACATATATTAATGAGTCAATGTTCAAATGCTTCCTATTTTGATCCTTCAAATAAGGTTGTCAGGGCTAACAATTCTTGTTCGATCGCTATACTTGTTGAACTGATCAACTGTAATGGACAATCATTCTCACATAGATTCACAATTTTTTATTCAATAAAAATTGTAGCACAAAAATTGTTGCTATATTTTTTGCTACAATTTTTGTCACAAAGTAGGAATTAGGGCCTATCATAAGTGATATTCTATTAGCTCTTGAAACCAAAGAATGGTCAGCCCAACAGGTCCAGAAATCTAATTATGCAGCCTGCCTAACAATGTCTATTTTGAGGTCCCATCTCAATTTCAGCCATTTTCATTAATATAGTGGTTCTAAGATCATAATTTTTATACCAAAATTTTGCTATAATTTTAACGTGGCAAACTATGAGTAGCAGTGTATATTGGTCACTTTTATATGAGCTCACAATTTTTTTATTCGCCGCATACACTTTTCAGAGTTATGGTCCTAACTGTTCTTCCTGTTGTGCTTCGTTCTCCTTTCCCTGTCATTGGGCCTCCCAAAACAAAAGGCCCAAGTTCTTCACCTATTGGCCCACCATAATAATCTCCTAGTCAGAGATTAATTTGATATTGACAGCCGACAAGAAAAATTAATTCATTGCTGACTAATTGTGGCCCACTACAGGGGTTGTCCATCTCATATTATTTTTCCTTGCGTGATAATGTGGGGAAAGTAAAAAGAAATTAGAAAAAATAAAATAAAATAAATTTTCACTTAAAAAAAAAAAATTTACAGAAGAAAAAATTTTGGGGGCCACTAAAGTGATTTTTTTTTTTTTAATTATCTTGATATCTCTTCAATTCTTTGTTTTTTTATATTCTCTCTTCATTTACAAATCAAATATTGGAAAAATGAAAATTAAAACTACCTTTTTTTTTGCTGAGAAAATTATAACTACCTTATTTTTACCTTGTTATGAACCAAATATTATATAAGAGATGGAACTATGTCTTTATGGTTACAGATGAGTTCCTCTTCTACTCTAAAGCTTCTAATAGTGTAGAGTTTGGTCTACAACTTGTTTCAAAAGTTTTGTTAAGAAATTACAAATTTCATCATTTAATTATTATCCTAACATTACTACTCATGGTGGACTCAGATTCCTTAACATGTTAGGCTCAACACTTGGCATTTTTAATATTGAAATATTACACCTTAAGTTATTAGGTACATGTGAATTAATTATTTAACTATTATTCTAATAGTATTTACCTCTTGTCATTTGTCAAGAGAGAAAATGTATTTTTATTTAAGAAAAGATCAATCTAGTTATTGACTTATTGTCTCCTATATTTTTTTTACACATAAGAATCCTTGACCTTGACACAGGTAGACTCTCAAGAAACGTTGTCATGACTGGAAATATTCTTTTCAATGGGAAGAAGAGGTCACTAGACAATGATGTTGTTGTAAGTATCGTATGCTAGCTTTTGAATATCATGGATTTAAATTCAAGCCTTGAAGCATCCAGATTGCAATAAGAATGTCCTTCAATAGCTACCTCAGTTTAGTCTTTTATGTGCCCATTGAATTGATTTATCTATATTGGGTTCATCTGTCAAAATGATTCCTTGAATGATCAATCTAGATACAGTGTTAAAAGGCCACATATTCATCAAGTAAGACTGTTTGTTACATAACCAAAAAAAAAAAAAAGGTGTGTGACAGGACTAACACTAACACATTACAACAGTTCACTTTAAAATTATTTGACAACTTATTACAACAAAAAATGTAGTATTTAGATCACTTTCCTACCTCAACTTAAATAAAATGAAATACTATCATTCATAATTTCTTTAGACATTGCAGATTATTTGTAACATAAAGTTTAAGTCTGTTGGAAATGCTAAACTTTTGAAACCTCGAGATCAAAATGATCAATTAAATCCTTATGCATAAAATTGCTGCAAAATGATTGCAATGGTCATCTGGCTGACCCTTTTGTCTTTAAATCTGCACGTAGATTAATATTGTTTTAATTTAATTCACTATTGTATGTGCAAATTTCAGGCTTATGTAACTCAAGAGGATGTGTTGTTAGGAACTCTCACTGTGAGGGAAACCTTAACTTACTCAGCACATTTGAGGCTTCCAACTAAAATGACTAAAGAAGAACTCAATGGCATTGTGGAGGGAACAATCATTGAAATGGGTCTCCAAGATTGTGCAGATAGATTGATTGGCAACTGGCATTTAAGAGGCTTAAGTGGTGGCGAGAAGAAAAGATTAAGTATTGCACTAGAAATCCTCACAAGACCCCGTTTATTGTGTCTTGATGAACCCACCAGTGGCCTTGATAGTGCCTCAGCTTTCTTTGTAGTTCAAACTCTTAGAAATATTGCTCGTGATGGACGGACCATTATCTCTTCAATTCATCAGCCAAGTAGTGAAGTCTTTGCACTCTTTGATGACCTTTTCTTACTGTCTAGTGGTGAAACTGTTTATTTTGGAGAAGCAAAGATGGCAATAGAGGTATAATAGTTTACATATTCCTCTTTATCACAAGCATGGCTTTGCAATATAAGAGTTTGATGCTGGCACAATAATTTTTTTTTGTTTTAAAAAATAAGAACATCTCACTCTTAAAAGGTTTAATTTGATTTAAAATTCATAATGAGTATCTTCTTGGTAATCTAAGCTGTTTCATGATTCTTACAGTTCTTTGCTGAGGCGGGTTTTCCATGTCCAAGTAGAAGGAATCCTTCTGATCATTTCCTACGCTGTGTCAATTCAGATTTTGATGTTGTAACTGCCACATTGAAAGGGTCTCAAAGACTTCGCGTATGTTTTACTTTGAGCCAAACTCTTTAGGTGGTATATAGGTACTTGGTATCTAGTACTGTGGCTGTGTTTAATGTGAAATTGATGTGGCAAATCCCCTTTCAATTTCTTTAATTTCTGTATATATTAGATGTGGAACATCTTTTAGAATCTACTTGACTTTGAAGTTCACTCAAAATATCCATTTTCTTGGTGATTGAGGGTGTAACAGTTGCCATCTTGTCATGAAAGTCACTAGGCCTCTTATTAGCAAAGCATGGCTGGTGTAACACTGATAGAAGTAACAGGATTCAAAGTTGTTTCGTAAATTTCCAATGCAGACGATTCATATCAGAACTACCAAGTTCTCACCTTCATGAAATAATCCCTGAGATATCAACCTCTCTAAGTTTTTGACAGCAGCAACAATTCATATTCTCATAATATTTTGTACTTTAGGATTACATAAATATTCTTAGTAGAACAAAGAAACATGTGAGACACATTTTGTTTCTTTCCAAATTTGGCAATCTATCAATTATGCCTTGACATTGCATTCAATCATAAGGTTTTATACTCAATTATCCTAATTGCCTTGCAAACCTTCCCAGAAATTCCAAACTTTGTCTCCCAGCTCTCATAAAGTTCCTTTATATTCTAGTAGCAGCTATTACTGTTTCTATTGATTTTCAAAGTAGAATGTTCCTGTTAATTTAAAGGCTATGTAGTTCTCATTTTGTTACTTAACCAAATAACATGCCGACTGTGAGCAAATTTACTTTCTATACCAATTTTTTTTGTTGAAGGAAGGAAGCAAAATAAACTCATGTCTGAAAGCTCCCTTAGACTCTTCAAACTCCTCATCTTTTTCATTTTTATTCCATACTGTGTTTGATAATAACAACTGTTATTTTATGGTTTCTAATTATAACTACATGCCTAGTAATTATTATTCTCTGGCATGTTATTATAGGATGTCCCCACTTCATCAGATTCTTTAATGAATTTGCCTACAGCAGAGATCAAAGCAAGGCTTTCTGAGAAGTACAGGTGGTCAACATATGCAAAAAGGGCAAAAACTAGGATTCGAGAAATATCAACCATTGTAAGCATTTCAACCTAGATATACATTTTTATTCCAGTGATGATTTCTGCATGTTGAATATTAGGATCCACAGTACACAAATGTCACCAGAACATGTAAAAAAGAAATTTGTACTAATATGTTTGATATACAAACACAATTATAACCCAAAACGTGAAACTGTTATTGAGTGATGTCAGATATGTTTGTTATTGTTCATAACAAATACGAATGAATTAATGTTTGCAGGAAGGACTTGCATTTGAAACAAAAAGGTCCAGTCAAGCAAGCTGGTGGAAACAACTTTTAACATTGACACGGAGATCAACTGTGAACATGTCTAGAGATGTGGGATATTACTGGCTGAGGATAATAATCTATATTGCTGTATCTATATGTGTTGGTACTATCTATTTTGATGTTGGCACTGGCTACACAGCAATCTTGGCCAGAGGAGCCTGTGGTGGTTTTGTAACAGGGTTTATGACATTTATGTCAATAGGAGGCTTTCCATCCTTCATTGAAGAGACGAAGGTAAACAACCTCATTCATGAAATTATATGGAAAAAATGTCTACGGAGGACTTTCTATCCTCTTATTTTAACCTAATGATTTTTTTTCCTCCTTGAAACAGATTTTTTATCGAGAGAGGCTTAATGGGTATTATGGAGTAGCAGTATATATTCTATCCAACTTCCTTTCTTCATTTCCATTCTTGGTTGCTATTGCAGTTTCTACTGGGACTATTACATACTACATGGTGAAATTCCGGCCGGAATTTTCTCATTATGTCTACTACTGCCTTAACATTTATGCGTGCATTTCTGTTATAGAGAGCCTCATGATGGTTGTAGCTTCTTTGGTTCCAAATTTCCTCATGGGAATTATTACTGGGGCAGGAATTATTGTAAGAACATATACTTAAGACAAGTCTTATTTCCATCATCTTAAGCATGCCATAGTTGTCATCATCATCACTATTGGTTGTTTATGCAGGGAATATTCATGATGACCTCCGGGTTCTTCCGCTTGCTGTCTGATATTCCCAAGCCATTTTGGCGCTACCCAGTTTCCTATCTCAGTTATGGCTCATGGTCACTACAGGTACAGTCTGTGTGAATAAGTTATGCTTATTTTGCCATGGCTAATGCTGTCAAAACAACTGAGGTAACTGATGGGGTTGAGAAATATATTTAGTTCAATTATGACTCATGAAATATGAAAAATGAAGATAAATCAAAATCAATACCAAAAGTTGTAAAAGTAGTTAGTCACTTTCTTCCTCCTAGCTAGATGAGTTTTTTTTTGGTATTTTACAACCAGAAATGTGTTCTTAGGCCCAGAATGTTAAGTAGATTGTTTTACTTTTAGGTGCATAAGCAGCTCACAAAGGTTTACTTGGTTTTGTTATATGATTTACTTTCCAAAAAATTGTGACCAAAGAAAATTTAAGGCCTCCCAATAATATTTTGAGATATATAACTGACTGCATCTGGTTACTTTAAGTTTAAAAAATAGGTCACTAATTAGTTTATCTTATAATTAGTCCAACTTCCACTGTACTGATGAATGATTTTGATTTTGATTTTTTTTTTTTTTTTTTACCAAAATTGGCCAGGGAGCCTACAAGAATGACTTGATTGGGCTCGAATTCGATCCTCTAATGCCAGGTGACCCCAAAATGAAAGGCAAGGATGTTATCACAAAATTGTATCGCATGCCAGTAGATCATTCCAAGTGGTGGGACTTAGCTGCTCTAGTCGTTCTTATCATATTTTACCGGCTACTCTTCTTCATCATTCTCAAGTTCAAGGAGAGAGCTTCACCATTATGTCAGACACTTTATGCTAAGAGAGCCCTACATCATCTTGATAAGAGGCCCTCCTTCAGGAAAATACCATCATTCCCTTCAAAGAGGCATCAACCTCTCCACACACTATCTTCTCAAGAGGGTCTCAATTCTCCTCTCCACTAGAAGCACCAACTTAGACTTTTGAGTTACAAGCTACAGCTGTTATAGTAAAACCTTGGCTATTTATGAGCATTGTTATTGCTCAAATATAAGCAAATGAAAAACAACAATACAAAATTCTAAGTTTTTAATATAGGAATTTTTTAGTATACATTCTAATGCAGATAAGAAGTATCAACATACATGGGACATGGCATTGCCCAGCTAGTGTTGCTTTTTCTTATTTTTCCAACTTGTATTTACTGTATGTCTATATAAACTTAAAGCACCACTTGACTTTCTGTCCTTTTGAACTAATTGACAAATTACCCAAGATGAGTAAGAGCACGATCGAACTGGAGATAGTACCTCTAGATCATCCACTTCAAGAAAACATATTTCTAAGTAATTGTTGCATAGATTCTATATCTATTTTTATGGAGAAGAAAATATCACATAAAAATGGACTTCTTATTTGTACAAACGGTACTTTGAACTAGGAATGAGCATTAAGAAATTAACGATAATGCTTTATCTGTTAAGTTGTCGAACGATCAGTCACTAACCTTTGGTGTTTTATCCAGACCAAATGAAGAAAAAAATTCACTGGTGTTTACTTGGACCAAATGAAGAAAATGATTCCGGTCACCAGAGTAATGGTGGAAATTTAAAACAATTTTTTTAGAGATAAAAATTCTACTATAATCCATGTGAAGCATTTTTTTTTCTTTCATTACCTCTAACCTCACAAGAATTTGTTCTTATAAAATGACCATCATGCCTTGGTAAACGGGGTGATACTTGACAATTAAGTTAATCACTAGGAGGAAGAAATGGAGATAATTTAGGTAAGAGCAATGAAAGAATAGATAAATAGATAAAATCATGGTTAATCGCTAGCAATGATTTTCCAAATCCGACAAGGCATCAAAGGAGGAGGAGAGATCAATAAATTTATAATCCTCCGTTTTGGTATGGATTTTTTTTTTTTTTTTTAGTAGAAACAATAATAGACTTTATTATTTATATAGTATCATGTTGTATAATGGGAAAGAGAAAAGAAATGTATTCTTCTAGAGAGATTCTATCAGTATTCAAAAAATCACCGAGTTCAGCAAAATTACTTTTCATAATAATGTTAAGAAAACAAGTGTTTTGATAGAATTGCAAGGTTATCCTAACGGCATTGGTATAGATGTTGACCAATGCTTTTTTTTTTTCTTTTTCTTTTTTTTGAACTTGGGAGTTAAACGAATGTCACTCCTTTAAAAAAGTTTAGTATATTGGTCAATTTCAATCCACTTCAGTTTACTTCGAACTATTTCGATCCATTAAGTCCACTTTGGTCCTACTGATCCACTTTAGTCCAATTAGGCCTACTTTGCTCCTATGGTCCTTTTCAGTTCATTTGGTTCAAACAGGTCTCATTCGGTCTCATTCGGTCCAATTAAGTCCATTTGATAAATTTATGTCCCCTTCGGTCCATTTTGGACTAATTAGGCATCAAATTAATTCTTTTTGGGCTCAAAAAAAAAAAAAATTTCCTTAATTTTTTAGGTTGAAAAGTATGAAATTTTATTCTATTTGGGAGAAACTTTATAGTTTTAAATGAGCATTAGAAGTTAGAGATATAGGCCCTAAAAAAGTAATAAAAATTATAAATATTCACTACATTACCTTAAAATTAAAGCTTTAATAATATAGATATTATTATACTTATATATATATATATATATATTTATACAAGATAGAAATTCTACTTTAACTTAATCTAAGTGTAAAGCTCCATTCTAAAAAGAAAATGCTACAATTTAAACTTATTTAATAATTTAAATTTAATGTAATATGTTACATGTGTTCTATGGAATGAGGGTGTGCATTTTTTTAATATTCTCAACTGTGTTCAAATTAGTCAACCGATTATGATATATATATTTTTTAAAAAGTTATTTTAATAACATCTTTTCTATTTATATAAAACAATATTATATAATTCATTACATAAAACTTATAAAAATAAAAATAAAAATTAGATAACATATGCAATTATGTACGATTTAACCTACAAATTTTCTATTATATTCTTATAAAATTCTTATAAAATAATTATATTATATTTTCCTACATATTACTTGGGTTTGGGTTTGTGACTAATTGTCTTATTAAAAGCTCAATATTTAACAAGAAGAGAGAGAGAAATTTTTTTTTGAGAAGGAGAAGAGAGAGAGAAATTAAATCAATGTTTTATAAGGTTTCCGTGGCATTTAAGTAAGTAATTCACGCAATATGGCAAGTCACAAGATTTATACGCAAGTGCTATTGCCATGGCTGGCAAAACCATGCATACACAAACAATGCATTAGTTACCATGCAAAAATGTCCTTACATCTACCAAAACAAGAAAGCAAGGGACAAAATAAACAAAAAATAGAATAGAAAAAGGGTTTCCTTCATTCATATCTAGATGAATAGTGTGCAGTGAAATTGTGCAATGCTATCAAGAAGATGCCAGTGGTTTGGTTGGGGGGTTTTAGAGTTGTTACCATGCACTGAATGCTAAGCTTTTAATTCATCCAAAAAAAAAAAAAAATACTAAGCATTTAAAATATGATATATAGCCTAAGATAGCATAAATAGAAAGAGAGAGATTCTGAAAAATGTTGCAGGTAACCTCAGTTTGAGTGGTTAGCCAAAGTCCAAGATACATATAAAGCTCCAAATACATATAGATAGAGTATGAAAATAAACAAAAAAAAAAAAAAAAAGGGCAAATAACACTCCCCTCCCTTGAGGTTTAGAGAAATAATACTCACGCCCAAACTTGAAAGTAAAAAACACTCCCCCCCCTGAGATTTAAAAAAAATAACACTCCCCCCCCTTCTGTTAATATTAGTAACAGAATATAAAGCATATTATAAAACATGTTGCTTATGTTGATTTTTAGTCTCTTATAGCACCTTTCCAATTGATTTTTTAAAGTTTGATGATCTTCTTAGATTTTTTAATCGCTCCTCTCTCTAACACTTTGGATCAAAATTTATGAAATAAAACAATTTGCTGAAACTTTCAAGCTTTTATTGTTTAAAAATGAGTTTGAAATTTTCAAAGTAACTTATCAATATAAAAAACTTTCAGAGTCAATTTTGGGAATACATTATTAACCAAAGGATACGTTAGTGCACAACATTTTTAACGCCAATTTAACAGAGTTTAAATAAATAAATGTCAAAAGGGGGAAAATGTTTTTTTCCTTTAAGTTTGGGGGTGAGTGTTATTTTCCCAAATCTCAAGGGAGGGGAGTGTTATTTGCCCAAAAAAAAAATCACCGTTCAAGAACCAATAACAATGAATGCGTCTCAACTCGCATTCTCTTCACTGCAATTTCATAAATGAAAGCATTAATGGTAGTTTGTCGAGAACACAGTACAGTTTGTGCCCCTAGTAACTATTTTGCCAAAGATGTATTTACATCATGCTAGATGTAACTCGTTTTTTCGGGAAAATTATTGACTTCTATCATAATATAGCTACTATAGTACTCTACACCAATAAAAACAAATCACTCCTTAAAAATTAAAGTTATGTTATATATTTATATTAAGTGCTTCGTTTTTTATTATAAATATTTTAAAAAAAGAGTGCCTTTGTTTTTATTTGTGTGAAGTACCAAGTCTTATTGTTATTTGCCTTTTGTTGATTATATATTATTGCCCCTAGTAATTAATTATTGCCATTGACCAAAGTGGCCTTTGCTAGTCCTTAACCAAGTCTATATAAAGTACATGAACACCTAGTTCTTCTATATTCAATTCTCTGTTTTAGTCTTATTTTGCTTCAAAATAAAGAACTTTGTATTGGGAGATATTTAGTATGGAAATAACACAGAACACTGGTGAAGTTGGTGTGGATCATGAGAGAAGTATATGTAGGGGAATGCACTTGGTTTGGGAAGATCTCACTGTTGTGGTTCCAAACTTTGGAAATGGACACACCAGGAGATTGCTTGATGGGCTCAGTGGCTATGCTGAGCCTGGCAGGATCATGGCCATTATGGGCCCATCTGGCTCTGGCAAATCCACCCTTCTTGATTCTCTTGCAGGTTCTCTCTCTCTCTCTCTCTCTAATGGTTTTTTTTTTAACTTACAAGATTTGGACCTAGTTTCTCTTAATAGAAAAAACGAAACTTGTCTCTAAGTTATGATACTCTTTGACGTGTGTCATGGGTTGATCATCAAATGAAATTTCATTCAGAATATATATATATATATATATATATATTAAGTGCATGAAAAAAGTGGTGAGTAAATTGTTGGTTCTCTCTTTTTTGAACATTCACTTTTTTATTCTTTTTAAAGGTGATGGTGGTACGTACCATTGTTCCAACTTAGCCTGTGAAAAAGAGCAGTAAGCAATGTTTTCCAGCAAGCTAAGCAAAAAAGTGATACTCCATGAATCACTTGCAAGATATTCATTTAACAAAGCATGTTCACCTTGATAGCTAGGTTTGCAAGTTAGTCATGGCAAAAGCATGTAGCACAATAAGTGTATCTTACCAAAATTCTTAACACTGTAACACAGCTATTGATGCACATCTTGATCCTAATACAGTGCTAATTAATATGACAATCTTTCATTTTAAAAAATATATATTTTCTCTTCTTTTTTTTTTTTTTTTGAGTGACTTGGCTTTACATGATTACATCAAAATAAAATCTGAGATATTAAGTACATTATGGTCTGAGAATGGAATGCTTTGGCATTGGTCAGTAAACATCTTACTTTAATTGTCTATGCATTTAAAATTGAACTGATAGATACAGAACCTAAAATGATATTCAGGAATAATAAAAAGATATTTTTTTTTTAATAATTTTTTCTTCTTGCATATATTGATCTAATAAGTTGCAATTGATGAACATTATTTTCACATGGATCCATTACTAAATATTTTCTTTCTCTGGCTCGTTGCCACTGTTCCACTGAAGTAGAGACAATAAACAACTTATTACTAGCAATTAATTTTGGTTGAATAAAACCTACGTCGTGCAAGTATCTGCATGTATTTAATTTCTCTTATCTTAAACATAATACTCTATAGATTGGCCCAAATTTTTTGTTTTGTTTTGTTTTTTTTTTTTTTTTCCAGTATCTTAAATTATCTCCCAAGTCCCAACTCATCTGAACTTCAATAATTTCTGCCCAGCCATGCCTACAAAGACATTAGAGGAGAAAGTAGTGGGCACTGGGCATACATTTAAGATGATATTCAGATTCAGTGTGAGCAAACCAAGACGAGCCAAATGATTTGTATGTCTAGCTAGTAGCTATTACTAAATTGAGAAAAAAAAAAAAAAAAACACCAACACAAACACACACACATTATTATATATTACCTCTATTGGGATTTGTAAATTACATCACTGGCCTTGATGAGTATCATGGAAAAAGCAACAAATTAAACAATCCTTCTTCTATTGTGAGAGTCAATAACATGTGGGAGAGAATTCATCATTTTGGATGAAAAATATGATTTATTTTGTTTAAAACCATACGATTCAAGGTCTAACGATGACTTGCAAAAGATTGGGAGATCATTTGTATCAAAAAGCTAGAGAGTGATGCAAGGGACGTTGTTCTTACAAGACAAGGGAAAAAAAAAACATTGGGAGAGCAATAAAAATGGAAACAATTACCACCATTTGAACGGAGCAAAACCCCAATGCCTTTAGGCTCTTAGCACTAGCTAGGCAACCAAAACTATTGAACAATATTTTTGATCAAGTGTAAAAGAATAAATAATAAATCAATGATTAAGCTCATATTTTCTATTTAATTAGCTATGAGATTACCCCACACAGTAGCTTATGCTACCTATCCCAGAATGTGAAATTTTCATGAGCCCGTCCTATATACAACATCTCTCCCACATGTCAGTGAGAGAGATGTTATATAGGACAAACGTAGAAGATACATTTTATCCCTAAATCCTACTATGTTTATTGGGAAAAAAAGAATCATCACGTATCCTTTGTTAAGGTTTTAGCTCAATTGCGCTCAGAAATTTCACCACTTACTGGGGTGCTTGCTCATTGATGTAATTACAAAGTAAAAATAGGTAGCAGTGGTTTGCAATAAATTGATTATCAGCTAGCTAATTGTGCTGTTTTGTTATTGCCAGATTCATGATTTGTTTGTGTGAGATTAATGATGCTTGAGCTTTTGCAGGAAGGCTCTCTGGAAATGTTGTCATGACTGGAAATGTTCTTCTTAATGGGAAGAAGAGGAGACTAGACTATGGTGTTCTTGTAAGTAATTTATATACATACACCAACATGAATGTACAAGAATATAGAGATTCTCTTGTAACTCTGTTCTTTCTTTTCCCTTTGAAAATTTCAGGCTTATGTGACTCAAGAGGATATTTTTTTGGGAACTCTAACAGTTAGAGAAACCTTAACTTGCTCAGCAAATCTGAGGCTTCCAACTTCTATGACTATTGAAGAAGTTAATGGCATTGTAGAGGGAACAATTATAGAAATGGGACTTCAAGAATGTGCAGACCGGCTGATTGGAAACTGGCATTTAAGAGGTATAAGTGGAGGGGAGAAAAAGAGACTAAGCATTGCACTTGAAATCCTCACAAGGCCTTGCCTCTTGTTTCTTGATGAACCTACTAGTGGCCTTGACAGTGCCTCAGCTTTCTTTGTTGTTCAGACTCTTAGAAATATTGCTCATGATGGAAGAACAGTCATTGCTTCTATCCATCAGCCAAGTAGTGAGGTTTTTGCACTTTTTGATGATCTTTTTCTACTTTCTGGTGGTCAAACAGTATATTTTGGAGCAGCAAAGTTAGCCATTGAGGTACAAACTATCATAGTAACTTATATTTTTCCCTATGCTATGGTTGTTCTTTATCCATCAAGGATTTGGCCTACAATCAAATTTCATCTATTGTATTTATTTTGTAGTTCTTTGCCGATGCCGGATTTCCATGTCCAAGTCGAAGAAATCCCTCCGATCACTTCCTCCGTTGTATAAATTCAGACTTTGATGTAGTGACAATGTCTTTGTTGGAACATCACAGAATACGTGTATGTATATGGTACAACTTTTACTTTCATAGAATTTTTTTCACTTAAGTAGTGATGCTTGTTTGCTGCTTTATGCGTTCTCCTCTGAAAAGTAACATCACACTTTCATATGCTGCTTGGTATCAGATTTTCCTTTCACCTGTTGTGAAAACATGCTGGTCTTAGTTCCAAAATACTCTTGGACCTAGTTCCAACACATTTTACCATCTCATGTCCTATCACTCCTTTGATTGTCGCATGCATTCTGACCTGAAAATTATGGCTTACTACAACTTGCTGGTCTTTTATTACAGGAAATCCAAAAATCATCAGATCCAATGATGAACTTAGCAGCAGTGGAGATCAAAGCAAAGCTTATTGAGAAATACAGCTGCTCAGAGTATGCGATAAGCGCAAGAATAAGGATTCGAGAAATCTCAAATGTTGTAAGAATTTCTTAATATTCCAGTTTTATTTTTGTTTAAATATACTCTTCATTGGTCCCTTTTTCTACTTTCTTTAGCTAATAACATTCATTGCCCATTTTCCATCTTAAGTTGGTTTTTGTCATCCCCTTCTCTTTTTTCACTGAGTGCAAGGACTGAACGGGTATAGCTGGCTGCTAGATGTAGTGCATCCATAAAATACATATTCTCAGAAGCATATTTTACACATGCTTAATGAATTCCAGTTTTCTACATTAAGATTCATTGTTCTGCTGCAAGGAACATTGTTTCATATCCTAGTAATTAGTTTCAAGGATTATCGACAATCTGTAAGATATGCTGATAACCAAAATTCTTAAACCAAATTAAAATTCAAGAAGAGTACAAGTTTTGCTAATAGTCAATAACAAGTGCTTATGCTTCAGGAAGGACTTGCAATTGAGAGAAAAGGTGGGAGCCAAGCCAAATGGTGGAAGCAACTCTCAACGTTGACACTTAGATCTTTTGTGAACATGTCTAGAGATGTAGGGTATTACTGGCTAAGGATCATAGTCTATGTAACCTTATCTCTATGCGTTGGTAGCATCTTCTATGATGTTGGAACAAGTTATACCGCAATCTTGGCTCGTGGAGCTTGTGGTGGATTTGTAGCAGGCTTTATGACATTCATGTCCATTGGAGGCTTCCCATCCTTCCTAGAAGAAATGAAGGTACATTAATTTATTTGAAGGGTGGAAGAATACTCATTTTAACAAAAAATTGGTTACCAACATAGACCAGCTATTGTAAGTTATTGATGATTAGTTTTTCTTGAACAGGTTTTCTATAGAGAAAGGCTCAGTGGACATTATGGGATTGCTGTGTATATTCTGTCCAATTTCGTCTCTTCTTTCCCATTTGTGGCTGTGATGTCAATTGCTACCGGGACCATAACTTACTACATGGTGAAATTCCGGCCTGAATTTTCTCATTTAGTGTACATCTGCCTAGATCTTATTGGCGCTATTGCAGTCGTAGAGAGTTCAATGATGATTATTGCTTCACTTGTTCCTAACTTCTTGATGGGGGTCATAATTAGAGCAGGATATATAGTAAGAAAAATAAACTTCATTTTCTATGTCGAGCTTCTCCCTCTTCAGCTAAATACTAATTCATTGTCATTATCAGGGAATTATGATGATGACTGCTGGGTACTTCAGGCTCCTACCAGATCTTCCCAAGCCTTTCTGGCGGTACCCAATTTCATACATCAATTATGGTGCATGGGCAATACAGGTAATTTCCCCCCAAAAAAATTACGAGTTTCAACGTATATAACTGTTCTAAATCCATTGTCTACAATTATGGATGATCTGGTCTAGCCTGGTATGAAGCATGCAGAATTAATGCTGCATATCTTGTGCATGACTTCAAAAATAACTTTCAATATGGTAGCATTTAAAAAAAAAAAAAAAATTGCAGGGAGCATACAAGAACGATATGATTGGCCTTGAGTTTGATTCTTTTGTACCTGGCGGCCCAAAACTAAAAGGCGAGGTTATACTCACTAGCATGCTTGGTGTTCAACTGAATCATTCAAAGTGGTGGGACTTGGGTGCTGTGGTAGTCATTCTCATATCTTGCAGACTTCTCTTCTTTGCCATCCTCAAGTTCAAGGAGAGAGCTTCACCCTGTTTTCGAACACTTTACACCAAACAAACTCTACACCATCTCAAAAAGAGGTCTTCATTTAGGAAAACACCACCTTTCCCTTCCAAGAGACACCAACCTCTCCACTCATTGTCTTCGCAAGAGGGTCTCAACTCCCCAATGCATGAGAAACAAAAACTGACAGTGTCCTAGATATGAACTTTTTCAACAACAGTTCTGCCCAAGTCACTAAGATGGTGAAATGGGGCAGAGTGCACATTGGAGCCCTTGATAGAAGAAGTTTAGCATGTACAGTGTTTTTGAAGAAATGTACACCATGCAGATTAATGAACTACATTCTACATGTAACAATTTTAAATTTCTACTAATATAGATTTCACTTTATATGGTAGTTTTTCTATTGGCTATTGTACTCACTAAAAGAAAAGAACATCTCATCCCCCATGTTTTTCTGACTCATGTTCAATGGAGCAGGATGGGGCAGTAAAAACCTATCCCAATTCAAAACCAAGAAGTATAAGTAGGAAACCCACACCTACGTATCCCTTTAACAAGGGGGGACCTTGGCAAAGAAAGAACAATTGCCATCCTTAGTGTGAACCCTTCATAAAACAATGTGGTAAAGAATTTTGGGAAAGATGTAAAATTTCTCAGTTTATGGAGAGGCTATCTCTAGTGTGGACACCAGATTGGACCTATTAATGTTGATTGATTCGGTTGGACCTGATTGAGTGTAATTGATGCCGATAGATGCTGAGACTTCTTTAGGATTTAACTTTATTTGCTTATATTTCATACTTAATAATTGGTTAAGCATTATTTCTCTTCCTAACTGCTGCATAAAGACTAAATTCAAACTCCATTGTATAAAAATAAAGATTGATGTTGAACTAAATAAGCTATATCAAGTCCACAAGAAATTCAACTGCAAAAAAGTTTTCTGTAAAGCATAGTAGTCTCCACTTTCTCTAAATAAGCAAGGCATCAATCTACCTAACCACAGGAGTCCCATTACCAACATGAGCAACTAGATAAAGCAAGACTTTCATCTAAAAGCAATACAACCAACCTGAGCTTCTTAATTTTGAATCGATCACTTCCGCTTCCATGCACTTCACCAATTTGTTGAAGTACTCATACTTCTACATAAGAACCTCCTGTCAAGATAAGGATAGATGGATAGATTCAATTAGCTAAAAGGATTGCTACCAAGGAAGCTACCCCCTTCCTTAACTGGAACAGAGAAATATGCACAAGCACAGAAAACATTTGGCATGACATAATATTAAGTCTTAACAGGGCCATAGGTGCATGGAAGTTGAGCTTTGCAACTTCTTTTGATGTACATCTTAACAAGGAGGATGTGCCAGAATATAACAATATAAACCTGTTGCAACAAACTTGTTTAAAACCATTCCAAACTGAACCTGAAGAAATATATGCTCATGTTTGTGTGTGAGTAGACATATCTTTTGCACATGCAAGAGAGAGAAACACGAGAACCGCTTGGATGTTTGATCTTCCACTTTGGGTCCATAAAACCAGAAGAAATGTTAGCATAAATAAGGCTTTCATCTCCTGTCAACCAAAAACATTGGCTATTTCAGAAGAAAAATACCCATCAAAAGATTATAATTCCTGAACAGCAAGCAAAGGAAATATTTAAATGGAAGTGTGCCATAATTTCTTAAAAAAAGCTGGCTTTTAGCCTCCAATGAGGAACCCAACTTATCATTGCAAAAAGGAATACAAGAGCACACTTATAATAACATACTACAAGAGAGACCTCACAACAATTGAAACCAGAATATCCGCTAAAATCTAGAAGAGAAATATAAAGATATCATTGGGCTCAAGCAACATCATTATATTTAACAAGCCGTTTTCTCTCTTTCATAGAAAAATTCAAGTTTACAGTGTCATCAAATAATTTGTCAGTCAATTTTTAACAGCTAAAATTACAACAATGTTAAACTCAGATCCATCTCCAAGCTCCGCAAGAGTTAAGGTTGAAAGGAGCCACTTGCTGGCTAATGTTTCTTCTCACTTGATGCTCCATTTTCAACTCGGTTATCAAACCCATGATAAGGAACTTCAACCATGGGCTTAGGCACCGGACGTCCATCAAAGTCCTCTGGAAAGAATTCAAAATCAGGGCCAAAGTTGAACTTGACTACACAATTTGGCTGATTTGGAAGAGTATACATTGACGCAGCTGGGTAGTAGCGACCACCATACAGATCCTTGAAAGCAACCCCTTGGCAAACCCCATTTTTGAAGAAAGATATCTCACTTCCTGCACAGAAGATAATCATTTGCAGAAAAAGTGAATAATGACCCTTCAGATGAAAAAAAATACAATTTGGATATTGAAATTCCAAGTTCAACACACAGAGAGGGGGGAAAAGAGCAACCTAACCATGCTTACAGTGAAACGAGTTCAAGAAGACAGAATTTTTTCTAGCTACATGGAAAGGACTCTTAGCCAGAGGTGCTCCCAAATTTAAAAGTGTAGCACAATTAAATTTAGATGCAACAGCGATTTTGCAGATAAGATAACAGCTCCAGTAGGATTGATTTTGGGTGGGTAAACAAACTTTACAATAACTGTAATTTTAAGATAAAGTTGGTTTTTTTTTTTTTTTTTTTTTAATTGTCATCACTCATCAGGTTGAACAGTTAAAGGTCACACCAAACCAAGTTACATGGATCAGGTTCAGCCATCTTTGCTATCACAGTGTACAATGTACAATCATTAACACACTAATTGAATCAGAACTAAATTTAAGTTTCAAAGAGTTAAAGCATGCTAGGAAATCTGCGGTTAATAATCTTCCCTCAAAGTGGAATCTCTGTTCCAGTTTGCTCAGGGGCAGGGTCATCTTGCAGACCACATAATTTTCTCATTTTTCTTGGATAATTTATAGCTATTTCACTATAAACATGTGATAATCATAGACCTTTTTAATATTTCCAGAGTGCTCCTCACTTCAGTTGATTCGAAAAAAATACAAGATAAAAATCAAAATCTAGAACCTCATTGGCCCTACTCCCCAACCCAAACTAGCTAATTTCAATTTCAGTTGGGTCAGTTTATCTGACACAATGTTCATTAGGCTCTGAATTAGGTCCTTCAAAACTGACAAGGATTGGTTCACCTCCAAATTGCCAAGGACCAAACCAGTTTCCAAATCTAACATCCTCTCTTTTCCATGCTAGTTCAACACATATACAATAATACAAATTATATTCAACACATTGAAAACATAAGTCTTACTGCACACTCATACTAAACATATTCATCACATTGCAATAGAAGTCTTATTGATCCACTAACCACATTGTCACCAGCAACAAAAAAAACCACTTACCGGGCACGACCTTAGGCGGCTCCTCCTTGGCATCCGGGGGGGCACAAGCGTACCTCTGCCCTTTATACAGCACCAAATGGTGCGGCTTAGGTGCATAAGCCGCGCCCTCGGGCAAATTAATATAAAAACCAATAACATCCCCTTCCTTATACCCTTCCTCCCCATACTTCTCCCTCAACGCCTTATGCACTTTACTCCCATCAATGTCCCTATACCCGAAACTATTCCCGTCATACCCAACCGGCGCCTGCAAGTCCCCTTTCTCCGTGGACCACCCTAACCGCGTATGCCCCGTTTCCCCCAACCTCACAACCTTTATTTCGAAGTACCACGACCCTTCCTCGACCCCGCGAGTCGCTCTAACCATCCTATACCCTTTGGTACTCCCTGCACTGAGCCTATCATCAGTCAATTCGACTTTCTCGGCTTTGTAAATCTTCGAAAGGCAGATTTTGAGTTCCGGGGTGTCGTCTGATTTGTCTGGGAATTTGTGGATTGGAGTGATGAGTACAGTGTCTTCGGAAGCTTGCGCCGCCGAACCGTTGTTGTTGTGGCTGTTGTGATTGTTGTTGTTGTTCTTCTTCTTCCCCTTTCGGGTCGATTTCGTGACCCACACGTTATTGTTCTTCTTCTTCGCTTTCTTTGCCGTTGCTGTGGGCAAAGGAGGGGTTGGGGTTGGAGTTAGGGTTAGGGTTTGGGTTTGGGTCGGAACGGCGTCGTTTTGAGACGTTTGTTGTTGTTGGGGCGTGGTGGTGAGAGAAGAGAGGGGCTTTTGCTTTTTGGGAGGTGGGTCTTCTTCGTCGTCGTCAGCGTCAACGTCAGCGTCAGCGTCGTCGTCGACGTCGTCGTTTGTGGTGGTGGTGGTGTCGTTGTCGTTTTCGGTTGTGGTGGTGTTGTCGTTTGTTGGGGTGGATCTACGTGGCGACTTGTCGTCTGAGGATGGAGAGTCCGGTTTGGTGGCGGTGTCGTTTTGGGGTTCGGTGGCATTGTTGGAATTTTGTGGTGGAGGTGGGGGCAAGAATTCGGTGGTGGTGGTGGTTGTAGTGGTGGGTGTGAGTGTGAGTGGGGATGATTGGGTGGGAGTGGGTTTGGTGGAATCGTCTTCTTCTTCGTCTTCGTCTCTATAGGTGGCTTGGAGGGAATCCATTGTGTTGTTGGGGTGTTCAAAGTTAAACCCTTTTCAATGTCTGTGACTGTGTGAGTGTCGGTGTTTTTGAAGACAGACAAGTGAATTGTGAGTGAGTAAGTGAGTGAGGAGGAGTGAGCACTTTGTGAGAGATTGGGCTTTTTTTTTTTTTTGGGTTGGATGGGATTGGTTTTTCAATTTTTTTGCTTTTTTTTCCGTTATCAAACTAGAACTAGGATTGGGCTAAATAATAAACGTTTTTATAACAAAAAATGACCCAATAGCACAATTTGACAAAATATTTAGAAATTTACTCTGCAAAATATTTATCAATTTACCATTGTTTTGTAATTGAGTTCGTGGAACTCGAGTTTTATATGGAATTGGAGTTTATGAAAATCGAATTTCTTAAAAATGTGCCACGATGGCACCGGCTAGTCTAGCATTTTTTAAGAAACTCGATTTTTAGAAACTCAAGTTTTTCGAACTCGATTTATAAAACAGTGATAGATTACTAAGAGGCTATTTGGTTGGCTTGTTTCCATAACTCAATTCTCTATTTCCATAACTCAATTCTAAAAAATGGTGAAACCCATAGCAAAAAGTCTGTTTGGTTGCACTAATTCTCTGTTTCCATAACTCTGTTTCTATCACTCAATTATCTGATTTTTGAGTTATGAGTTATGGAAACTGAAAACACATTTTGGCTGTTTTCAGTTTCCATAACTCATAACTCAATGGCAATATTGTAATTAAACACACCTAAGGGACCTACAAACAGTACCCAATCGCACCTTTTGACTTTTTTTTTTTTTTTTTTTTTCATTTCTTCTCCTGGGTTGGCTATTCGGTTTTTCTTTTTTCTTCCTCTTCCAAGTACTGGTTCTGTTTCCATCACTCAATTATCTGATTTTTGAGTTATGAGTTATGGAAACTGAAAAGCCAAAATGTGTTTTCAGTTTCCATAACTCATACTCAATAGCAATATTGTAATTAAACACACATAAGGGACCTACAAATAGTACCCAGCCACACCTTTTGACTTTTTTTTTTTTTTTTTTTCATTTCTTCTCCTGGGTTGGTTGTTCGGTTTTTTTTTTTTTTTTTTTCCTTCTCCTTCCAAGTACTGGTTCAGTCTGTTCTGGGTTTCTTCCTTCTTTTCTTTTTTTTTTTTCTTCTTCTTCTTCTTCCAAGTACTAGTTCGGTCTATTCTGGGTTTCTTCCTTTTTCTTTTTCTTTTTTCCAAGTATTGGTTTGGTCTGTTCTGGGTTTCTTCCTTTTTTTTTTTTCTTCACTGGTTTGGTCTTCATGTTTTGGGGTTTTTTTTTTTTTTTTTTTTTTTCCCACTGGGTTCGGTGAGTTTGGGTACTGAAAAAAAAAAAAAAAAAAAAAAAAAAAAAAAAAAAAAAAGAAAAAAAGAAAAAAAAAAGCTGCAGTGGGTGATAGGAATGAGGCCCACAAATAGTGTGAAAAATATTGAGTGATGGGAAGTGAGTGATGGTGCCAAACAAACATGGTATTTTAGAGTGATGAGTGATGAATAATGAGTTATGAGTGATGAGTGATGAAAATTGAGTGATGAGAAAAGTGGTGCCAAATAGCCTCTAAATATTTAACAGTGTTAAGTTGCTATATATTTTGCCAAATTGTGCTATTGGGTCATTTTTGCCCCCAAAAATGGGTTTATATAGTTTAGGTCCTTTGGGGGAACCTTTTCATTCCATCATTTATGGGCTCTTCTTGCTCTATTTTGATGTTCTTCTGGACTATGGAATATGGACTTTGGAGCCTTTTTCTTTTTTTAAGGTGAAAGAGTATAGAAGGTAAAAACTCAATCCCGAAATACTTCCTCAGAAGACAGGCCCATAAGTCCACACCGGTTAGATACCTTAATATATTCAAGGAACCATGGGAATCGATCTCGGGGTTGCCCTCTTGAAGTAAGTGTAGTCCATCAAGTGTGTCACACTCACTGCCTCACATTTGGGCATTTATAGACATGCTTATCAGTTTTAGTTTCTTATTTTTGGCCTAACTCACATTGATTGTCACTACCATTACCCTCGTGCTAAAGGTATTCACAAAAAGACTCACAGTTACTCTTTAATTTTTATTTCTCAAACAAATTAGATTGGAAAAAGTTAACAAATGTTCTAAAAGTATTAATTTAAAAAAATTAATGGAAAAAGAAAAAAAGTAATTTTTTTTTTTACACTTTTTTATATTTTTCATAAAAGTGCTATTAAAACTTTTCTAAAATAGTCTATTAACAAATGCCCCAAGAGCACTTATTAACTAAATCCATTTAGATTTATTAACTTGATTAATGGAGCCTCCTCGACCATCCACACCTAATTGATCCTAAGGGTGTGTTTGCGGTTGAGGAGATTTTAGGAAGGATGAAAAATATGAAAGAAAAAATATCTTTAGTAAGTGTTTGATTAGAGGAGGGAGAGGAGAAAAAAATTGATGGGATCCGGGTATTTTCACCCCAAGCCCTCCAAAATTATTTCTTCCCAAAATGGGAAAAGAACTAAGAGGAAAAGGCTCACGAAAATGAGCTAACCAAATACCTTTTGCACGTCTACCCATTGGTTTGTTTCTTCTTTGTCTCTCCTCTTTTTTTCTTTTTCTTTTTTTTTTTAATTTTTAATTTTTTATAAGCTCTCTCTGTTACAGGTACTATCTGTTTTGGTTTTTTCTTTTTCTTTATTCTTTTTTTCTTCTCCTTTGGTTTGGGTCTTTTCCTGTACTTCTCATTCCGTTTTTTTTTGTGCACATTTTTCTTTGGCTTGTGCTCTTTAAAAAAAAAAAAATTGAAGTGTTCATACACAAATTTTTAATTAAAAAATGTGTTATTTTTAGTTTTGTTTTGTTTTGTTCTTTTAGAGAGTTTCAATTTATAGCGTCCACTCTTAATAATAGTTCTTTATCATTAGACCAAGATACCAATCAGTTTTTGGTGTAGGTGAGAATTGAACTCCAGACCTCTTATACAACTATCAGAGGCTTTTTGTTTTATTTAATATGTATATAATTGTAAATTTATACCAACTTCATTTTCCATCTTATTTTTCTTCTCAATCAAACAAATGAGTTTTCTATTTCTCCACTTTTCCATCTTTCCAACCAAACACAAATGAAAGAAAACTTTCTATCTTTCTACTTTTCTATTCCTTCCTCATTTTCTATCCTCTCACTTTTTCACCTCTCCAACCAACCGAACCTTAAATGAGCTAAGAGATTCATTTTTCTTAGCATGGTATCAATTCGGAGGTACATCCAATCCGATCAAGATTCTAAGTTGAAATCCTTGTTACTGTTCATCCCTTTTGATGCATCAACTCACAAGTTGCAGCGAATGTTTGCACACTCTAAAAGACGGGTTGCTCTTTATAAGTTAACCCAACTAGGAATCAACGTTGCAGAGGTTGATACATGTAAAAGTTGTCATTCTGCATTTAGACAATACATCCTCCCCTCCCCAACGCTACCTAATTGATCCTAGATGAACTAAGATATTCCTTTTTCTTTGCATGGTATCAGTTTGGTCGTAATTCCGAACACAATTCTAAGTCAAAATCTTTGTTGCGGTTCATCCCTTTTGATATATCCATTCATAAGTTGTATCACAGGTTTGCACTCTGGATGATGGGTTGCTCTTTATAACACCCAAATAATAAGGTTGATACTTGATATATACACGTTAGAGTTGTTGAAAGTTGAAACGCAAGAGGACTAAATTTTATATTAAGAGACACCCCTCCCCTCTTCTTTCCTCATGATGTACTACTTTTAATTTTTTACTGAATCTGAAGATGGGAGAGTGTTATCATGACAAAGTAACTTCTGGTAGTTGTTTCAAAGTAACATGCATTGCCTATTATAAAGGGGCACCTAGGATTTCAAGTTAGGGCTGGAGTATAAGAAGAAAAAAAATCTAAATAAATATTCATATAGTATAACAAACTATCAACCAAAATCAATATACAAAATAATTATTTCTTAATATATTAAGATGAAATCATTTACTAATGAAGACAAAATAATACAAAATAATATTGTTTTTTAAGAGCATCAACTGTTGCAAAAATATATATATAAATATATATATATATATATATATTTTTTCACAAATCAAAACTTATTTTTGCTACTTTAATATAGCATTTTAAATGTCTCGTACAGTAGCGTTTTTGATATTTGGTGTTCTAGTTAAATACTAAATATTTACTATTTAGAACACCTAATGCTAGTACTTTAATACTGAGCTGATTGAGATTTTTTATTTTTTATTTTAAAAGTTCATTTTAGTTAAGTTTTTGAGTTTGGTAGTTGCTAGTTAGGCTAGGCTATTTAAAAGAGAGCGAATCTAAGTTTTTGCCTTTTTGGAGGTGTGAGGCACAGTTCTAGAAAAAAAAAAAATATATATATATATATATAATCATTAAAAAAAATCTTTTTATGCTTTGGGCTAGGGGGGCCAATTGTTTTTCCTTTTTTTCTTTGGGCCAGCGGGCCCAGGCCCCCTTGGCGGCCCCCACTGTGGATCCGTCCTATATTCACAATGATGTATCTTGTTTAACCTAAAGAAATAATATATATATATATATATATATATCGGATTGTCTAAAAAGAAAAGTAACATGTTCATGTCATTGTGACATCTACCAATATAGTTCAGAAGAATATAGAATAATATTGATTAATTAGTTCCCATAAAAAAAAAAAAAAAAAATTGATTAATTAGTACCTGCTGAGGATATATCATTGAAGAGAGAGATTTCATGGTGCCAAATTTGTCTCTATGCCAAATGCTTTTGGAATAGCACCCAAGCTTTTTTGTTCATGCGTGATTTTTACAGCCTGCATCTTTGTATGTGAAAGAAGAATTTTCATCAAAAAAAAAGAAAAAAAAAGAAAAAGAATTCTAGCACTAATAATGCTTTGTTTCCCTGGAATATTTTATTTTTCTTTTGCCATTTGGAACCTTTGGCTCCATAAGAATAGGAATATTATTATGTTTAAGAACGTTCTAACTTCCAGTCGCGGCGCTACCTTATGACTAGGGTGATTCAGGACTACCCTAACATGAAAAAAAATATATAATAATAATAATAATTTAAAATTTTATATTTATTTACCTTTAAAAAAAATTTTGGGACTACTTTAAATTTTTTTTTTATGCCAATAAAATTAAATTTTGGTCTATAATTTGAGCAACTTAACAATATGTCAAGGTCTTTCAAGCAAAAAGGAAAGACTCAACCAAAAAAAATTGAACTAAAATCTGGAAAAAAAAAAAATATATATATATATATATTAATAATAAAACTACTACAGGCTGGACAGTGGCTAAATTCCTTCGACTAAGCACACTGCCCAATACAACACAATTTTCAACTTTTTATTATTTTTCCTCATCAGACATATATTACTTACTTCTCATTTTTAATTATTTTTTCTTATTTATTATTAACCACATATGTTTTCTATCTCCTCGATTTTTACGCTTCATACTTTTAAATTTTATCACATCTTCATCTACACTTTTACATCTACGTTTTGTCTTCCTTCTTGTTCGTAACTTCTGTGTCTTCTACCGGTACTAGTGCGGCAATGCCTCTTTTTAAGTTATCTCAAATTTCTCAATACGATTTTTTTTAGCAGGTACCTTTGTTCATTTCTTTTCTTTTCAAAATTTTTTTTTTTTCCTTTTGAGGTTTTTTGGTTTACAGAATGCAAATTTGTTTTGGTTTTAAGAACAATATTTTTTTTTTAAGCACAAACTTCATGCCAGCTGAATCTTGAATTTCGGCCGGTATTTACCGAAACATCCGGAATGACCCGAAATTTTTTCTGAAGTGGAATAGAGTGGGTTACTGTTCCGGTTTGTTTATCGGCAACAGAATGAAATTAATAACATTGAATCAAACCTAATTACCTAAAGGCTAAAAAGAAATAAAATGTGTAATTTATGCTTCTTAAGAAACACCCTGAACAAAATTCCTAAAACCGCCACTGCTAACTTCTAAGCCTTATATAATAATATACCGTTTTATAATGTTAAGGCAACAACCCCTACTCCCTGGCTCTGCCCTATCCCAGACAATGCATGAGAAAGTAACAAACAATTTAGCCAACATTTTATCAACTCCATTAAGAAAAATGTCAAAATTTTCCTATTAGGCTCCATTTTACACTTAGAACCTTTTAAAAAAAATTAAATTAAATAAGACTAGGTATTTACTATTTACATCTGAAAAAATACCCATCCATTTGACTCATATTAATATAGAGTATATGTGGTAGGTCAATTGGTAAAGTTTTTTTTATAGTTGAATAAGAAATTTAAGGTTTAATCTCTGTCTACATAAAAAACCGATTAGTATCTTAGATTGATGGTAAAAAACACAATCATCAGAAGCAAGAGGCCATAGGTTGAAACTCTATAAAATATATATATACACACAGAGTATATAGTATAACAATAATTCATAATTCTATTTTTCTAAAAGTATTTTTTTTTTTTTTGAGAAAACAAATAGCAATTAATTAGATATCAATATCTCTGGCATCAGCTACCCACCTAACTGGTCATTGTGGATTGTGGTCAAACAAGGATGACAAAAAAAATTGTGGGGACGTTATTGAATTGGTCTCCATCAAAGTTTTGGTTGCGTACGCAGATATGTGGATATCATAATTCAAGATTGCATTCATTGTGTGAAGGTCGTGAGAATTAACAAACAATTATTGGTCAAAAGTAAATTAAGCTTTGACAAATTCCGTCCCAACATGCTGACTTTCAACATTAAAACAAATAGTGTTCTTAAAAAATCCCTTAACTTCTTCATATTTCTGGTGCTGCGGTAGTAAAACTTGATAATTAAAAACAATTAGTGTTAATTGGGTTGATTTTTCTTTGCATAATTGTCGCTTCTTTCTTTTGGACTTTTCCATTGTTTTTATTTTGGCTACTTTTTCCTACAATCTTGCATTAACAAAACCTTAAACCTTTACTGATGACTAATCAGTTGGTAATTTCAATTCTTCCATGAAAGTATAATACAATTGTTACAATTGAAATGTGAGACCCAATCAATAAAATCTTTTGGATTGACTCCAAGATGATGGTTAAAGCTTTTGAACTATATATGATCTCATATATTTTATGAGATTTTAAGAACCATTAAATCAATTTCTTGGAGATTGAGAATTTAACCACATGGATTCACATAAAGTTATTAAATCATAAGTTGTCTTATCCTTACCCACATGAAGACTTAAAAGTAACTTGGTTTCGGTTAACGAGTATTGATTCTATTGAAGTGCGTTGGTTAAGGTTGAGTTCTTTTATTGCAATTGATGAGCATTTTTTATTAAAAATCACACAACATTTAGTTAAAAGTGTATTTGTTTATGAGAAATGTTAACGAGTGCCCTAAGGGGCACTTAGGGCACTCGTTAATAATCCATTTAAAGAAAGTTTTTATGAAAAATGAAAAAAAAAAAAAAGTAATTAATATTTTAACAGTTTTTTTCATTTCCCATAAAAGTGGTATTAAAATTTTCTTAAAATGAATTATTAACAAGTGCCCTAAGGGCACTCGTTAACATGACCCTTTGTTTATTAGCAGTAGTTAACTTTTCAAATTAATGAGATTTTATTCCTCCTTAACAAGTGGAATGGAGCACCTATTAACAGATTTCAAGTAAATTTAACATTTCTTGCATGTTTTGTGTTGCAATTCTACAGTCTACACACCAAGCAACTTAATTGTACTACTCATCTTAAAAAGAAAAAGAAAAAATGTACTACTCAAGAATTCATCTGTACATATAAAGCCACCATTGGATTCTTCAATAACCCAAACTTACACATCTGGTTATTGGTATAGCCACAAAATACAATCCTTTGCCAATAGGTTGGTTCAATTGGTAAGACTCGAATGCTTTGTCCAAAAAAGCCTAGGTTCAAGTTCTGTTGCAAGCAGTTCTTCTTGGTGGGCGATTTATAAGTCCAATGTAAGTCCTCTCTGAGACCTGCAGCTTGTCCTACCCTGATATAGAATAGTCTCCTCTCATCTAAACTTTCATTTACCCAAAAAAAAAAAAAAAAATACAATCCTTTTTACAGAAGAATCTCAGTGTGCTCTGTCCTCGTCAATATCAAGAATTTTTCAGTAATGGGTGCTTCCTATATTCTTCAACAGAGAGATCACCATTGCATGTCGATGTCGTAGAGTTTGTTCGAAACTGAATCACTGATCAAGCCCACCACCCAATACTTTCCTATTCTATTCTTTTTTGTCTTCTCCACCCCGCTTTGATTTCAACTCATAAATCTTCTAATCAGGAATGAGAAGTACAAGCAAAAATGTTTACTTATTCAAACAATCTCACAATATTCAACAACCAAAAAATGTTAAACTTCTTGTTATTTTGAAATTTATTTTATTATACTATAGGTTGTGTGATTTTATTATATTGATCAATGAATGATATGGTTAAATTTGATTATCCTTTAAGAAATGATACTATTTTTTGTTTAATTGTTTAATACAATTATGCAATTGATCTCTATTAGAAAACCGATAGTAACACCTAATAAATTATAGTTAAGTTTTTTTTATAGTCAATAATGTGATATGTATCCATAAAAAAAAATTATGATGTGTTTGTGTGTTTTTTTTTTCTTTTTTTCCTTACCCGTTCCAATTATTGAAACAATGATTCAGACAAGCTGTCCCTCGAGTTACCATCAATCTCAAGGACATAAAGAAATAAATAAATAAATAATAGTTTTTTATTTTTATAATTAGAAAATAAAGAATAGGTTTGTTGTCTCTCTGTTCTATTGTCTGTCTAATTACGTCAGAGCTGATGAATGTAAAGAGACAGTCAACTGAATTAAGGTTGAAAAACTTAGCAAATAAATAAATAAATAAGGATGAGAAATGCAGGTGATTATATTATTGCCAACCACAAAAGCCTATACATTTCTTCTATTTAAGTTTATCTTATCTATAGTGTGTACCTAGTGGTCACTAACGCAATTCTGTGGCATTCTGTGATTAGTGATTGACTAATGAATTTTCCCTCCCTTAACTTTTAAGTTCTGCAGAAGGTCATCAAAAACTCTTGTCAAACCTTGGTGGTGGACTGGTGGCAGTCCTGGACATAAATAATCCAAAGAGTAATGATATATATAGATTCACAAAACCAAAAATTAAATTTTTTCACAACTTGTTAAAGTGAATTTTTAAAATTTTTTTTTTTTATTGCTGTTATGATTGATGTAGTATTACTTATAAATAAACAATACCAATGATGACAATATACAAATTTAACAATTATGAAAAATAATGTAAATGTATTTGTGCCACTATGTTTATTATAATCAGAATATCAACCCCTAGTTATTTTTAATTCTCTCAAATCTCACAAGTAATTCTTAGGTAATTTTGGAGTATAGAGAATAAACTCTCTCCTTTCACATTCATAATTGGGTCCACAATGAATATGAGAAGAGGGAGCATAACTTTTCTATGCTCAGAAGTACCTAAAATTTTCCCTCACCAAAAAGCCTTTGGTAGTTTGGTAAACATTTACTTTCTTTCTTTCTTTTTGGGTTTCTTTGATAGGTTCTTGCCCACCAAGATTGTGACATTATAGCTGTAGCAAATATATATATATATATATATAATTTAATAATTGGGGGATTGGAAACATAAATATCTCTATTAGAGGTATTAGAAGGTTCTTCTCAAAAAAAAAAAAAAAAAAAAAAAAAAAAAAAAAAAAAGAAGAAGAAGAAGAAGAAGAAGAAGATATTAGGAGGTGTCAATTAGTAAAGCTATAAAACTCTTGACAAAGCTATAGCAACTATTTGATGTGTCTTGGAACGTCAGATTAATAATAAAAATTAAAAGGTAATAATAATCCAATTTTAAATCGTTAATTAATGCACAAAATATTTGTTTTCAATACCTATTATTACTTTTTCTTAAAAATTATTAAGCTAATAACCATCCTTTAAAAAGAAAGAAAGAAAAATTGGTTACTTTAAATTCTTAAATAAATAATTTGATAACGCTAATAATCATCCCCTCTTACTTTCTATTGAGATTTCTTCTAATAGAATGAGCTGATTTGTCCATTGAATTGAGGAAAAAAAAAAGAGAGAAAAGAAAAGAGAGTTTGAAAATATTATAGGATAAGGAATTTTGAGATGTTAGGGTATTCCTAGGGGCAAAATCTTTGGTTCTTAAGAGGGGAAAGAGAAAAAAAAGCCTTAAGTAATATATATATATATATAGAGAGAGAGAGAGAGAGAGAGAGAGAGAGAGGTACTATCAATATATGATAGTACAAGTGAACAACTACAAGAATTATGAATTTTTTTTTTTTTTTTTTTTAGAAAGACAAAGCATTATGAATTTACTCCCACTTTTGATTTAAAAGCAATTAAAACAAGGAAAAAAAAATCTACATCGTTCTAAAAAGAAAAATGGAAAATTACAACTATCCATCTATAATTTAGTTAAAATTTAAGTTACTTACCTATGGTTTGAAATTTGACATTTTACCCACTTGAGATTTGATCAAAATTTAAATTGCCTAACTGTAGTGTAGTTTAAAATCTCATTAGGTAAGTATTCCATTGGATTTTTTTTTAAAATTTTTTTTTATCTTACTTGATATTGTATTTTTGAAGGAGATAGACATAAAAATAGAGCAAAATTATATATTTAACATTGATTTAAACAAAACTAAATTACGAAACTCTAACTGAACTAATCTCAAGTGATTAAAATATTAAATTTTATACTGCACGTAAATAACTTAAATTAAAGTCAACTTATGGGTGGTTGCAAATTGTCCAAAGAAAGAATACTAGTACTAGCACATTGAATTTTGCAAATTCTGACTTAAAGTGTACCTAGACAAGAGAAACACAACCTCTCAGAATTGCTGATATTATTATTATTGTGTCAATAACAAATTCACGTGAAATTGAGGTTGCTTCCAATTACAGACTCTCAAGATTTTTATATCATCCATATCCACAGTGTGTAGGCAAAGGCGGTGATCTAATTCTAAACCCCAAATCTAAGTGATCCAAAAAGAGCACACGTTTTGAAGTTTAAGTACAGGAATGACACCCACCAATTCCAAATTCAGAGGACCAAAAGAGGCAAAGAAAAAAAAGTAAAACCGAGCCTGATTACACAGTAGTTTCGTACTTTCACGTTTATATAAAAATGGTTTGGGTTTGGAGTAGTTGGTTGACTCTTGCACATGTTTGTGGGCTGTACCAGTTTTCTCGTCTCTCACCTCTCATCTCAACAAACTCGAACTCACAACACAGACACTAGAGAGTCGTCCCCACTCGCTTTGACTCGTCGCCACGCTTACTTTTGTGGGACCCCATCTCCAAAACTCTCTCTCTCTCTGTCTCTCTCTCTCTGTAGAGTTTTAGAACGTTGAGAAGATGTCTTAACTAACAGACAATCCAGTTTAAAAGGCCAATTTGCTCACATAAAAATCACATTTTATGTCAGATAAACAACCAAGCCTCAGCTCAGCAGCCATGTCTCCCAGCAAGCTTGATTCCATTGTAATCATACTCTCTTTCCCTCTTTTTCTTTCGCATAATCTTGTCTGTATGTTCTTGTTTTGTTTCAGATATTGTTTGTGTTATTTGTGTTTATATGGTGTTTTTTTTAGTATTGTTTGGATTTGATAAGGTTTTTTTGGAATTGGGGTTTTTCCAGTAGTACTTTTTGGAACTAAAAGCTCAGAGCTTTGTTGGGTGCTTTTAGTTCTTTCACTTTATGTTTCCTATGGTGGGTGCACATAATTTGTGGAAGATTGTGTTCAGTTTGGGCAGCTGCAACCTTAAGATTGATTTAACCAGTTCTTTATTATTTTATTTTTGGTGAATTTGGGAATGGTTAAGTTTCTGGGTGTGCATGCTTCATTATTCTGTAAAGATTCCTTTTTTTTTGGGGGGTGGGGGGGGTGGGGTTGATTAATTTGGGTTAGTTGAGGCTGAAATTGTACTTTATGATAGATAATTTAGAAGAACATATCATTGTGTTACCACAAATAATTGTTATGTATCTGTGAAATAATTTGAAGCTGGGTATAATTTGTGTGATGAGGGTTTTTAAAAGATTAAAGTGGATAAGATTGACATTCATGAGAGATAATCCTTGTTGTTTAGCTGAAAGGTGGATGTTTGTTGCTCATTATTGGACAATCACTTATTGATAGACCTCGGCTAGGCCTGATTGCTGTAGTTTCTTATCTCATGGCAAACCTTTTCAGCATCACTTAGCCAATCCCACTCGAGGTTGATCCTATCTGGTCAAATAGCTTGTGACAAAATCTTATGCCCATTTTATTATGATATTTCTAGACATGTTCTAAAATAACAAGTGTAAGGGTTGTCTTATCGATGTAAAGATGATGGTGATAAGGAATTTACACATCTATATCTATAAATCAAAGCAATTGTGTGATGCCTTTAACTCTCTAAGTGTAATAGAAACCCTTGCCCAATTTTGTAGCTTTATTGGGTGTTATTAGAAATAAAATTGATCGATTTTCTTGACGCGTAAGTCAGCTGTCCAATTTAGTCCCTTTACTAACGTTTTTAATAAATATCCTTTTAAGAATTACAGCATATTAATGGCCATTGTTTGCTGCTATGGTAAAGTCCTGGGCTGCTAAGCCTAAGTATGTGAGTTTGAGTCTGGAGAGTTGAGATTAGCTGCTTAATGCGAAAAGTGTTGAAGGGTTGGACCCTATCAAAACCACCCCTCATAGATTCCTATGCAGCTCTGAAGAGCAGTGGGTGATGACTCTTTATATCAATTTATTAATGTTTATGCCTGTCCAGCAGAGGCTTTCTGCTAGTAAATAAGGTTACAATCTGGTTGTTGATTGTATTACATGCAATCTTGTACAAACTATGTAGTGGTGGTGATTGTTTGAGATACAAATCTTGTAGTGACCTCATGCAAAAATTCCAACTTTTTGACAGGCTGTTTGTACTTATTATTAGAGTTTTCCACACAATTTCATATATGGTGAAGTGTGTATTAATCCTCAAATTTTAGTGATGAAGCAACCCCTTTTGCAGTGCACTCTTTATGACTCCTTTTACTTTTTTAAAATTTTGGTTCATCTATTATGCATTTCTATTGACTAATAATCCTTCATTATAACATTTTTTTATAAGGGCTATTGGTTACTTGGGTTATTTAAAATCTAAGAATGGATTTATGGTGTAGCTAATGTGCCTACCATGTAACGACCAGAAATGATAAGAGCAACTGAAAATGCATGCATGTAACTTTAAATTGGGAAACACCTGAAATGACATGTCATAATTACATATGGAATGACAAGTATGCCCTTTGCCAAAGGGGTAACTAGTAGTCAGGAGGCCACTGCTGACAAGGTTCATGGGGGTTGAACTCATCCACCAAGTGTTGAGATATTTCAGAGCCCCTCTTTTGACCTTTGAAGCAGTGTTATTGAATTCTCACTCTAGTGTGTGACTTTATGTTATCCTGTTGGCTATATCTCTAAGGCTTAGGAAGGAGGATATTTCCAGTAATATAAATTTCATGGAAGAAATTGAATGAGATGCTACTTTTGTCAAATCAAATAATTTTGGTTTTCTTTCAATGCTTATTATTTATTTTTTTAAGGCTCTTAACTACATTGGCTTAGTACATCTTAGTATGCTACATCCTCTTAATGGGGAGTACATCAGATTGCTGACATACCTCATACCTTTTCTTATTTGGTGGGCAGGGAGAGGCAAGTATATCGTGTTCACAGCAAGAGAATGGTTTTATCAATTCATTTTCTCTCTTCTCAGAGAAGGCAGTTGATGAACTTCTTCAATCTCCAGTTCAGGGGACTGATGAGCACCTTATAGAGTTCTCAGAAGCTATGAGAAGTATGTGCATGTTTTATCTCTAAGTTACCAACATCTTCAATTGAATTATCTGCTCTGCACATGAATCTGATCCTAAACCATGTTGCTTATGTATTTTTCATCTCAACTCTAGCTGTTGCAAAGGCTTTGAGACGAGCTGCTGAAGGAAAGGCTTCTGCTCAAGCTGAGGCAGCTGAATGGAGGCGTAAATATGAACTAGAGAGAGCACGGAATCTGCAGCTGGAGCCTAAAGGTGTTATAATTTTGAACAAGAGCAATATGCATTTATATATTCTTGTTTTAGCTCTTGATATCTGCAGTCAAGGAAAGATTATTGATCTTGGCTTCTTTTGACCTCCCAAAGCTGCTTCTCTTATGCAATAGTAAAGAGGAGGTCAAAGATTGATCTGGTGTTCCCTGCCTAAGAGTGTTACAGAAAATGTTATAGAAACCCAAACTGATATGTTGGTATGCCTAATCTGCTGTAATTTGTTCATGTTTGGGTTACCTAAAGGTTATTCAGCCTCTATGTGTGTGTGTGCATATATAGAGTTTCTTTTCTAGCTTACTTGATGATTTTATAGACACTGACTCTGCTATTATATTTCAGGAAATTTTATATTTTTCTTCTTACTAAAGGAATTTTCTGGCTTGTATTACAGGGCAGTTACCTGGACAGCATGGTGATGATGCAATAATGGAAAAGTTGATTAACCAAAATAATAAAGCTAATGGGAAATTCTTGAATTGTTGTGGGAGGAATGGAATTTGCTCCCATGAGGTTCTTCGAGATGGGGAACCTGATTCCGATTCCAAGATGGTTAAAAAGGTAGTTTTTAGTATACCTCTAGTTTATGAGCCCTGACTTGTTATGATGAACATCATTTTTTTAATTGCATGAATATATTCTGAATGTTGTTCAAAGCATCAAAACATTTCTATGGAAACCCTGTTAGTCTAGGTAAAATTCATTACCATTTCTTAATGTTCATTGAGTTGTAAAGACTCCACAGAAGGCGTTTGACCTAATCTACTACATATATTTAACGGATTTCTCTTGGTGGTTATAATTATTGTGCTTTTTCTTGTTGTTTGTGTATTTGCAATTAATATTAATTTTTTACTAAAGTAAAATTTTGACCCTTGAAGTTTGGGTTGTTTTCAATTTGGCCCTTAACATTTCAAAAGTTTTATTTTGACCCTTAATGTTTGATTATGTTTTCATATTGGCCATGCCGTCCAGTTCCATTAGTAACTTGACCATTAAGTGCCATTCATGTTTAATTATTTCATAAAATACTAGCTCTAAAATGATGTGGAATGCAGGAATTTCATTGTTGTAGGCAAAAACATATTATAGATGGTCAGATTATTAACAAAAATGGATAGCAAGACCAATATGAAAATGAAATCATACATGAAGAGCCAAAATTAAAATTTTGAAACATAAAGAGCTAAATGAAAACAACCCCACACCTTAAAGCCAAAAGTGTACTTTAGTCTAAATTTTTTTAAAATTTTTTTTGGTAGTCCATATCAATGTGTGTGTGTGTGTATGCAAAAATCACAAAATATTATTCGGACAATAGCTTAAACATGTTGCAACATAACTAGTGCCATAGATTGTCCAGAGTTTAACAATGATAGAAATTTGTTTCTGAGACAGGCTTCATTTAAACTTTCATGGTGCTGCAAAGGTGAGCAAAGTGATCAGCACAAACATGACATAGTGTCTTTTGAAAGAGGGAATATCACCACTGCAGAGCGCAGCAGTAAGCAGGTGTCACTTTTATTCTCTATGCAATAGGCTGTTGTTTTGAGTGTGTCAATTTAGTGATGTTTGCTATTGATATATCTGTTCCCTCACCTAATGTAGGTGGAGTAGATCCCCCTCTTAATTGGCCTAAATTGCTATCCCAAGTCTCCCATTTAATGTCTGATTGAATCTCATTTTCCTTTCAGATCTCTTTGAAGTGGGAATCACACCCGCAGACTGTGCTTGTTATGACGAAACCAAATTCGATCTCTGTTCGAATTCTGTGTGCAGAAATGGTCAGGTGTGAATATAAAACTACTCTCACATTCTGCTGTTCTAAGAGCAATTTTCCTGCTTGTTTCTTTCAATGCTGTGCTTGAATGAGCTCCATGAATTTTTTTCAGACATTACAGCAGTCAAGGATTGACTTTTAAATAAATTGAATGACTTTACCCCACAATTGCTGCAAGGTCACTTTTGTAATTGATACCATATGTTTTCTGCTCTTTAGTCATTAAAATAGAGCTACAAAGGTAACACATTACTAGCCAGTGGGTGTAATAACAACTTCTGAAACTTTAAGGAGAACTGAGGGTACTTGTTCACTTATTGACAAAAACAAGGGAAAAGACTGGGTAAGAGTCTATGTTCTCTAGGAGCACTGAAATGGCTTGGACTGTAGAAAATTAGAGAGCAGTATGATTTTATCAGTTTTGTGGGTGATGTGGAAGTCATGGCTTTCTATATATCTTTAAGATTTCAAAAAAAAAAAAGGGGGAAAAGTTAATGGATACCCTAAGGGCATTGCTGCATTGGTTTAGGAAATATTTTTAGAAATTTTTAAGGGAAAAGAAAAAAACAACTGATTTTTTTCACAATTTTTTATATTTCCAATGAAAGTGGTATCAAAACTTTCCTAAAATTGTCCATTAACAAATGCTCTAAGGGCACCCATTAATTGGACCCTATTTGTCTCTTAATTGCTGATGAAGCTTATTTTTTATCACTGTTTTTGCCTGATAGAGGAGTGGTGCAGATGCAAGCTTGTAAAATTCAAAAACCAGCATGCACAGTATTTGTGACTATTGATCCCAATGTTTTTTAGCCATACCTGTATCCTCATTTTGTTATATTTACTAATTGTTAAAATAAGTGAAGATTATTTGTATTACAGTTTCTTTTTGTTCTTACTCTTATTTTTAATTTTAGTTTTGCCTAACGATCGATGTAATACTGTAAATTTGGGTCATCGATGCTTGCTTCATGCAACCAAGAAGGATATAGGCTGTTAGAGTTGAATTTTTTAACCATAAGGAGGCATATATACTAGCATATTTCTTTTTTAGAAACCATTATCCCAAGAGCTTAAGATATAAAAAAAGTGGGCTGATAAAATATATCAAGCATCCAGTACCACTCTCTCTCATGTGCAAGTTTGCCCTATATTCATGAACCAGTCCTAAGACATGCAGAACAGACGAAATCTCCTAATGGGGGTTTTCAAGATTCAAATTAAAGACCTCTTAGTCAAACTAACTCTGATGTCAATTCAGAACCGTAGTCAGAAATGTTTTAGCTGTTGGGAAGTAAACCAAGAATCCATTATCAAGCACCAATTGACAATACTTAGATATTGTATACATGCTGGCCAATGAGTTATGTCATTTATCTTTCTAATGCTATTACTCTCTCTCTCTCTCTCACAAACACACACACACACACACACACACACACACACACACACACACACACACGTACGCAGAGTAGCTGAAATTGGTTGACCTTGTAAAGTGATGTTGGCTTTTAAATTTACACTTGCGCCCCAAAATCTTGGGTCAAATAATATTACCTGCTTCGCTTTTCCTTCTTTTCCCAGATGGTTGAGAGAGCAGAAAAATATGCACATATATGTTGAGCCACGTGTGCGAGTGGAACTTCTATCAGAGTCATCTTACTTCAACTTCGTACAAACTTGGAAAGACGGTGAGCAGTGAAATTTTTGTAATTGGAAGATGTTAAACAACTACTACTGACTCAATAGCGTCTGTACTGTTGCTTCTTTATTTGTTCTTTCATATGGTGATTAAACTTCAATTTGGATCATATGTTTTAAACTCTGGAACTTTGGTTTCTTCAATTTGGACCAGATGTTATAAACTCTGTAACTTTGGTTTCTTCTTTGATGCTTTTTTTATAAGTAAAAAGAAAAGTTTCTTCTTTGATGCTATGTGTTAAAACCTTGCATGTGAGACTTATGTTCTTGCTCACAATGTTATTTTAATTATTGTCATGGTTGTTTGTATCTGTTAATCTTGTGTTCCAAGTTTAAGGGCTATTCATTTGTGTGTGTGTCTGTGTATTAATAAATGCATGTATGTATGTGCTTGTTTAGATTTGCAGCAAACTTTGTCAGCTTATGTTGCAATAAAGGGTTGACGTGATAATAGTTTTTGTTGCCAAATTGAGTGCCTGAATTATTGCATGCTAGTGCCTTCTGTTCCAGGCAATGGTTAAGTGGAAACATTTTGCATGGATTTAAAGTTAATATCTGTTTTCTTACTCATTCAACTCATGCAACAGTAGAGTGTTAAGTGTTACTTCTACATTAATTACTAAATTTTCATGTTTGATGGTTATTCTTTTCAATATTATCTATGGATTTAAAGTTAATATCTGTTTTTCTCTTATTGCAGACAAGGAAGTTTTGCTCCTGCATACCAAAGTTGACCTTGTAGTAACTCTTGGTGGGGATGGAACGGTCCTTTGGGTATGTGCATTTACTTTGATTTTAGCAATTATTTTTAAATCAGAATGTATTATAACATTAAAATATTATTTTAGAGTACTTACATTACAGTTGCACTTTATCTTGTTTTATCCTAGAACATGCTAAATCAGATTTAAGTCTGTTTTTTCTACACTCTTCAGTGTGATGCCTGGTGCAAGTTGTTTGGGTTAGATTTAGTTTATAACATGTTCCTCCTTGTGTGTGTGTGTGTGTGTGTGTGTGTGTGTGTGTGTGTGTAATGTTAACGATGGTCTAGATAGTGATTGGTAAGAATTTATGGATTCTACCATTCTTTTTTTTTTTAAATTAGGGAAACACAAGATCTCCTGTCCAATTTTCTACAATCACGTGTTTCTATTCTATGGTGCCCCTTGATATTCATTTAAGTGCTTATTTGTCAACAAGTTGGACTATGATATTGCATTCTTGGTTTTCCTCATTTTCTTACCCCTTCTTGGTTTGCCCTGCAATTATTATTAGAAGTAAACTTTTCAAATCTGATTATTATTGCATTAAGTATGTGTTTATCTCTCAAGGTAAGTACTAATGCTATGTGTAATTCAGTGTGAAAGTGTGTTTTATTCATTAGCATGAAATCTAAAGCCCATGGAATATGCATCAACTGAATTTATGCCAGTCACTTAAGATTTTTAAAATTTTTTATTTTTATTTTTCAGACTCATTTGCTTTCAAACCTAAATTTATTGATTATTACTTACTCATTTTCAGGCAGCATCCATGTTCAAAGGACCGGTTCCTCCTGTTGTCCCATTTTCTTTAGGGTCTCTTGGCTTTATGACCCCTTTTCGTATCCTCCATGTGGTTTAAAGGCGTTTGTTTCTCTAACAATATGATATTTTGATAAATTAGCAAAAAAAAAAAAAAAATTTGATAACAACCCTGTGATTTTTTCCTCCTTTTTTGACATATTGGTTGCCTTCCCCCTGACTGACTCAAAGGTGCTCCTTAACATTCTTCAGACACTGAAAATTACAGAGAATGCCTCAACCAAGTCTTAAAGGGTCCCATTAGTATCACATTACGACACCGTTTGCAGTGCCATGTTATTAGGGATGCAGCTAAAAATGAGTATGAAACTGAAGAACCAATACTTGTTCTGAACGAGGTTACAATTGATCGAGGAATATCATCCTACCTCACAAATTTAGAATGCTATTGTGACAACTCCTTTGTCACTAGTGTGCAAGGGGATGGGTTAATTTTATCAACAACATCTGGGAGTACTGCATATTCGTTGGCAGCTGGAGGATCAATGGTCCATCCACAGGTATGTTCTAGCACCATCCCTCAGTACAAAATATCAAGATTGCATTAGATAATATTTCAAGAAAAGTTGGTTGATCTTTTTAATGGTGGAATTCATGCTGTGCATGTAAATAGTGTGTTAATTATCCTCAAAATGATATTCTAAGCATAATTTCTCTAAGTGAACTCAGGCTGGATTTCCTCATTCATGTCTTGCAAATAGAACACCTTTGGTGACCGTGGACTGTGATTGCCTCTTACTGAAGCACTTAACTAATTAATATACATGTTGACAGTTGGCTGATAGTAATGCACATATTATTGCATATAGTTATTATGGCGCTATGTTTTCTACATAACATCCATGTGGACCTCATTTAGTCTGTATCTTGGTCAACATCAACACTGAGTGTGGTAGATTTATTTATTTATTTGTGCTCTAGATATGTTATGGTTAATTTAAAGTCTATGGTTCATGTTAAATTGGAGTTTTGTTCACTATCCTGATTTCCTTCTTGTAATGTCTACTGCAACTTATGTAGTATTATTACAGCTGTCTCCCCTAATAAACAATAAAAACTGGCAAATTATGCAAATTGCTTTGTTTACATTAGTTTCACCTGGAATTGTAGGAGATATTTCTTTTTTATTTCCTGACTGTTAGGGGGTTGCGATGTATTTGGGACATATAGAAACACAATCAAACAAAAAAGTTTGTGTTTGACCTGCCTATATTGCCAAACTACTTAAAGTTTTTACTCTTTATTCACTTTTGTTTAAGTCCATCGTTACATTATATTGCCAAAGTTAATATCTGGATTATGACTGTTGTGACATAATTTTAATTGCTATAGAGAGGACAGATGTCCTCATATAATGGTTTTTCTTTCTCTCTTTATTTGACTTCCTGTTGTACATACTGGGGGAGAGAGAGCAATTAAAAAATATTTAAGGTTGCTCACGTACATGTTTGCAGAAGCAGTATATAACTTGCACAATTAACTTTTATCCTACATCGTTGTATAACTCCCTTCTTTTAAATTCCAAAATTCTTTCTTTTATATATATATATATATATAAAATGAAGGTGTAAGTGATTGATTTGACACAGAAGTGCTGAATTAAAAAGGGATTGACATGATTCCTCATTACTAGGTTGACTAAAATCTTCTGCAAAACTGTTGGGTTTTGGCTTGCACAGGACAGGCTACTGCTTCATACTCTCTTTTGAATTTTCTGGAGTTCTACGATCTTTTGAAATTTAAATGACAGATTTTCTTTTGGGTGTTTCTCTTCTGTACATCCTGTGTAATGGAATTGTGCCCATTTTAACAAAATTTATCACTAATTGAAAAAGAAAAAAAGTTTCTAAGAACTTCAAATCATTAGGTGTGGAGTCTGAAGCAAGTGCAAACTTTTAGATTTGGCAAGAGTCAGGCCTAAAATTCAATCATTGAAAGTTCAGATGTTTTAGCCAGCTAATATATATGTTTTTGCCTGTGAAAACTTTGATAAGATGTACAAAATGGCTGTAATACCTGGCATGGGTGTGTGTTTGAATATTAGAAATAGAGAACCCATAAAATTGAAACTGTGCCACATAAAAGCAGATGGAGAGATTTGCTTAAGAAGTTCTCATACTCTGTGATAAAACCTGTGTATTCAAGTAAATGTTGATCCAGTTTCCCACTTTTTACCTATAAAAAAAGAAAGAAAATGCTGATCCAGTAATTAACAAGAAAACGGTAAATGTTGATGCTATCATGGTCAATTCTAAGCAAATCATTTCATTTCGGACACATTGCAAAGGTAAGAGAAAAAGTATGAGTAGAATCTGGCATGGAAGGGTGAAGGGGAACCATGTTCTAACCTCAAATGCGGCAGAGGAATTATTCAGTTGAGTGGATTCTTCAGTTTAGAAGTTACTCATTAATTTTGCTTCTTATATTTTATCAATTTTTGGGGAGAAATTCTGAAAAAGGACCCTTAATTAAATTCTAGTAGGCACTCATAGTCGATGAAATATTTTAAATTTTAAGTTTCAATACATTATTTTATTCTTAGTTCAATCTTTGTAATTGCAGGTCCCTGGTATCCTCTTTACACCAATTTGTCCACATTCCTTGTCCTTTCGGCCTCTTATATTGCCTGAGCATGTGACATTGCGCGTACAAGTACCTTTCAATAGTAGAGGTCATGCATGGGCTTCATTTGATGGCAAGGACAGGAAGCAACTAGCAGCAGGAGATGCTCTTGTATGCAGCATGGCCCCTTGGCCTGTGCCTACAGCATGTCAGGTTGATTCCACTGGTGACTTCTTGCGAAGCATCCATGAGGGCCTCCACTGGAATCTAAGAAAGACTCAGTCTTTTGATGGTCCTAGAGAATCATAAATTTCTTTTTCTCAATAATTTTTAGAGATAAAAGAAGCTATTATAGTTGGTATATCTGTTTATTTTCAGAAAATCACTGCTTAAGAGTCACCTTAGCAGGGGCCTAGTCGGGGAAGCTAATGTAGTTCTTTTTCTTATCTCCCCCTTATTTGTTTTTCCTTCAATATGAATAGGGCTTCCTGATGTATATTATGGAATGAGAGATGAATGTCTACCGATGATGATGATGACGAAGAATAGGCCTTAGAATGTTTCTTATAAGATCAATATTTTAATTTTCAAAGAAATTTGTGAAACAATAATTATCTATGAAATGAATACATACAAGAAAATAAAATTGTTAAGTGTTTATACTAGCTGTCTAGCTCTCAAAACATGCTATTCAGAGTTTAGCTTTCCTTTTGGTTATTTAAATTTTAAATCTCTCTTTCTTCTCTCTCCCCCTTTCCAAATTATATGAAATATTTAAAAAGTGAAATAATGTAAATTTAATACAATATTTTTACCTTTTGTTTTGTGCATGTCTGATTTTATTTTTATTTAATGTTGAATAAAAAGGGTAAAGGGAGAGAATAATAGTAGTATGTAATAGCCAAGATGGTCCATAATGTGGGGATCCTTGAAAGAACCAAGCCACTCATCCTTAGTGGTAACTGCCCGAGTTTAATTAGTACTAATTTATGCATCTTTGCAATTCACGATTATTACTTATTTTATGCATCTCATATTCTCATATCCTCAAATTCAGGATTATTACCATAAACATTGGATGATTGGAAAGTCTTAACTATGTTTTGTTCTTTTCTGTGAGGTTTTTGAATAAAGACACAGAGATAGGGAGGGAAAGAGTTCATGCCGCACATGATATATTGATTATGTTCATTGGCCAAGGTCCCTCTCTTAAGGTCAAAGTTTAATTTATAATGTGCACAAATTTTTATTTAGAGGCTAATTGTCAAACATTAACTTATTCACATGCATCCACAAAGAATATATTTTCTTGCCCCAAGCATTTTTTTGTGTCAAACCTTGTTATCATGTGCATATGAGAGAGAGAGAGAGAGAGAGAGAGAGAGGGAGGTTATGTGACATTTGCAAGATTTTCCAAATAAGTTTTTTTTTTTTTGTTAAAGGGATATTTCATTGCAAAACTAAACTGCCTCTGAAACTGAGGTTACATATCGGTCATACATAGTACCAGCACGGTTTAAACTAAGAATAAAAGCAACATCAGATGGGGGGTTCCATAAAAATGGAGAAGTCTTGAGCCACTAGAGCTCCCCTTTTAGCTAATGCATCAGTGCACTGATTCGCCTCCCTATAGCAGTGCCAAATTCTTACCTGAGGTATTTCTTTTAGCCCTTCTCTGCAATTAGCCACCATAACATCAATACCATTTGGATTTCCCAACTCTTTTTCCATAAGGTCAACAACTAGTTTTGCATCTAATTCAATTACAATTGTTGGAATTTTAAGGGAAATGCAGAGGCGAATTCCATCTCTTAAAGCCCAGAGTTCCGATACAACACTAGTGGCAATCCCGATTGCTCTTGCAAACCCTTTCACCCACGGATTCAAATCCTCTAAATTTCTTATGGTACTCTACCAAATAGATTTCCTTAAATCTTAACCATTCTTTAATGATTTAATGGTCTAGATTCTGCCATGTCAGCATTCCACTAACAATAATCTTAATTGTTTTGTTTGCAACATTATTTTATTATTTTAAGAATATTGTTAGTGAAATGCTGACATGGTAGAATCTTGACCATTAAATCATTAAAGAGTGGTTAGGATTTAAGGAAATCTACTGGTAGAGTACCCTAGGAAATTTAGAGGATCTGAATCCTTCACCCACTCACCATTTTCATTACAGATCAATCCTCCTCCTCCAGCCAACCCGAGGTTACCCATGGATGACCCATCAGTGTTAAGTTTAAACCAATTGGGTGGGGTAGGTAACCATCTAACCTGAATTTTTGACTTGGATTGGTTGTGTCTCTCAGCTATCCCCAGGTATGCAACCTCGCCAACTCGAGCTAAGTCTCTGCACTTAAGTCTTTTTAATTGGTTGTCTTCCCAAATATCACATTGTTTCTATTTAGCCAGAGGGACTAGATGGCAATAGGAAAAATAATGGCCCAAGCTATTTCAGAAGCCCCACAAGGCTGCACGGACTTACAATTAATTCTCAACTAGTCTAGAAGTTGGGTGCCATAGAAAGTAGCAAATGAGGCAGGAGGTGAGAATGAATTCCAAAAGAGTTGCGCCTTCGGGCAATCTCTTAAAGCACAAATTATTGATTTAGGAGTTGAGTTACACATCGGGCACAACAGTGAAATATCCATACCTTTTTCAGCGAGAAGCATACGAATTGGGATGCTTTGGTGGCATCATTGCCATAAGAAGCACTTTACTTTAGGAAGGGAAGAGATTTTCCACACCTAATCTCCACTAAAGGATCGAGGTGCTAACTTGCTCTTATTTGTATTAGCTATACGATAGGTGTGGGTGCATTTTAGCTCCAGGCCAAGGGTGTCCCTTGTAGCCTTTTGGCTTTTTTGCTATCCCACATCGAAGAATTCTTCCCCCATTTTTTACTTTATAAGCTGTGAAGCGAAAGAGTAGTGTATCATCAGTTATTAGTGTATAAAAGAAAGAGACAGCACAGGAACAGAACAAGAGACACAAAGGGTGTAAGAAGATTATGAGGGAAACTGGTTAATGAAGTATATTATTAAGAAAGTATAAAAGATAACATGAACATAAAAAATAGAACACAAAACAAGATACAACAAGCCAAGAGATATTATTAGATTAAACAGCTTTTTTACATCAAACATACAAGGCTCAGAAGGACTTGTAATGACTATGAGGGTTTTCTTTCATTTCTCTCTTGCCCTCTGAGGCTTACAAATGCGTTATTTATAGACAACACAACATATACGATACATTGCAGAAAAGGTAGGGGCCGAATGCATGAATTTACAAGTGGCGAAAAGACAAAGGCCTAGCTGGATTGCTTCTGGATAAAGCTCTGCTGCCTGTCAGGATAAGGCTCTCATGCCTGGAGAGTAAAGGGAGCTGATCAACAGGTGTCAACCCGGGTAGGGGCCTAATTGCGTGGGAAAACGTACTTAGATATGCTTTTGAACAGGGGAGGATATGGTATTGTTGAAGATAAGGGGATACGTCTGAAGACATTTCTAGGATGATTTTTTATTTATTTATTTATTTTTAAGTGTAAAAGGTGTCTAGTCCCATCCATCTCTTCATTGGAACCATTCTTCATCAACATCAGCATTTGGATCATGGTTATGATAGTGAGGGTCATCATATCTCATAAGAGGATTGGACATCTCCCAATGATCTTCATGTGGCCATTGTTGTCTACAAACATCTGGATCAGTTGGCATTATTTCAGGGAAGATTCCTTTATTAAGAGATTCTGCCAATGTAAGAGTATGGAAACAAGATACCTAAGAAACATTCAAATGTGTATGGAGAGTACCATCTGAATTAGTAACCCAATGCATCTTAGCAGGGTGGAAAATTCCTTCTGCACGGATATCATTTTTAGAATTGAGCTTGGCTACTAAACATGCTGAAGTGACTTTGTGACCAAATCTTGAGTGTTCAATTATGGGATACTTCACCCATTCACCACTATGAGCATCATTTTTCAAAATCTCAAACCAAAATTTGTGGAAATATTTATTGCCATGTGGAAAGATATATCTGTAAAATTCTAGTTCAAAATGAAGACATAGGTAATACTCATTGAGTAAATACCACATGTAGAGATAATGTGCAACATTCCAATTGGTTTTCCAAAAGGCAAAAGGGGTTTTCCATGGTTGGTTTATATCAGGGAAAATAGCAAGAAAGTGACACTGGTGTTTTTTAAGGTAATCCTGGAGAACTCTAATAATCCTTTTTGTTTTGGCTTCAAGGGTTAAGGTCTTTATTTGGTCTTCTATTTATGAGGGAAGGGTTTCTACCATCTTAAGGATATCATCAGGATCTACAAAGGAAGAACTTAAGGATAAGGATGGATTAGTAATAAGATATACACACAGGGGTAGAGGAATAATAGTGGTATTAAGGACTGGAGATTTTCTAGACAGGTAATTAGTGACGAGGTTGTCTTTACCCTTGATGTGCTTGACTTGGAAAGACCATTGTGAAAACCAATTTGACCAACTGAGTAATTGAGGGTGTGGGAGCATTTTTCTTTTAAACTGGAGCATCTTGGGGAAGGAGGACATATCCATTTCAACTAGAAAATTATGCCCAAGGAGGTGGAATTGGAATTTTTCAATCCCATGCTTGAATGCCGAGATTTCTTTGAAAGTGGAGTGGTAATGAAGTTCTGAAGGCTTAAATGCACCACTTTTATACCCACAAATACTTCTTTTGCCATTAACCTCATCAAAGAGAGTTGCTACCCAATATTCATCACTTGCATCTGTCTGTAGGATCCGTTTACATGGTCCTGGAATTTGCAAAGGGGAAGCTTTTCTACTAATTTTTTCAATTGTTGGACTGCTTTTATATGAATAGAATTTCATTCTGGAGGTGATTTCTTCAGCAATTGAGTTAGAAAATTCCTATATTTGGATATTTTTGGGATAAAATTTGACATATAATTAATAATTCCAAGAAATTGTTGTATCTACTTGGCATTTATGAGCTATCTGGGAATTCACCAAGAGAGACAACTATGTGAGGTTGCAATGTATACTTTTCATCTGAAATGTTTACTCCCAAGAAGTCTATAGAAGACCGTCCTATAATCATTTTCTTTTCTGAAAGCATTATCCCTTGAGATTTCACCAAATTATAAAATTCAGTGAACAACTTTTTGTGGGATTCTTCATCTTTTGAGATCAAAAGGATATCATCCACATAAATTAATGCATTGGTCAGGAGGGGCTGGAACAATGTTACCATTGCTTTTTGAAATTGGGATGGAGTATTTTTAAGATCAAAAGGCATGACTGTCCATTGATAATGATGGTCTGGGATGCAAAATGCCGTCTTGTATCTTTCATCTAGATGGATCCCTAATTGCCAAAATCTTGCTTTAAGATCAAACTTTGAGAATACTTTGGCATTTGAAAGATGCTGGAAAAGAGCACTCTTGTTTGGCAAAGGAAATTTATCATCTGCTAGGAAATGATTAAGGTCCTGGTAATTAATTACCAGTCTGAGTTTTCCTCGAACTTGCTTAGCACGTTTGTTGACATAAAAGGCTTCACACACCCAGGGAGAAGTTGTGGGTTCAATGAGGCCTTCTGAAAGGAGGGTAGATAATTCTTGCTTGGCCAAGCTTAGATTTTGTGGATTCATTCCTCTGTGGCTGGCTTTTGTGGGATTGGCATCTTCATTCTTTTTAAAGGGAAGGTGTATGAAAAAGTTTGGGTTTTTCCATAAACGATTAGGGTTTTTAAGAAGAATTCAAAATGGATGTTTTCACAGCAATCATTGATAAGCTGAAGTCTCAAAGAGTCAAAGGGGTCAACTGTAAACAGATGGGGAACTTGGGTCCAGGTGAAAAGGTGTTGTTTATGCAAAAGTCCTTTTGAAGACCATTTAAGGCTAGGTATTTGATGAAGGAGATCAAATCCAATAAGAAGATCTTTGCCCGTTAAAGGAGATCCAAGAACTTGGTGTTTGATGGTAAGGGTTGGGAAAATTCTGATAAGGATAGGCTTGCTTTTCAAGGTGATCAAAAGCATTTCTCCATTTGCCGCTCTAAACATCTGATGATAGGGTAACTAGAATTCTTTAGGTAATATTTTAGGATGGAGAATTGTTGCTGCTGCCCCTGTTTCAAACAAGGCTATTACTAGAATAGGTCTGGAATAAGTGTCAAGAAGAATATGTACTTGGGCTATGGGTGTAGGACTAGTTAAGGGGGCTATGATGGGCTGGGATGTATAGATGGTTTGTATTTCTGGGTCTGAATCCTGTTCATTGTCTAGATCTGAATCATCTTCTGAAGTAGAATAGGCCATGACTGCCAAAGCTTGAGGGGAGTAATCATCATCCAGTGATTCGGATGAACACTCCTAGGGTCGTGATTAACATTGTCGTTTTTCCCACTGCGACTCTTGTCATGGTTGATAGTGCTAGAAGGCATGGGATTTTACTTGAGGTCGTGCAGGTTCTCACGGATCTGAACCTTTTCATCAAAAAGGCTTACATATCTTCAGATGGAAGATGGTTCATGGGTGTTTTCCATGTGATTGATCAAAACAGAAGCAAACTTACAGATGAGAGCGCTATCAGATACATTGAACAGTCTATAGGCAACATTCACTATGGTCGGACTAACGGCAATAATGGCTTAATTGCCCTAGAACTAACTGGAACCGACTATGTTGGTCTACTATTTGAGGTTTTTGTTGTGCTAGCTTACTTTCAATGCAATGTTGTCGAAACTAAAGTTTGGACTCACAATGGCCGAATTGCTTCACTAATCTATGTGAAGGATTGTGATTTCGATTGCCCAATTGAGGATTCCCATAAAATAGACCGAATCGAAGCTCGTTTGAGGAATGTACTCAAAGGTGACAATGATATTCACAGTGCTAAGACCTTGGTGTCTATGGCGGTCACGCATACTGAGAGGAGGCTACACTAAATGATGTTTGCGGATCATGATTATGAGTGGAAGCCAATTTTAAAATGTAGTGATGACTGTCCCAATGTCACGGTTAAGAATTGGATTGAGAGGGGTTACTCCGTTGTGAATGTTCAGTGCAAAGACAGGTCGAAGCTTTTATTTGACATTGTTTGCACAATGACAGACACATGGAGTATGTTGTTTTTCATGCTACACTACTTATTCGCTTCACAGCTTATAAGGCAGAAAGTGGGGGAAGAATTCTTCCATGTGGGACAGCAAAAAAGCCAAAAGACTACAAGGGACACCTTTGGCCTGGAGCTAAAATGCACCCACAATAGGCATCTTTCATATTAAACTCTCCACTAAGGGATAGGCACCAGGATATTCAATCCTCACTTGGATTGGAGAAAGAAATAGGGGTAGCTTTCATACTCAACAGAATGGATCTAGGAAAAACGAATGAAAGCCCCTCCCAATTCCATCCAAAAAAACCCGTGACATCTTTCAATCTGACCTCTGCTTCCCTACTATTCAGCGGCCCATATATGAGGCTTCTAAGAGTGCCCTTATCCATCCATTTGTTGAACCAAAAGGATAGGCCACTTTCCTTTCCAACCACCCACTTAGAGCCCTTAGCAAAGGTGGCTTCTCCTTTTTTAATCACTGACCAAATAGTAGAGCAAGAGGGAAAGTTAAGAAGATTCTTAGTGCTTCTTCTCTGACCACGGTATTTATGGGACAAAACTTTTATCCACAATGAGGATTTTTTAGTTTTAAATCTCAAGTTAAGCTTGGCCAACAAGGCAGCATTTTTCGGTTTGGCAGCTTGAATAGTAAGGCCTCCTTCTCCGTTCTCCTTCATAATTTTTTCCCATCCAATAAGATGAAGTTTCTTCTTATTATTATAGGACCCCCACAGAAATTTTATGTTCAACCTATCCACTTCATGAAGTATTTTTGGTGGGAGAGCATAACATTGCATATAGTAGTTAGGGATGGTGGATGTCACCAATTGAGTTAAAACAATTCTGCCCGCAAAGGATAACAAATTGGCCTTCCAGCCAGCTAACTTACTCTAAATGTGGCTAATAATAAATCCAAAGTCTTGAGGCACACCCTTGTGCTTAATAGGAAAACCCAAGTACTTACGAAGTGAGGGCGTGGATCTGAAACCCAAGACTTCGCATAACTCCTCTCTAGCATTTTGGTCTACATTAGGAGAGAAATAAACCCGTGACTTTTCTTTGCTGATTTTCTGACTTGAGATAGAACAAAAGGAGTCAAGCACGTCCCTTATAGCAATGCAATTTTTCCGGTCTGCCTTTGCAAAAAGCACAAGATCATCCGCAAAGAATAAGTGAGAGAAGGCAGGGCCACCTTGGGATGATTTGATGGGATTCCAAAGCTTCTCTTTGCATTTATCCTCAATTAAAGCCCCGAGCACCTCTATGCAAAGGATGAAGAGGAATGGCGAAAGAGGATCTCCCTGCCGAATCCCTTTAGAGGGGAGGAAAGGCTCTATAAGTACCCCCATTGAACAAAATAGAAATAGATGAAGTAGAGATACAACTTATGATCTAAGAAATCAAATGGTAAGGAAATTTGAAAAGCTTTAAGGTGTCTCTTATGAAACTCCACTCAAGCCGATCGTATGCCTTTTCCAGGTCAAGCTTAATTGCCATCACCTCCCCTTCCCCCTTTATCTTTTTTCTTGGACATAGTATGAATGAGTTTTTGGACTATGATCGCATTATCCACTCCCTTCCTTCCTAGGACAAAAGCAGATTGTAGCGGAGAAATTAATTTCTTCAAAAGAGGCCAGATGCGCGCTACAATGATATTTGTCACCACCTTATAATAGTGTTACATAGACTAATTGTACTATAGTTATTCAAGGACTCTAGGCTCTTACACTTGGGTATAAATGTGATAAGTGTTTCATTCATATATCCCAAAATAATTCCGAATTGAAGATTGACTTCACTTCCTTTTTCATTGAATTCCCCACAATTAACCAGAATCATTGGAAAAAGCTAGTGTGCAGACCATCCAGACCAGGAGCTTTGAATGGCTTAAGGCCCCATAACCCTGTCGAAATCTCCTCATCAGTCGCAGGATAATCAATGGATAACTTCTTCTTCATTTACATGGTTGTACCCGAAAGGAGGGTTCCATTCAGCCAAGGGGACAGAGGTGTGGCCTGAGGAGAAAAGGCCCATGAACCCCTCTTTGATGAAATCTGCAATCTCTCTATCTCCATTCAACCAATTCCCAACTTTATCCTTCATACAAAGAATGCGGTTTCTTTTTCTGCGCATGAGCGCTGAAGTATGGTAGAAGGCGGTGTTTCGGTCACCCTCTACAAGTTACAAGATACGAGCTTTCATAGCCCAAAACTCTTCCTCTTGTTTCACGACTTCTGCATATTCCAATCCCAACTTCCTCTCCAAATCCACAAGAAAATTATTAGGCCTAACTGACAAGTTCTCTTGGATTCCCTTGATTCTTGCCAAAATTCTTCTCTTCCTGTGAAACATATTCCCAAATTCAGCTCTATTCCAGGCATTGGCCTTCTCAGTGAATGTAGACATAGCTTGGTGTAAGGAAGGAGGGTCGGTCCAGGAGTCCCTAACCACTCCTGGAAAGGAAGGATGGGAAAGCCACATGTGCTGAAACCTAAAAGGCCTAGGCGGGTGAAAGTTTCGGTTGTTGTCTAGACACAACTTTACAGGGCAGTGGTCTGAGTGTGTTTTTTCTAGATGAAAAATAGCCGCTTTCGGGTGAAGGTCATTCCACTTAGAGTTGACAAAAACCCTATCAATCCGTTCCTGGACCAAGTTCGACAAAGGCCTGTGATTAGACTAGGTATAGCGAGGCCCAGTGAATCCAATATCCATCATTCTACAATTGTCCAGGCATTCTTGAAACGCATGGCTCTACCTATGTTAATTGGTCTCCCTCCAAACTTACCATCTCCCATAAGCACTTCATTAAAATCATCTGCAATAACCCAAGGCATGGAATAAAGTCCAGCTACAAAATTAAGGTTCTCCCAGAGAAGACATCTTTCAGCAAATCTTGGGTTGCCATAGATTGCTGATAGAAGCCAGGGAGGCTTGTTAGTAGATGAAACAGTCACATGAATCTCCTACTCCGTCGTAGCTAATTCAATCACCTCTACCTGATCAGAGTCCCAAAGCACCCATAGTCCACCAGAGAAGCCAATCGAATTTGTAAAAATTGCCCCATCGAAAGGGAGCCTGTCAGCAATCATATTAGCTCTATCCCCACTTACTTTAGTTTTGATGATAATCATAATAGCGGGAGAGTGTACATGAACCATATCACTAATAACATTACAAAAGGTGGCACTAAGAGCCCCCGACAATTCCAAATAAGCATATTCATTATTAGTAAGCAAAACGAAAAGACTAAACTCAAATTAATTGGAAGGTGTAGGAACATCACCTCCCTGTTCAATTTGCATATCTGCTTCAACAGGATCCCCATCTTCTGACCAAGGATCATCCTTATCCTTCACCCCTGGTTTATTTGGCCTAAAGGATGAATCAATCCTTTTAAGCAGTACTTTAGAGATTTTTAGTGCATCCTTCTCCATTGGGTTGGCTGAAAGAGCTTCCTCTGATGACGGGTTATTGGAGATTTCTGACAAAGGCCTTCTATCATTCTCTTCTCATAACTATTCTTCAGTCACGGGTTGTGGAGAAGAGCCAATTGGCGCTGTGCTTGGAACCAAAGAGCTTCTCGCTTGAAATTCCTTGAAGTCCATTCCTATCTTGGAGAGATCAGAGAACCCAAAGTCAGACTTAGGAAAATCACTCACCCCAAAAGGATTTTGATTGATGATTCTCCACTTAGAGGTGGGTCTTTGTCACGACGATTTCAGACCAGCATGCTGCATCGGATTCTTCTTGCTTTGCTGTCCATGGCTTGAGCTTCTTGCTCTAGGATTTTTGGCTTTTGACGTGGACTTGTCACAGCCAAGAGTTTCTTTAGTGTGATCTGCACACATCGCACTATTGCTTGGCACATTACTGTCAATTTGATTACTCTTGTTTGACCCCAGACCTGCTAAAAAGTGGCCTAGTGATGGACTCAATGCGCTGCTGGGCTGACTTGGGCCTTGTGATGGGTTTTCGGATTGGGTTAAGGAGTTGTTCTCTTTATTCATATTTTTGCGTGGCTTCCTTTTTCGTGCAACTAAAACCCAGGGCCCAAAGTCATTGCTGTCAGGTTTCACGTGTTCCTTCATCAACTTTTGACTTCCGGATTCCTCTGTTTCCATGTTTGTCTTCTCAGCTTGTACCGGCGACCTCGCTCTGTAAGGATAGCCTTCAGTTCGGTGACCCACTCAACCACGTGAAAAACAAAGGGCTTTGATTCCTTCATACTGCACTTATTGGCGAATACCACCTATCTTGACAAGCTTTATGATTGGTTTATCAAAGTTTACTTGGACACAGAGTCTAGCGAATCGTCCTCTGGCTTCCGTTGCTGTTTGAGTGTCAATCCTTAGAACAGGTCCTATGGCTGAACCAATATCCCTTAGGACTGAAGGTTTATAGTATTCAATAGGTAGCCCCGGAAGCCTTATCCACACCGCTACAGCTGAAAGGTTGGCTGTCTCTGCCTTGAAGTTTGGCTCCCAGCACCTAATGGAAAGGTAATGGCCTCCAACAAACCAAGGTCCACCTTTAAGCACTCCTGCCCGGTCCTCTGTGCTGGCAAACCTGATGAGAAAGAAGTCATTACCAAGGTCGATGCACTCCATTCTACCCGTTGGCTTCCACATGCTAACCAACCTTGAAATGAGAAAATGGTAGCCTACAGTCTTCCCAAACACCTTAACTATTAATGGATTCACCCAGATTGCTCGGATTTTACCTTTCCTCTCCCCTGATAGCCAAACCGTTGCCTCGCCTGGAAGGTCTTCTTTATCCTCGTCATCAGACATAGCTTCAGTCTCCATAACATTCTCAAAATCAAAAGCTTTTTCAAAAGCTCCTGACAACTCTCCCACGAGCTTATTTCTGTACGACCTTCCTCCCTCATCAGAGCAAGGGGGTTGAGGTTCATGAGACACTTTGTTTCGGTGGTTTTCCTTGACCTTCTTTGTGTTTCTTTGCAACTCATCGTCTTCTTCTCTTGACCTGACAGTCGCTTCACTCATCGCTCTTCAATTTGGTTAGTCTTGCCCTACTCTGTTGGTTACCACACGCAATAGAGGAGTTTCGGTTTCCGCGTACACAAACAATAGAAGTTAGGCATCATTTTTTTTTTTACACCCCAAAATTTTGTAGTCATTTCCCAAATAAGTTAAACTTTATACTACTTTTTTTTTTTTTTTTTTTTTTTGATGAGGTTAAACTTTATACTACTTTGTAGATTATTAAAATAACATTTTGATATGATCCAAGTAAGCACATTTCATACTTATCTAATAAGTAGGGTCCAACTATGCTGGATGTATAGGTTTCCTCACAACTCGTTACATTGGCAAGTTGTGACAAAAGTTGTGAATTTTGTTGTGATACTAGCATTATTCGGTAATTATAATTGGGGGGGGGGGGGGGGGAGAGAGAATTTGAACCTTAAATATTATGAACACACTAAATAATACCAAGCAATTGAGTTACAAGACTCTTGGTTAAAAAAAAAAAAAAAAAAACACACTTTTACAATGTAACAGCTGCCTTAGCAACTATAGCATGAAAAATGCAAAGACTACTCCTTATAGGATCCTAATTTCCTACCTGCACTGCATAAGTCCCTTCAAAGCCGAACACGCATCATATATGCATGCCTAAATTAAAGTACTTGATATCTCACTTTTCATGTAATCCATGACATTTTTGATATTTTATTTTTCAAGTAATGCATAACCCTCTTTCACATATGTAGTTTCCCACAAAATTACTCTGTTTCAAACATTCACCGATTCACGATGACATTTCTAAAGTGAGGTGAAATTTTAAAGGTGTTCGGTAAAATTTCAAAACCATACATCCGTTAAAATTTAGAAAAAAAAAAAAAAAAAAAATAGAAGGAAGAGGGAAAAGAAAGTAGTTACTATTGATGAGTATAATAATTACAAAAGGAAAAGAATAATTTTTAATAAAATCATATTAACAGAGATTCATTCTATCTAATTTATTGGATTTTCTTTCTCAAAAAAATTTTATTGTACTTTAAGATAATTATTGTGTATCTTTTAAAAGAGAAGAAGATGATTATTGTATATTAAAAGAAAATTAAAAGAGTAATTTATTATTGATTAGAAGTCATTCATAATTGAGTAATACTACAGTCATAAACTATTTTACAACATTTTTACAAAATATATATTTTTTTTTTTAGAAAGATTTTTAAAAAATGTTGATGTGGCCAACCTCTTATTTTAGGCCTACTATTAATATCACATTTTCATTTACCAATTATCACTCACCACATCAGCAGTTTGTAAAATTTTTTGTAAAATAGTTTGTATCTCTAGCATTGTTCTTTATAATTTTCTCAAAAAAAGTCATTAATGATAATAAATTACAACTATTATTATTATTATTATTATTATTGTTGTTGTTGTTGTTGTTAAGAAAGTAAAACCACTTTAATGAAAAATAAAAGAGCAACATGACATGCATTAGCAACAAAAATCATGGCCTTGAAAAATTTAATAGAACTTTTAAAACGCGTTAATTAATTACAAAGTTTTAATACAAAGGATATGCTTCTAGTCCAGATTGATTTCTCTTAAAAAAATTCTTCATTTAAATCTCTCCCATGTTGGTTCAACAAACATTCCACCCATCACACATTCACAATGTCTTCTTCAATTTCTTCCAACTTGAGAAGCACCATTCAACAAAATCTCACCCCTTTATCTCTTAGAACTCTATGCAAGTCTCAAGCTATTTTAGTCCTAGTCTTGTTTTTGTTCTGCACTTACTTGTTTAACCCTCTTCCTAATTACCAACCTTCAGACCTCTTATCAACCATAAATCAAAAATGGCCAACCTCAAGCCCCATTATTAGTACAAATAATTCTACTAAAACCAATATTAGTCACATTCTTTTTGGCATATGTGGTTCAATGAAAGCATGGAAGCACAGAAAATCAAACATTGAAGCATGGTGGAGACCAAATGTGACAAGGGGATATCTTTTCCTAGATAGACCTCCTACTGAAGAGTTCCAACCTTGGCCTTCAACTTCGCCTCCTTTTCGCGTCAGCGAAGATCTCAAAAAATTGAAAGTGTTTCCAAAAATATTGTGGCCGATTCAAGTCAGAATTTTACGTACAATCATGGAAGCACTTAGACAAGGAGACAAAGATTGTATGTAAAGGGTGATGATGATACTGTAGTTATGGTAGATAATTTAGTTGAGGTCCTAGCAAAATATGACCATACTAAACACTACTATATTGGGTCCAATTCAGAGGGTGTCAAGTCAAACTTTCATTTCTCATTTGATATGGCATTTGGTGGAGGAGAGTATGCTTTGAGTCACCCTCTAGCAGAAGCATTGGCAACAAAGTTAGACGATTGTATAGAGAGATATTCATACATAATTAGCGAGGATTTTTTGTTACACTCATGTTTAGCTGATTTAGGAGTTGCTCTAACTCACGACAAAGGGTTTCACCAGCTAATTGCAACTTCTTTTGTGTCCATTTGGTGGTATTGTTGTAGGAAGTATAAAAATAAACTCAGATTTCATTGAATGTAGGAGCCCCCTATTTATATATACATATAACAGAAGCAGCGGAATAGAGCACTTGCATTAGTGCTTATATAATAGAAAAAAGACCACAATTTAGCCAATCAAGCCCAAAATTTATTCTTCCTTTTCATATTCCAGAAATGAAATAAAAGAGTGAATGATAGTTGTTGTGTGTGAATAAAAAAAAAACAATTAAAAAAATTAAGAAAAAATGATATTTTAATGAATGTAGTGTAAATATTAATAGATAATGTGATGTTTTGGAAAAATAGCGATATAAAATAGAAAATGTAAATTCTTATGCTAAAATAGACAAATATTTGCACGAGTTGATGCTAATGATGCGAGGAAAACAAACAAATCAATTAACTAGGCACGTGTAGATCACATGCCTTATAAGTCTTCCTATGTATAGGCCTAGTTGATAAAACTACTGTAGCTTTAACACTGTTCTCCTTTCTTTAGTCTTTAACTTGCAATTCACTTGAGACTTGCTGTTCTTCTCAGTAGCAGCTTGCTTGGTCTCTCTTTCTCTTAACATTCTGACAGGAAGCATAGCTTAAACCATAGAGCTTTTCGTTGTAGTCTTGTAGAGCTTTAGCGAAAAAATGCTTTAACTAAAAGAAGTTTTAGCTTGTAGCAAATTACGGTGAATGTTATTTTAGAAGTTTTTGATTTATAATGTATGAATAATAAATTACTGATTTTATATATATATATATATATAAGTTCTAAATTTCAATTTTTTTCTAAAAGAATGCGAAAAAAAGTTTTATCCTAAGGGGAGTGTCTTTTTTATTTTTTAGAATCAAAGAGGTGTCTATTACACACACTTGCACACGATACATGTAGTTTCCAAAAATATGGGAAATTATGACTTTGAGTCATGGTTTTGAAGTCACGATTTCCCTAGTGCACTTTTCTTAATGCACATATAGTACACACACTCACATATTTATGTATAAAATATTAATAAGTTTGATTAAAAAATATATATTAATAAGTTAAATGAGACATTAAAATATGCTTCCTTTTCTCCCTATTCTTTTTGCTCTTTCTTTGATGGGGCATGCACCAAGTACACTGATAAAACAGTTCTACAATTTTCTTTGTTGCACTCTAATGCAAATTGTAGAACTAGATATGCTAAAAATGCCTCTACTTGAAAAATATTTTAGAATTTTTCATGAAATAATTGGCAATTACAAAGATATTTTCTTGTGGATTAATTTTTATCACAAACTAAACTCTCTAAATATTTGTTTTAACTACAGATTGATCTACACAATGACATTTCAGGCCTTCTATCAGCTCACCCTCAGACTCCTTTTGTCTCCCTCCACCACATTGACACCATAGACCCAATCTTCCCTTCCATGAACCGTTCTGAATCCATAAACCGCCTCATGAAAGCCGCGAAAGTAGACCAATCCCGCCTTCTTCAACAAACAATATGCTACCATAGGCAAAGCAACTAGTCTCTCTCTATCTCATGGGGCTACTCAGCTTATATTTATGAAAATATAATCCCTCAGAGCATTTTATGGAGACCCCTTGAGACATTTAGGCCATGGCATAGCAATTCAAGGTGACCATTCTACATGTTCAACACTAGGTGGCCTTCCAACAATCCTTGTGAAGCTCCTCACTTATTTTTCTTTGACTCTATAGAGCACATAGAAGGAGACCAAATTGTTACAACATATGTTAGAACATCTCCTCGTGGTTTACCAGCTTGTTCATCAACTGGTAATCATTCTGCTGATCCCATAACTAGAATTAAAGTGTTTTCACCAACATCAACATGCTTGGAGGTGAGTGTGCTATCGTTTTAAATTTTACTATACCAGCTTATTAATTTGAGAAATGTTTATGTTCATATAAGCATCTGTTAACATGAAATTAAATAATTACCATCTTATCAAAAGTTTAAATTGGTAATCATGTTGAGATAATGCTACTACTACAATCAACTTTACTATAGAAGTCAAAGGCATTGTAGCTGAATTGACACCTTCCCATGCACAAAGTGCTTGAGCGTCTAGGAGAGAAAGAGTTTGAGTTGTAGGGTTAGTAGCATATTGTAATTATTTCTCAAAAAGACTTTACTATAGAATCATTCTAAAAAAAAAAAAAAATTACTATAGAAGACTTATAAATTAATGTGGTAATAATTGTGATTGGTGTCACAATTATTATATAATAATTAACACTAATTCCTTTTGATTGGTATTATTCTATAGATATAGATCTTCCATCCACTTTAATTTCTTTTAATTATTGGATACTTTGTCAAGGATTACACTATTCTGATGTTGGTTATTGTATATTTACTACTTTCTAGGCAGGAGGAAGAGACTGCTGTGACATTGTATATAGGGCTGGAGCAAATGTAATAGAAGTCAAATATAGGGCTTGCATGAAGTATGAAGTAATTGCTTGACTATAACATCAAATGGACTTCTTGTATTATATCATAAAAAAAAAAAAAAAAAATAGAAATAGATTTTTTTGTATTCAATTAGAAATAAGAATAGACTTTTTATATTCAATTAATTTTCAAAAGTCTCGTGACTTATAGCTCAACTGGTTGGTACCCTCCTAAAAGAGTCAATAGTCAAGCATATCAACCATTGGGGGAGAGAATTTAAAAGGGTAAATTGTTGGGGGAGAGAACACCTTGAGAAAACTCATTGAGTAATTAATAGAAGACACAACTTAACCCAAAAGGCTTAAAGCCCATGAATTTGGATCCAAGTCCAACTATGTTATATTGACTACTTCTTGTTTTTCTAAAAAAAACTACTCCTTGTCATTCTCATTCAATATGAGACTTAGCACACCATTGGCAATACTCCTTTGTTGGGGGAGAGAAAACCTTAGAGAGTAGTTAATATAACATATAAAAACATCACTTGACCCAAAAGGCTTTAAACCCATGAGTTTAAGTGCAACTATGTTATATTAACTTTTCATTCTAGTCATTTTTATTCAATGTGGGACTTATTCACGTGTATTTCCAACACATACTTATTATGAAAGCAATGGTGTCGCATATGTTTTAGCCCAAAAAGCCTTAGCGAGGCTAGTGATTTTATTGTTTGGACTTTGGATGGAGGTTGTTCCTCTAGATATCAATTGTATTATGTCTGCTATTTATTTTAATAACATTTCAAACTTGATTCTTAAAAAAATAAAAATAAAAAAAGGAAAAAAATAATTGGTTCCTTTTGTTGTTTCTAATAGATACATAATGATTCAAATCCTTTGTCAACTATCAAATTATCAACAACAAAAAAAAAGGTATTCGATTATTATTACTATATTGGTAATTGATAGTTTGACACTTCACTTAATAAATAATATGAAAGTTAAACTAATTTTAATTAGGCCGGATCCACAAATCAAAATTGCTAAATCAAGTCATCATCAACTAGTGCTGAAAGTAAATCACTTGGAAAGTCATTTGGGGGTGTGAAGAGTGAAGACATAGACACCACAAAGCATATCCTTTTTTATGCATCTCTACTTAATTATCTTCAAAATCACGATTATTGGTTACTCTATGTAGATTGCATATCCTCAAATTTAGGATTAATTATTGCCAAAAGCATTGGAAAGTCTTAACTGTGTTTTGTACTTTTCTGTGAGGTTTTCTGTTAGGTTTTGTACTTTTCTGACAATCCCAAACAATCTTAGTTTCTTGTAATCTTTTTTAATGTGACAGAAAACTCAGTTGGATCCAAATGAAAAATAACATTCCAATAAACCAAGTTTTATTATTCTAATATAGAGAGATAAAGTGTCAGTTCGACCCAAGTAAAAAATAACATCTCAAGGTGTCACATTTTGAGGTTTTTTGCCTCTTTAAATGATGCTTACAAATTGATGTAGTGATATATGGTAATTACATCAAATGGATGCAAATTTTGGTGTTTTTTTTTCTTTTTTTATTTTATAAATGAATGTATAATTTATGTGATTATTTAACATACCAATGTGTATTTTTGTTTTTGTCTTAAATAATGTGGGATCTTACGATCCACGATTCAATTGTTCGATTTTACGATCCCACTTACCTCCTACAATCCTATGTAGGATTCCGATTTTGACAACCTTGTTCTTTTGTTCTCATTCCAGTTTTTTTTTTTTTTTAGACGTGATTTTTTTTTCTAGACATGATTTTTTAAAAATAAATTTCAATAATTGTATTTTTTTGGTTGTATGTCACTTTTTTGTTTCAATTGAGGATCATTTTTAAATAAGGGTATGTAGGGATGAAAGGCCCGGATAAGGATATTGAGCTGTGGGCCGCAACCAGGGATGTCAAAGAGCCCGAGGACAAACAAGTATTAGTGAAGGCAAGTAGATTATTGAGCCGAGGAAGAGGTATGGTCATAATAAACAGGTGGCGTTGTCCGAGGAGCCACACTCCCTCGGCCAACAGAGTGGAAGCCTAAAGTTCGACCACTTATCAAGTATTGGGCAATGGGCAACCGTGCTTGAGAGGATAAGCTTCAGAGAGAGGTGAATCAACAGAGAATTGAGAAATATCTGGGAAGAAAGCTGCTACCACCACGTTAAATGCTCTGTACCTAACCAACTGGCCGCATTAATATGGAAGTAATACCTGAACAGTGACTTCTAACCTTACAGCTACCTACAAAGACTTCAGGAAGATGCTGATAAGACAAGTATCAAGGAGATTAGTAATCTGATCTACACGTAGAAGGCTAAGATGAAAGAAGATAAGGGAGTATAAAAGGGGAAGGATTCCATTACAGAAGGGATCAGGAAAAAGAAGAAAGAAAACTATTCTGTGATAAAGAACTTGAATATTTGTATAAGTCTAAGAGAAATATATATATATATATATATATAAGAACATACCATTCTCAGACATGACCGAGGAGTATTTTTCTTTTTAACTTGTTTGTCATAGGCCCTCCAACACCAACCAGCCTATTGTGATCTACATTTTAATTCATTGAACATTCAGTAACAAATCTACTCTCTAACAAATCTATTGTTTTGGGCTTATTGGGCCATTGACCAAATCTCTTGGGCTGTGGATCAAAACGCATCCTTACAAGGTATATAAATAAATTTATACAAATTCACTTTTTCTATCCCTTCACTTTTTCACTCCCAACCAAACAAAAATGAGGGAAATTAAAATCTTTTCTATCCTCTTATTTTTCTATCCGCCCATCATTTTCCATCCTCCCACTTTTTCATCCCTCCAACCAAACAAATCCTAAGTATTAAAAAAGAGCAACATCAGGATTCAGGCCCTTTAGATTTTCTAGGGTACTTTGCTAATAGATTTATTTAAATTCTAACCACACTTTTATGATTTAATGGTTCAAATTCTGTCATGTTAGCTTCCACTAATAATACTCTTAATTGTTTTGTTTGCAACATTATTTTATGAATAATGCTAGAGATACAAACTATTTTACAAAAATTTTACAAACTACTGATGAGGTGAGTGATTATTGGTAAATGAAAAAGTGATATTAATGGTGGGCCTAGATGAAAACCAATAAGAGGTTGGCCATATCAACATTTTGTAAAAATGTTGTAAAATAATTTGTGGTTGTAGCATTACTCTTTCTTTATTATTATAAGAGTATTGTTAGCGGAATGTTGACATGACACAATCTAGACCCTTAAATTATAAAAGAATGGATAGGATTTAAAAAAATCTATTAGTAGAGTATTCTAGAAATTCTAGAAAATCTGAATCTCACATGTATTAGCAAGCTTAAATAAGAATCATGGCCTCAAAAAGTTAAAAAACTTTTAAAACTCTTTAATTCCAAAACCTCATAGAAAGACATGGTCCTAGATTTATTTCCCTTTAAACATTCTTCAATTGAATTCTCCCATGTGTCAACATTCCACCCTTCTCATTCACAATTTCTTCTACAATTTCTTCCAACTTGAGCACCATTCAACCAAATCTCACCCCTTTATCTCTTGGAACTCTATGCAAGTCTCTAGCTATTTCAGGCCTAGTCTTGTTTTTGTTCAACACTTTTTTGTCTCACCCTCCTAGTCACCAACCTACTGACCTCTTAACAACCATAAATCAAAAATGGCCAACCTCAAGCCCCATTATTAGTACTAATTCTACTAAAACCAATATTAGTCACATTGTTTTTGGCATAGTTGGTTCAATGAACACATGGAAGTACAAAAAATCATACATTGAAGGATGGTGGAGACCAAATGTGACAAGGGGATATCTCTTTCTAGATAGACCTCCCACGGAGGAGTTCCAACCTTGGCCTTCAACTTCACCTCCTTTTTGTATCAACGAAGATATCGCCAAATTGAAACTGTTCCCAAAAATATCAAGACCGGTTCAAATCCGAATTGTACGTACAATAATGGAAACATTTAGACAAGGAGACAGAGATGTGAGATGGTATGTAATGGCAGATGATGATACAGTACTTATGGTTGATAATTTATTTGAGGTACTAGCAAAGTATGACCATACTAAATCCCACTATGTTGGGTCCAATTCAGAGAGTGTCAAGTCCAACTTTGATTTCTCATTTGATATGGCATTTGGGGGAGCCGGGTATGCTTTGAGTTACCCTCTAGCAGAAGCATTGTCAACAAAGTTAGACGGATGTATAGAGAGATATCCATACATGTCTGTTAGTGATTTTTTGTTACAGTCATGTTTGGCTGATTTAGGAATTGCTCTAACTCACGACAAAGGGTTTCACCAGGTAATTGCAACTTCGTTAGCTTAAGTTGGTTACGATATATGTGTCCATTTGGTGGTGTTTCAGCTATTGCTCTAGGAAGAAATAGGATAGCTTTAACCGTAGAGCTTTTTTGTAGTCTTGTAGAGTTTTTGCAATAAAGTGCTTCAACTAAAAAGAGTTTTAACGTTTGAAAATTATAAAAATTATAATGAATAGTGATTTGAAACCTTAGATTTTTAAATGTATGAATAATAAATTTTTGAGTTTTCTAATAAAGTTCTATATTTCTACTTTTTTATTTTTTATTTAAAAAAAAAATGAGGGTATCCAAAGTTCAAACCTTTTCGAATATCTAACTATTTCCTTGGGTGTATGTAATCCATTTGTCTCACATGCACCAAGTTATTACAAGGAGGAATCTTATGGGGGTGACCCCAAGATGTTAACTAGAGATTTCAAACTCAAAATCTTATGCATATCATGAGGCCTTAGAAGCCACTAAGAATTTTATGTGCTTAAAAGCTCTTTTCTATTTTCTAATAGGCATCTTTTTTTTTCCCAAAAAAATCTCCATGGGGCTGGAAGCTCTTTTATTTTATTGCTAAAGCTTAAAGCTCTTTTATGTTAGTATTGCAAAAGTACTTTTCTTTGGGAAGCAAAAATCATGGCAGTTCATTCACCCAAAAAATAAAATCATGGCAGTTTTGTTTTCAAGAATTTTTTTTTTTTTTTTTTTGAGACTATACTTTTATTACAAGAATTGGAACACATATAATAGAACCCATATAAAGACTAAAATTAGATCTAGAATAGTTATTTGTTAAGATTATACCATTTAATAACTTTTTATTGGATTAAAATTTTTTCATATATATAATTAAAATGAGACATTAAATTGCTTCATTTTCTTCCTATGTACCATGTAAAATTCTTTTTGCTCTTTCTTTGATAAGGCATGCACCAAGCACATTCTGTTAACCAGTTCTACTAATTTCCTTGTTGCACTCTAAGGCAAATTGTAGAACTCTGCTTAAAATGCCTCTACCTGAAAAATGCTGTAGATGATTACATAGCATGAAAAGACATAGGAAATTACAAAAGATAATGTCTCGTAGATTATTTAATCACAAGGATTCTTGGAAGGACACCTAGTGTTGAACATGTAGAGTGGTGGCCTTGAATTTCTCTTCCATGGCCTAAATGTCTCAAGGAGTCTCCATTAAATGCTCCGAGGGATTATATTTTCATAAATATAAGCTGAGTAGCTCCATGAGATGGAGAGAGACCAGTTGCGTTGCCAGTGATAGCATATGGTTTGTTGAAGAAGGTGGGATTGGTCTATTTTCGTGGCCTTCATGAGGCGGTTTATGGATTCAAAACAGTCCATGGAGGGGAAGATTGGATCTATGGTGTCAATGTGGTGTAGAGAGAGGAAAGGAGTCTGAGGGTGAGCATATAAAGGAGACCAAATTGTTACAACGTATGTTAGAGCATGACCTCGTGGTTTACCAACTTGTTCATTTACTGGTAATCATTCTATTGATCCCATAACTACAATTAAAGTGTTTTCACTAGCATCAACACGCATGGAGGTGAGTGTGCTTTCATTTTAAATTTTACTATACCAGCTTATTAATTTGAGAAATGCTTTTGTTCATATAAGCATCTGTTAACATGACATTAAATTAATTACCATCTTATAAAAAGTTTAAATTGGTAATTATGTTGAGATAATGCTACTACTACAACCAACTTTACTATAGAAGCCTTATAAATTAATGTGGTAATAATTGTGATGGGTGTCACATTGACTATATAATAATTAACATTAATTCCTTTTGATTGGTATCATTTTATAGATGTAGATCTTCCCTATTAATTATTGGATACTTTGTCAAGGATTACACTATTCTACCACCGCGCACCCTTAGCGCGATAGTCACTTCACAAGTATAAGTACTTTTGGGATGTAGGAGCAAGGACCAGGGTTCAAGTTTCGAAGAAAGAGTTTCACACACATATACGCTTAGATTAAGTTAGAGTAGAGTTTCTATCTTATATATATATAAAAAATAATAAATAAAAAAGGATTACACTATTCTGACGTTGATTATTGTATATTTACTACTTTCTAGGCAGGAGGAAGAGACTGCTGTGACATTGTATATAGGGCTAGAGCGAATGTAACGGAAGTCACATATAGGGCTTGCATGAAGTATGAAGTAATAGCTTGACTGTAACATCAAATGGACTTCTTGTATTCTTTCATTAAAAAAAATAAAAAAAAATAGAAATAGGTTTTTTGTATTCAATTAGAAATAAGAATAGATTTTTTATATTCAATTAATTGTCAAAAGTCTTGTGACTTGTAGCTCAACTGTTTGGTACATTTCTAAAAGAGCTAGTAGTCAAGCATATCAACCATTGGGGGAGAGAAAAGAAAGTATATTGTTGGGGGAGAGTGAAAGCTCGAAAATGTGTGAAAACAAAAAAGCTTGTTTAGACCCCCAATTAAAAATAACGGTTAGATTGCTTTTACTCTAACTTATTTAAGTGCGGAAACAATACTACTCTAGTGCATAAACATTAGAACAAAAAACAATAAAAGTAAAGCACAAGAGTAAGGGAAGAGAGATGCAAACACAAGATAACACGACAATGTGTTATCGAAGAGAAAACCGAAGAACTCGGCGAAAAACCTTTCCACCGCCTTCCAAGCGGTAAATCAATCTGTTAGACAATCAGTTGGGATACATGAATAGCCAAAAACCCTCCAAGTCTAATCTATCCAATGTACCTAAGCCCTTCAGGCTCCTACTCCAACAAGGTTTCTCGGTACCGTGTCTTATTTAGCTTTCCGGATCTCACAATACGCCCGATTGCATCTGTCAAGCTTCACCAGCTTCTTTTGGCAAATCCCCAAAGCTTCCTAAGTTCCAAAACACTCTCTACACTCTGAAAAGGTGTGAGTTATGTTTAGGTATAAATCTCCTCTCAAGGTATGATAATGAGAGAGAGAAGGAGAAGAGGCTACAATGATTTCTTACTAAGGATGGGTAGCTCTCTTTCTAAAAGATGGGTGTGTGTGTTGTTGAAAACCAATCTAGGGTTTTTCTCTCTGAATTGCCTCCTTTACTTTTGTGGGTAATAAGGGTATATATAATATGGGTGAAGGGTAAGAAAGTCACACTTAAAAATCCTCCAGGCAGAGAGTCTCGTGGGTATCTTGCGAGAAGGCCTTACCCGCGAAATACTCGCAAAATTGACAGCCTGACACGACCCTTCAGCTTCCAGTCATGTGCTTCTCATATGCTCATTTCGCAGGAACCCTTCTCACGAGCTAGTCGTGAAATGCACTGATCTTCATTTAAGCTTAAGTTTTCACCAACTTAATACTAAACCAAAAACAATAAAATCCCACAAAATATAAGGAACAAAATTAAAGCAATTACAACACTTTTTGTTATGGAATAAGCCAACACTAAAACATAGTTGTGAATCACAACTTTACATAGAACACCATAAAAAAGCATTCACATCCGAAATCTTCGAACTATTCTATTTTATCATCTCAAAAACTAATTTTTCAATTATACCATATCATTTTACAATACACCCAACATCCTCTTTCTTATTTATCTCATCTATTAATTAAAATATTAATTTCACCAACTCTTTCTCTCTCTTCCTCTTCATAAAAAAAATAATTAAAAATACCCACCCACCATCACTATGGAAAAAAAATAGTATAAAAATGTATACAAATTACTACAGTGCAATCATAAAAATAGGATGGCACTGTAGTAAAATTGCAAATTTTTTTGTGATTGCAAGACTTAGCAAGACCGGGTAATGGGGGGTTTTGAGGCACTAATGCTAAATATTACTAACATATGGCGTATACTATACGCAATGTGAATGCTTAAGAAAACTCATTGAGTAGTTAATAAAAGGCACAACTTAACCCAAAAGGCTTAAAGTTTATGAGTTTGGATCCAATTATGTTATATTAACTACTTCTTTTTGTGTTCCTAAAAAAAAAAAAAACTACTCCTTGTCTTTCTTATTCAATGTGAGACTTAACACATCATTGGCAATACTCCTTTGTTGGGGGAGAGAGAATCCTAGATCTTAGAGAGTAGTTAATATAACATATAAAGACATCACTTGATCCTAAAGGCTTTAAACCCATGTGTTTAAACTCAACTATGTTATATAAACTCTTCACTCTAGTTATTTTTATTCAATGTGGGACTTATTCACATGTATTTCCAATGCATACTTATTGTGAAAGCAATGGTGCCGCACATGTTTTAGCCCGAAAAGCCTTAGAGGCTAGTGATTTTATTGATTGGATGGGGGTTGTTCCTATAGATATCAATTGTATTATGTCTGCTATTTATTTTAATAAAATTTCAATCTTGATTCTTAAAAAAACAAAACAAAAAGGCAAAAACTAATTGGTTCCTTTTGTAGTTTCTAATAGATACATCATGATTTAAATCCTCTATCAACTATCAAATTATCAAAAAAAGAAAAGAAAAAGGTATTCAATTATTATTACTATACTGGTAATTGATAGTTTGACACTTCACTTAATAAATAATATGAAAGTTAAACTAATTTTAATTAGGCCAGATCCATAAATCAAAATTGCTAAATCTAGTCATCATCAACTAGTGCAGAAAGTAAATCCCTTGGAAAGTCATTTGGGGGTGTGAAGAGTGAAGACATAGACACCACAAAGGGTATCCTTTTTTATGCATCTCTGCTTAGTTATCTACAAAATCACGATTTTTGCTTATTCTATGCAGATTGCTTATCCTCAAATTCAGGATAAATTATTGCCAGAAGCATTGAAAAGTCTTAACTGCATGTGTTTTGTACTTTTCTGTGAGGTTTTCAATTAGAGAGAGAGAGACAGAGACTTGGGCTAGGGTGACTCACACTATATGTTGATCATGCTCATAGGCCATAGCTCCCTCTCATTAGACTTTTGGTAAAAGTTTAATTTATAATTAATGTGCACTAATCTTTATGTTTAGACTTTAGAGGCTAATTGTCAAACATCACCAAGAATATTTTTTCTTTCTTGGCCCAAGCATTTCGCAGTGTCAAACCTTGTTAATAGTTGTTATCATGTACATTCTTTTTCTTCTCCTCTTTTTAATTATTATTTTTATGCTATGCAACGCAAATTGCTACACGTAATACATACACCCCAAATTCGCAATACATCTTTGCGTATTTTGTGTGAAGTAAAAAGCGAAAGCTAAACTTTCTACTACTTTATAGAACAATAAAATAACATTTTGATATGATTAAGTGAGAAAATTTTCCCACCTATATAATTTAGATGTAGGTGCCATTTGGATTGGGCTGAAACGCGTCTGCGTTTCAGTGTGTTGTTTTTTGTTTTTTTTTTTTTTTTTTCAGTTGCAGTTGTGGACTTTTCTCCCGTGAACAGTACACAGTGCACTGTTTATGGGTTCTACAAACTTCATATTTCAACAACTTTTTCATTAAAAATGGATCTCATGACACTATTCACACATTTAAAAATTATTTTGTTACAGTGTTTTCAGTTTTCAGTTTTTAGCAAAAACAAGCTGTATCCAAATAGACTCGTATAAATTTCTCCCTAGACTACATTCATGGATAGTCTAAGATGTTATACTGAAGTACTATTTTTAAATTTGAATGTCCAAATTGTAAGTACCTTCTATTCGGTATCTAGAAATAATGGGGAGAGAGGAATAAGGAAAAAAATTACAAAAACTTTTCAAGATTTTTTTTGTTGATAATCTAATAGTACAAATGGAGAATTTGAATCCTGAATATTATAAACACATCAAGAGCCAGTAACTAGTTGAGCTACAAAACTCTTAGCAACTTTTCAAGTAATTTCAGCTTTAATTGGTCTCTCTTTTGATCATAAATGAACCATAAAAATTTTCTAGCCCACCTTTATTAGTGAACCGCCGGTCTAACAACTATAGCATGTGAAAAGAGGCTATGCTATAGTTTGTACTTAGTTTTCATGCTATATATTATTGCTTGGCCGGCAGTTTCACTGCCAAAGTAAATGTATTAGTAACCGATAAAGTCATATATCAAAATCCTACTTCAAAAAAATTAAGAAATTAAGTGGAATTACAAAATACTCTCTTATAGTCATATGGTTACCATGTCACGATTTACTTCATGATTTTTCGAAATTAAATACTAAACCACCTCAAAATGATTGAGGTTCGTTCATATTAATTTCGATATTTTTGTAAAATGAAATCGCCATTAGGATAGCGTCCTTTCACACATAAAGGTAGGCTAGAAAATTAGAATTTTTTTGTACTACCAGGTAACCGCTGGCCTAATAACTATAGCATGAAAAATGCCAGGACTTCTCCTTAAAATCCTGCCTGCACTGCATAGAAAGTATGCCGTACGGCACTTGATATCTCACTTTTCACGTAATGTATATAACCTCCTTTCTCATACATAGTTTCACACAAAACTCTAGATTAAGTATTAAAAAAGAGCAACATCACATTTATTAGCAAGCTTAAACAAGAATCACGGCCTCAAAAAGTTACAAAACTTTTAAAACTCTTTAATTCCAAAACGTCAATAGAAAGGTATGCTCCTAGATTTGTTTCCCTTTAAATATTCTTCATTTGAATTCTCCTATGTTTCAACATTCCACCCTTCACGTTCACAATGTCTTCTTCAATTTCTTCCTACTTGAGGAGCACCATTCAACAAAGTCTCACCCCTTTATCTCATAGAACTATATGCAAGTCTCAAGCTATTTTAGTCCTAGTCTTGTTTTTGTTCTGCATTTACTTGTTTAACCCTCCTAATGACCAACCTTCAGACCTCTTATCAACCATAAATAAAAAATGGCCAACCTCAAGCCCCATTATTAGTACTAATAATTCTACTAAAACCAATATTAGTCACATTCTTTTTGGCATATGTGGTTCAATGAAAGCATGGAAGCACAGAAAATCATACATTGAAGCATGGTGGAGACCAAATGTGACAAGGGGATATCTTTTCCTAGATAGACCTCCTACCGAAGAGTTCCAACCTTGGCCTTCAACTTCGCCTCCTTTTCGCGTCAGCGAAGATCTCACAAAATTGAAAGTGTTTCCAAAAATATTGTGGCCGATTCAAGTCAGACTTTTACGTACAATCATGGAAGCACTTAGACAAGGAGACAAAGATTTGAGATGGTATGTAATGGGTGATGATGATACTGTAGTTATGGTAGATAATTTAGTGGAGGTACTAGCAAAATATGACCATACTAAACCCTATTATTTTGGGTCCAATTCAGAGGGTGTCAAGTCAAACTTTGATTTCTCATTTGATATGGCATTTGGTGGAGGAGGGTATGCTTTGAGTTACCCTCTAGCAGAAGCATTGGCAACAAAGTTAGACGATTGTATAGAGAGATATTCATACATTAATAGCGAGGATTTTTGGTTACACTCATGTTTAGCTGATTTAGGAGTTTCTCTAACTCACGACAAAGGGTTTCACCAGGTAATTGTAACTTCTTTAGTTTAAGTTGGTTACTATATATGTGTCCATTTGGTGGTGTTGCAGCTATTGCTCTAGGAAGAAATAGAATAGCTTTAACCGTAGAGCTTTTTTGTAGTCCTGTAGAGTTTTTGCAATAAAGTGCTTCGACTAAAAAGAGTTTTAACGTTTCAAAATTATAAAAATTATAATGAATAGTGATTTGAAACTTTGGATTTTTAAATGTATGAATTTTGAGATTTTGAATAAAGTTCTATATTTCTACTTTTTTATTTTTTATTAAAAAAAAAAAGAAGGTGACTAAAGTCCAGATTTCTTCGAGTATCTAACTATTCTCTCAGGTGTATAGAGTTTCCCCATCCCACACACACCAAGCTATTACAAAGAGGAATCCTATGGGAGTTACTCCAAGATACTGGCTAGAGATTTTGAGCCCAAGATCTCATGGATATTGTAGGGTCCAAATTTGGTAGGCCAAGCCCAAGCTTTGCAGATTGTGAGCCCAATAAACCCTGAACAATAAATTTGTAGAGAATGGGTGAAACAGCTGGGCTGGTTATGGATTTAGCAACGATTCATTTATGCAAGTCAGGATAAAACGATGTTCAGACTATTATCGAGTGGATCTCTCTTAAATCCAAAGAGGCTTAATATTTATAGAAAAATGAATACAATTTTCTCTCCCCTTTTTTTCAGAGACCTATTCCCTTTATATATTCTCCTTCTTTCTCATCTTCACCGTACACTTGTTCTTCATCCAAGCAGTCACTTGAGTACATGTCACATCAAACGTTTGCTTTAATTTGCCGTGAGTGGTAGTAGCTAAGGTTACACTGTTCAGGTGTCTTCTCCACATAAATGCGGCCAGGAAAGTTGCTGCAGTGCATTAAATGCGGTGGTAGCAGCTTTTCCTTTTAGATATTTTTATGTTCTTATCATCCCTAGGCATGTCTAGAGTTAGCTCTTTATCGTGAAATTAGTTGGGAAGGTCGCTCAGGCTTTTAGTATATTTGTTTGATCAAGTTCTCTAGTAATCCGATGAGAGGGACATCTTCGGACCAACAGGATCTTCTTCGGACGTATCCCATCATCCCTTTTCAAGTGCATTTCCACCAAACGAACTCAGCCCTAATCCCTTTTACCTCTTCGGACAAACAATGATACTCAAATTAGGCCCCAGGCCCAATACGTAGCGTTGGGCTTTCACACCCACAGATATTATAAGAGCATAGGAACCACTAAAAATTTTGATATGCTTAAAAGCTCTTTTCTATTTTCTAATAGGCATCTTCCCCTCCCCAAAAAACACTTCATGGAGCTGGAAGCTCTTTTATTTTATTGCTAAAGTTTAAAGCTCTTTTATGGTACTATTGCAAAAGTACCTTTTTTTGGGAAGCAAAAATCAAGGCAGTTTTGCTTTCAAAGGTTTTTTTTTTTTTTTTTTTTTTTTTTTTTGAGAATATATTTTTATCACAAGAATTGGAACACATATAATAGAACCCACATCAAGACTAAAGTTGGATCTAGTATAATTATTTTTTAAGATTATACCATTTAATAAATTTTTATTGGATTAAATTTTTTTCATATATATAATTAAAATGAGACATTAAAATTGCTTCATTTTTTCACTAGTGAAATTCTTTTTGCTCTTTCTTTGATAAGGCATGCACCAAGCACATTCTGTTAACCAATTCTACTAATTTCCTTGTTGCACTCTACGGCAAGTTGTAGAACTCTGCTAAAAATGCCTCTACATAAAAAATGTTGTAAACGATTACATAGCATGAAAAGACATAGGAAATTGCAGAAGATATTGTCTCGTGGATTATTTAATCACAAACTAAGCTCCCTAAATATTTATTGACTGCAGATTGATCTACATAATGACATCTCAGGTCTTCTATCAGCTCACCCTCAAACTCCTTTGCTCTCTCTCCACCACATTGACACCATAGACCCAATCTTCCCCTCCATGGACCGTTCTGAATCCATAAACCTCCTTATGAAGGCCGCGAAAATAGACCAATCTCGCCTTCTTCAACAGACCATATGCTATCACAGGCAAAGCAATTGGTCTCTCTCTATCTCATGGGGCTACTCAGCTTATATTTATGAAAATATAATCCCTCGGAGCATTTTATGGAGACCCCTTGAGACATTTAGGCCATGGATGGGAAATTCAAGGCCACCACTCTACATGTTCAACACTAGGTGGCCTTCCAACAATCCTTGTGAAGCTCCTCACTTGCTTTTCTTTGATTCTATAGAGCATATAGAAGGAGACCAAATTGTTACAACGTATGTTAGAGCATGGCCTCGTGGTTTATCAACTTGTTCATTTACTGGTAATCATTCTGCTGATCTCATAACTAAAATTAAAGTGTTTTCACTAGCATCAACACGCTTGGAGGTGAGTGTGCTTTCATTTTAAGTCATTAATATTCGTTTTGCATCACTACCAAGCTTATTATGAGGAATGTTTTTTTTTTTAGAATGATTATGAGAAGTGTTTATGTTACTATAAACTTTACTACCATCTTATCAAAACATTAACTTAGGTAACTAATTATGTTGAGAAAATGCTACCACTATAACCAACTTTACTATAAAATACTTACAAATGTATGTGACAATAATTGTGATTAGTGCCAAATAAATTTACAGTAGCAATGATGACCTTCTTTTTTTTTTTTTTTTTTTCTTTTTTAATTAGAATGATGAACTAAACCTTAATTCCTTTTGATCATTGGATACTTTGTCAAGGATTAATTACACTATCTGAATTCTAAAATTGTTTATTGTATGTTTAATATTTTGCAGGTCGGAGGAAGAGACTGCTGTGACATTGAATATATGGAAGGAGCAAATGTTACGGAAGTCAAATATAGGGCTTGCATGAAATATGAAGTAATTGCTTGAATGTAACATCAAATGGACTTCTACACTTTATTTAATAAATTAATAGGGTAAATACTATTACATACATCTTGTTATACACAAGTTTTCAGACAGGTTGTGTATAATAAACACCACCCTATTAAATAATATAGATATATATTAGTAAGTCGTGTACCATAGCAGACTTGAATTTATATTTAATCTATTTCATACATTAAAAAAAAAAAAATCATATATATATATATATATGAATGAGAGATTGGTGGAAACTAAATAAAGACATCCATTTCCTTCATTATCTTCCTAGAAAGCGATGTATAAACGCAATGTGGGAGTACTTCTCGTAGATTAAAATTCAAGATTTTTCTTCCCCTGACAAAACAATTAATCGAAAGTTTAATTAGATTAACTCCAGAAATTAAGAACAACAAAAGGGAAAAAAAAAAAAAAAAGCATATGCCTTCTTAATTTTGACTGTTGCGTTTGTCTATCTAGTTAGCTTTGTTACCATGCCTTCACACCACCAGAAAAATATAAAACCAAATCAAAATTTGTTAAATTATATAATATTGAATCTCAATATTCCCAAACAAAAATAAATAAAAATTCTAAGATTGGAATGATTTATGTGTCCTGTAAGCATCAACATCTCTGGGACTCTGCATGTTACATTGATGAGTGCAACTATTTCTAGTCCATAATTGTTGAGAACATTGACACTGAAAATTTGAACCTTTAGCAAGGTTCCTATATTAACTATTATTAATGGGAGCTTCTCTGCTGTTAAGCTAGAATTATAAAATAAAAGTGGTTGGTTCTTGGGGAAAGATGAGTAATGAAATTATGAAAGTTGGAGTTGAATATTCCATTGTGGTTGGAGAGATTTTATTTTGAAGGGGCTGAAGTCAATATAATTAGCAACCATAATTCTGCTATATATTACATACAAAATTTGTATTTCAGTACTAGTTAATATTGTGTACCATTTCGGAATTTCCACTATATAATTCAAGCAGACAAGAAATAGTACTGGATGAAAGGTTGAGTGACAATTATGAAAGTCCAAGAAAGTAGACAAGAAGGAAAAAACTAACGATTGAAAACGTTTAAAGAAAACAAAGACGAAATGAATGATGAAAGAAACACAAATCATGGGTTTGTATATTTAGTGTCTTTGAAGGGTTTGTTAGCTCCAAAATTATAGATTTCCAAAATTTTAAAGGAAAACATTTGGAATTTGTTTGCATTATTGGTGTATGGGCGGCAATAGGTTTGCCATGGGAAGTTGTTGGTGGTCCAATGGGATTACCAAGGAAGATGGGTTGCTGCAAAGTTTGGGTGAGAGGGAGATAAATTGGGTTTTGAGGTAGCTTTGTTTCTGCCCTTGAAATATGAATATTCTAAGAGAGGAAATTTGAACTCTAAATATCATAAACACACTAAAAGCTAGCAATTAGTTGAGCTACAAGCCTCCGAGGCTCTTAGTAACTTTTCAAGTAATCTCAACTTTAATTGGTCCCTCTTTTGATCATTAATGAACCATAAAAATTTTGTAGCCTACCTTTTAAGTGAACCACCGGCCTAACAACTATAGCATGTGAAAAGAGGTTATTCTATAGTTTGTACTTAATTTTCATGCTATATATAGTTGCTATAGGCCGGCGTTTACACTGCCAAAGTAAATGTATTAATAACCGATAAAGTCATATATCAAAATCCTACTTCAAAAAAATTAAGTGGAATTAATACTCTTTTATAGTCATATATGGCTACCCATTTCACAATTTATTTCATGATTTTTGGAAATCATATACTATATAATAGAAAGTTGGACGTAGAAGTCAGGGTTGTGCCAAATGGCTACTCTCATTAATTAATTAATTATATATATACATATATATATATATATATATACTATTAATAACATAATTCTCCAATTGTTTCTCACTAAGTTTTAGGTTTTTTCCTTTATTTTTTCCATTCCGCCTAAAACTTAGGACATTATCTCTATGTGTGTGTGTGTACATTTGTTAGGATATATTTCCTTCAACTAAGGGATAATATTTAACAAATACTAATTTTAAAAATATTATCAAAAATTTATAAACTTAAATCCCACACAACCCACATTTTTGTTTTTATTATTTTCCTTAAGTTGCATCTTACATTTTATTAATTATTATTAAATTAATATTTTATTAGGATATTAAGCTACATGGCTCTTGATTAAGGGATAAGATGTAACAATAATTTAATTTAGATAAAACTTTATCATCTGAATATTAAAATTTTAATTTCTACTCTAACTAAAAGTCTATTATCAAAATTTCCCACACAACCCACGTTTTTGTTTTTATTTTTTTCCTCAAGTTGCATCATACATTTTATTCATTATTATTAAATTTATATTTTAATTTATTAGGATATTAACTACAAAGCACTATAATAAAATTTAGACTTAGAGGTCATAGTTGCGCTAAGTGGTTACTCTTACTAATTAGTAAATTAATATTATTTACATATATATATATATATATATATTTGTTAAGATATATTTCCTCAAATAAATATATATATATATATATATATTTAACAACTGTCTAATTTAAAAAGTATTATAAAAATTTTCTAAACTTAAATCTCACACAAACCACGTTTTTGTTTTTGTTTTTTTTTTTTTTCCTTAAGTTGCATCTTACATTTTATTAATTATTATTAAATTAATATTTTATTAGTATATTAAGCTAAAAGGTTTTTGACTAGGAGATAAGATTTAACAATAATTTAATTTAGATAAAATTTTATCATCTAAGTTTTAGAAATTTAAATTCTACTCCAACTAAAAATCTATTATCAAAATTTTCCCACACCACCCACGTTTTATTTTCCTCAAGTTGCATCTTACTTCTTACATTTTATTAATTATTAATAATTAGAATTTAAAGCAATTGTTTTGATTAAAATTATTTACTTAATTTATAATTTATTGAAACTATTTATTAAAAAAAAAAAATTTAAGTTTACATATAAATCTTCATCAAGTTGTGCATCATACGAGAATAATACTAGTTAGATATTAAACCACCTTATGTTAAAAATAAAATGATTGAGGTTTGTCCATATTAATATAAATAACATATTTTTGTAAAATGAAATCGCGGCAATCGCCACTAGGATAGCCTCCTTTCGCTTATAAAGGTAGGCTAGAAAACTAGGATTTTTACTTTTTTAGTACTACCATATATGTAACCGCTGGCTTAACAACTAGCATGAAAAATGCGAGGACTTCTCCTTAAAATCCTGCCTGGACCATGCATTGAACGTATGCCCTAAGCCTTAAACAAGAATCATGGCTTCAAAAAGTTACAAGACTTATAAATCTCTTTAATTCCAAAACGTTCCTAGATTTGCTTCCCTTTAAACACTCTTCTACAATTTCTTCCGAATTGAGCACCATCCAACAAAATCCCACCCCTTTATCTCTTGGAACTCTATGCAAGTCTCTAGCTATTTCAGGCCTAATCTTGTTTTTGTTCAAAACTTTTTTGTTTAACCCTCCTAATTACCGACCTTCTGACCTCTTATAAACCATAAATCAAAAATGGCCAACCTCAAGCCCCATTATTAGTACTAATTCTACTGAAACCAATATTAGTCACATTGTTTTTGGCATTGTTGGTACAATGAACACGAGTTACAAAAAATCATACATTGAAGCATGGTGGAGACCAAATGTGACAAGGGGATATCTCTTTCTAGATAGACCTCCCACGGAGGAGTTCCAACCTTGGCCTTCAACTTCACCTCCGTTTCGTATCAACGAAGATATCGCCAAATTGAAAGTGTTCCCAAAAATATCAACGCCGGTTCAAATCCGAATTGTACGTACAATAATGGAAACATTTAGACAAGGAGACAAAGATGTGAGATGGTATGTAATGGCAGATGATGATACAGTACTTATGGTTGATAATTTAGTTGAGGTACTAGCAAAGTATGACCATACTAAATCCTACTATGTTGGGTCCAATTCAGAGAGTGTCAAGTCCAACTTTGATTTCTCATTTGATATGGCATTTGGGGGAGCTGGGTATGCTTTGAGTTACCCTTTAGCAGAAGCATTGTCAAAAAAGTTAGGCGAATGTATAGAGAGATATCCATACATGTCTGTTAGTGATTTTTTGTTACAGTCATGTTTGGCTGATTTAGGAATTGCTCTAACTCACGACAAAGGGTTTCACCAGGCAATTGCAACTTCTTTAGTTTAAGTTGGTTACTATATATGTGTCCATTTGGTGGTGTTGCAGCTATTGCTCTAGGAAGAAATAGGATAGTTTTAACCATAGAGCTTTCTTGTAGTCTTGTAGAGTTTTTGCAAAAAAGTGCTTCAACTAAAAAGACTTTTAACGTTTGATAATTATAAAAATTATAACAAATAGTGATTTGAAACTTTGGATTTTTAAATGTATGAATAATAAATTGCAACTTCTTTAGTTTAAGTTGGTTACTATATATGTGTCCATTTGGTGGTGTTGCAGCTTTTGCTCTAGGAAGAAATAGGATTGCTTTAACCATAGAGCTTTTTTGTAGTCTTGTAGAGTTTTTGCAATAAAGTGCTTCAACTAAAAAGACGTTTAACGTTTGAAAATTATAAAAATTATAAAGAATAGTGATTTGAAACTTTGGATTTTTAAATGTATGAATAATAAATTTTGAGCTTTCTAATAAAGTTCTATGTTTCTACTTAAAAAAAAAAAAAGTGTGTTCAAAATTCATACCTCTTCGAGAATCTGACTATTTTCTCAGGTAGATGCAATCCTCTCATTCCATATGTACCAAGTTATTACATGAAGGAATCTCATGAGGGTGACCCCAAGATGCTAGTTAGAGATTTCAAACTCAAGATTTCATGAATATCATGAGATCTTAGGAACCACTAAGAATTTTATGTGCTTAAAAGCTCTTTTCTATTTTTTAAAAGGCATCCCTTTTTTTCCCCAAAAAAAACTTCATGGGGCTGGAAGCTCTTTTATTTTATTGCTAAAGCTTAAAGCTCTTTTATGGTAGTATTGCAAAAGTACTTTTTTTTGGGAAGCAAAAATCATGGCAGTTCATTCACCCAAAAAATAAAATCATGGCAGTTTTGCTTTCAAGAAATTTTTATTTTTTTTGAGACTATACTTTTATTACAAGAATTGGAACACATATAATAGAACCCATATAAAGACTAAAGTTAGATCTAGTATAGTTATTTGTTAAGATTATACCATTTAATAAATTTTTTTTGGATTAAATTTTTTCATATATATAATTAAAATGAGACATTAAAATTGCTTCATTTTCTTCCTATGCACCATATGAAATTCTTTTTGCTCTTTCTTTGATAAGGCATCCACCAAGCACATTTTGTTAACCAGTTCTACTAATTTCCTTGTTGCACTCTAAGGCAAATTTTAGAACTCTGCTAAAAATGCCTCTACTTGAAAAATGTTGTAGACGATTACATAGCATGAAAAGACATAGGAAATTATAGAAGATATTGTCTCATGGATTAGTTAGGGCATATTTGGTAGACTGTAATGATGATTACATAGGAATAGGAATAAATATTACAAGGAATAAAATATGTTGTAATGTAATAATTATTCCTATTCAGTTGATTGGTAACCCTATATTAATAGAACCCTGAATTTGTACTCCACATGTTTGGTATAACATCTTAAAACTTGTAATGAAAGCATAATAATATATTGAAAAAACATACTAACAATGTGCAACATATCCAACCAAAACATCACAACCAAAACCAACTTCCTTTCTCTCAAAAAAAAAAAAAAAAAAAAAACCAACTTCCTTTTCTTTATCCTATTCCTTGTGGCTAAACTCAAACGGGCCATAACTGCAAACAATAGCATTGAACAAATTCACAATACCATTAATAAAAGTTATACACAATTTAAATAATTAAATAAGATGATAATTAAAATAAAATATTAAATATGAATGACCATAGTACCTAGTGCATGGGTAACCCACCACCAAATTCCTTGAGACTAATGTTCACAAGAGATAACTTTGACACAAACTCACACTTCAATAGATAATTTTCACACTTAGAGTCTGTTTGGGATCCGCTTTTTTTGCTGAAACTGAAAACTTTTTGCTGAAAGTATTATAGATAAATGTAAAAATTAGCTGAAATAGTACAGTGAGATCCATGAATAGTACCAAAAAGTATAGTGGAGTCCATAAATACTAGCAAAAATAAGATGAATAGTAAACTAAGCTGGCAAAAAATAAACTATCCAAACAAACACTTAATAGATAACTTTGACACAGACCCATACTTCAATAGATAACTTTCAATTCTCTACCTCCTAATATTAATTAATTGATTTTGAAATTTTGAATTTTGATTATTTAAAGTCATCCCAACAGATTACATTTTGCTATATATTAGACACGTTAATATTTATATATTCCTAAATATAATGCCAAAATGCACAATTGAATAAAAATCTTTTGTTAATATATATATATCATTGATATGGTTTGTTGCTAGATTGGCTAGCTCATCAAGGTCACTATTTCCAATCTCAGTATCATAGAACCTTGCAGACACAGTAATACAAATATCAAATATGGCAAATTTGAAATTGATATGGATAACAGAAACAGAGGGCAGTATCTATAGAAATTGCAGATCTACGGGTAGAAAAAAAAAATTCTAAGAAGAGAAGGCAGCGACTAAGGGTGAGAAAAAGGAAGTACCCATACAAATAGATCTCTAGTAGCAGAAAACAATAGAGAAAAGAAGAGAGAGAGAGAGAGGGTCCAATACCTGTGGAAATCATAGACGTAAGGGAAGAATGAATAAAAATTTCCTTGAGAAGAGAGAGCTGCAACTGAGGGTGAGAGAAAGACAATACCCATATAAATAGATCTCTTGTAGTGGGAAAATAAAATTTTAGAGAGAAGGGAGATAGAAAATTTAGGAAGGAGATGAAGTTTTGGAGAATATGCAGGTGGTGAGGGATTTTAAGAATTTTGTTATCAGAGCAAGGAGAAGGAATTTTGGAGAAAATGCAGGTAGTGGGGGATTGTGGGATTTTTGTTAACAGAGCAAGGAGAAAGAAATTTTGGAGAAGACGCGGGTAGCAAAGGATTTTGGGAATTTTGGGGATTTTGTTAAACAAAGTGTATTATGTTTAGCAAGGGAATAAGGACTCAGTACTTTTAATAAGGAATTTCTATTCCTCATTTTAAGGAATAAGGATTCAAATGGAATGATTATTACATGTAATAAAAACAGAACCAAACATATGTATAGCTAAACCATAGGAATAGGTATTGTATTACAGTATCTATTACAGTCTACCAAACGTACATATTTGATTACAGATTGATCTACACAATGACATCTCAGGTCTTCTATCAACTCACCCTCAGACTCCTTTTCTCTCTCTCCACCACATTGACAATATAGACCCAATCTTCCCCTCCATGGACCGTTCTGAATCCATAAACCGCCTTATGAAGGCTGTGAAAATAGACCAATCCCGCCTTCTTCAACAAACCATATGCCATCACAAGTAAAGCAATTGGTCCCTCTCTATCTCATGGGGCTACTCAACTTATATTTATGAAAATATAATCCCTTAGAGCATTTTATGGAGACCCCTTGAGACATTTAGGCCATGGAAGAGAAATTCAAGGCCACCACTCTACATATTCAACACTAGGTGGCCTTCCAACAATCCTTGTGAAGCTCCTTACTTGCTTTTCTTTGATTCTATAGAGCATATAGAAGAAGTGTTGACACCCCATTTTGCAACCCACGTTTAACCTCACATGGAGGGTAAAATGGTACTTTCACCTTTAAAATATGCATCTTGATTCTAGCCATTAGATCCTTAATCTCATTTCACCAAAATGATCTTGATATTGTAATGATCAAATTGACTAGTCATAAGCCCTAATCGGACCACTAGATTAAAAGTTATCATTAAATCAAGTTTTAATAGCTGAGATGCACTATCACAAATTGAGTCCGACTATATGTAATTATGAACAATTGATTTTAATTGGTTATAAGTGTAATCAATTGGAGATCAATGATGTGTCATAATTTGATTGGTTATGACTACATTTTATGGTGAGATTGCATACATCTAATTAATTAGATAGTTAAACATTAATTATTCAATGAGTAATTTGTGCAATTATCTTTTAATTAGAGTAAATTTGGAACTAATTAAGTCTAAAATGGGAGTGATTGGAGCTATTTAATGTTAATTGGGAGCTAATTCGGGACCTATTAATGTTAATTATGCTAAAACCATTTTCTAACAAATGACTTCTGCTCACCATTTCATCCATATCTCTCAGAATATTTTGAATCTGTGAATGAGGTTAATTTTCCCAGAAACTAGACATCCAGGGCTTTAATTTAAGCATAAGAACGAGACAATTCTGATCAGAATTAAGTCATATATGATTTTTTGAAATTGGCTTTATAGGTTGTTACAGCAGCTACGGGAAAACTGAATTTTGACTTGCTCCTCACTCCTACCAATCTCTCCATTTAATGCACCAGATTTTTCCCAAGGCTAAAATAAGGTCTAGGTTCATGATTCTTTGTCAACCATCATTAAATGGCCTTCCATTCATATTTCCTCCACCACTACTATATAAACCCTTCCTCTCCTTCATTCCAAAGCACACCAAAACTCCCTCTCTTCTCCTCTCTTAAGTTCTAGGAAGTTGAGTAGTTTTGTCATAGGAAGTTGAGTAGTTTTGTCATATCTTGGTCTTCTTGAGACTCAAGGTATTAAGTGAGACTCACTCTTCCTCTTCTAACTCTTCTTTTCCTCCACCTTTACAACCTCCACCGAGAGTCTCCTCATCCACCGTAAGGATCTTGCATGAAGGTATAATCCCTTTCCCTAACTTGTTTTTTATGTTGCCATGATGAGAATTTAAGATTAAAGCATGATAGTAATTATTTAAATTCCCTTGAATATGTTTGAATGTTTTTATGTGTTCTTCACATGTTCTTGATTGTTCATCACATGTTCATGCATAAACACTAGTTTTGATCTTAAATCCACATTACAAATATGAAAAACATGTTTGTTTCTTAATTCTTTCAAATCCTTGAATCTAGGTTATTATCATCCACACACATTCACTAGAATTTATTTTTCAATCCAAATGCAATGCTTAATAAATTGAATTAGGGTTTATCACATGCACACACATTAAATTCAACATGTAAATTGATTGACATATTGGATGATATGATATGAATGTTGGCCACCATAGTCTAGAAGACCGATTTCACCGAGTAAGGTGGGTGCCTAACACCTTCCCACCTTATAACATAGCCTCCGAACTTAGATCAAGGGTTGATAAACCAATGTTTATCCTTGTAATTTTCAATTTTTAGATTGTAACTAGGAAATAAAGCTATGTACTTTATCTTAGATTGTATCTAGGACTAAAGCTATATAATTTTCTATGATCAATATAAATTCAATTGAAAATTAATAAAATGAGGAATTTTTTAATTTTGGTTTTCTTATTTATTCCAATAATTAAATAAGTGGCAACTCCATTATAAACCCTTAATCTAAAGAGGAAAATATAACTAGTCGAACCTCTATTTTGAGAGGCAATAACACGACTCCACCCATTCACGTGGGTTTGGCTCAACATTCCATAAAAAAAGGGGCCAGAGGCGTGGTCTCTCACAAGGAGACCAAATTGTTACAACATATGTTAGAGCATGGCCTCGTGGTTTACCAACTTGTTCATTTGCTGGTAATCATTTTGCTAATCCCATAACTAAAATTAAAGTGTTTTCACCAGCATCAACACGCTTGGAGGTGAGTGTGCTTTCATTTTAAATTTTACCATTCCAAATTATTAATTTGAGAAATTTTTATGTTCATATAAGCATCTGTTAACATGACATTAAATTAAGAGTCATGCTAACGAGTTCCTTTAGAGTATTGGTTAACAACCCATTTTAGGAAAGTTTTAACATCACTTTTATAGGAAATGAAAAAAACTGTTAAAATATTAATGTTTTTTTTCTTTTCCCATAAAAACTTTCTTTAATTGGATTGTTAACAAATGCCCTAAGGGCACTCGTTAGCACTTCCCTTAAAAATTAATTACCATCTTATCAGAAGTTTAAATTGGTAATTATGTTGAGATAATTCTACTACGACAACCAACTTTACTATAGAAGACTTATAAATTAATGTGGTAATAATTGTGATTGGTGTCACATTGACTATATAATAATTAACATTAATTCCTTTTGATTGGCATTATTTTATAGATGTAGATCTTCCATCCACTTTAATTCCTATTAATTATTGGATACTTTGTCAAGGATTGCACTATTCTACCACCACGCACCCTTGGTGCAATAGTCACTTCACAAGTATAAGTACTTATGGGATGTGGGAGGCAAGAGTCAGAGTTCAAGTCTTCAAGAGGGAGCTTCACACATATATACACTTAGATTATGCTAAAGTAGAATTTCTATCTTATATTAAAAAATAAAAAATAAAAAAGGATTACACTATTCTGACGTTGGTTATTGTATATTTACTACTTTCCAGGCAGGAGGAAGAGACTGCTATGACATTATATATAGGGCTGGAACAAATGTAATGGAAGTCAGGGTTCAAGTCTCCAAGAAGGAGCTTCACACACATATACACTTAGATTAGACAAAAGTAGAATTTCTATCTTATATAAAAAAATAAAAAATAAAAAAGGATTACACTATTCTGACATTGGTTATTGTATATTTACTATACTTTCTAGGCAAGAGGAAGAGACTGATGTGACATTGTATATAGGGCCGGAGCAAATGTAACGGAAGTCATATATAGGGCTTGCATGAAGTATGAAGTAATAGCTTGACTATAACATCAAATATACTTCTTGTATTATTTATTAAAAAAAATAGAAATAGATTTTTGTATTCAATTAGAAATAAGAATAGACTTTTTGTATTCAATTAATTGTCAAAAATCTCGTGACTTGTAGCTCAATTGGTTGGTACATTCCTAAAAGAGCTAGTAGTCAAGCATATCAACCATCAAGGGAGAGAAAAGAGAGTATATCGTTGGGGGAGATAATACCTTAAGAAAACTCATTGAGTAGTTAATAGAAGACACAACCTAACTCAAAAGGCTTAAAGCCTAATCGAAAAGGCTTAAAGTCCATGAGTTTGGATCCAATTATGTTATATTGACTACTTTTTCTTGTGTTCTTAGAAAAATACTACTCCTTGTCATTCTTATTCAATGTGAGACTTAACACACCATTGGCAATACTCCTTTGTTGGGGAAGAGAGAATCTTAGAGACTAGTTAATATAACATATAAAGACATCGCTTGACCCTAAAGGCTTTAAACCCATGTGTTTAAACTCAACTACATTATATAAACTCTTCACTCTAGTCATTGTATTTCCAACACATACTTATTGTGAAAGCAATGGTGTCGCACATGTTTTAGCCCGAAAAGCCTTAGAGGCTAGTGATTTTATTGTTTGGATGGAGGGTTGTTCCTCTAGATATCAATTGTATTATGTCTGCTATTTATTTTAATAAGATTTCAATCTTGATTCTTAAAAAAAAACAAAACAAAAAGGCAAAAACTATTCGGTTCCTTTTGTTCTTTCTAAATTCTAATAGATACATCATGATTCAAATCCTCTGTCAACTATCAAATTATAAAATACAAAAAAAAATTCTATTATTATTACTATACTAGTAATTGATAGTTTGACACTTAATAAATAATATGAAAGTTAAACTAATTTTAATTAGGCCAAATCCACAAATCAAAATTGCTAAATCAAGTCATCATCATCTAGTGCAGAAAGTAAATCTCTTGGAAAGTCATTTGGGGGGTGTGAAGAGTGAAGACATAGACACCACAAAGGGTATCCTTTTTTATGCATCTCTGCTTAATTATCTTCTAAGTCACGATTATTGCTTATTCTATGCAGATTGCATATCCTCAAATTCAGGATAAATTATTGCCAGAAGCATTGAAAAGTATTAACTGTGTTTTGTACTTTTCTGTGAGGTTTTCGATTAGAGAGAGAGAGAGAGACTTGGGGCTAGGGTGACTCACACTATATGTTGATCATGCTCATAGGCCATAGCTCCCTCTCTTTAGGTTTTTGGTCAAAGTTTAATTTAGAATTAATGTGCACTAATTTTTACTAAGCTAATTGTCAAACATCACCAAGAATATTTTTTCTTTCTTGGCCTAAGCATTTCGCAGTGTCAAAGCTTGTTATCATGTGCATTCTTTTTCTTCACCTCTTTTTAATTATTGTTTTTATGCCATGCAACGCAAATTGCTACACGTAATACATACACCCCAAATTCGCAATTCATCTTTGCGTATTTTGTGTGAAGTAAAAAGCCAAATCATGTGACATTTGCAGGATTATCCAAATAAGCTAAACTTTCTACTACTTTATGGAACAACAAAATAACATTTTGATATGATTAAGTGAGAAAATTTCACACTTAAATAATTTGTTAGGATCCAACTATGTTAGATGTATAGGTTTCTCCCTAGACTACAATCATGGATAATCTAAGATGTTATACTAAAAAATTATTTTTAAATTTGAATGTCCAGAATTGTAAGTACCTTCTATTCAGTATCTAGAAATAATGGGGAGAAAGGAATAAGGAAAAAAATTACAAAAACTTTTCAAGATTTTTTTTGTTGATAATCTAATAGTACAGATGGAGAATTTGAATCCTAAATATCATAAACACATCAAGAGCTAGTAAATGTATTAGTAACCGATAAAGTCATATATCAAAATCCTACTTCAAAAAAATTAAGAAATTAAGTGGAATTACAAAATACTCACTTATATATAGGCATATGGTTACCATGTCACAATTTACTTCATGATTTTTCGAAATTAAATACTAAACCACCTCAAAATGATTGAGGTTTATTAGTTCATATTAATTTCGATATTTTTGTAAAATGAAATCGCCATTAGGATAACCTCCTTTCACATATAAAGGTAGGCTAGAAAATTAGAACTTTTTTTGTACTACCAGGAAACAGCTAGCCTAAATGCCTAATAACTATAGCATGAAAAATGCCAGGACTTCTCTCCTTAAAATCCTGCCCGCACTGCATAGAAAGTATGCCCTACGGCACTTGATATCTCACTTTTCACGTAATGTATAACCTCCTTTCACATACATAGTTTCACACGAAACTCATTTCCACTAAAGATTATTAAGTATTAAAAAAGAGCAACATCACATGTATTAGAACGCTTAAACAAGAATCATGGCCTCAAAAAGTTACAAAACTTTTAAGACTCTTCAATTTCACAACGTCAATAGAAAGGTATGCTCTAGATTTGTTTCCCTTTAAACATTCTTCATTTGAATTCTCCTATGGTTCGACATTCCACCCTTCACAGTGACAATGTCTTCTACAGTTTCTTCCAACTTGAGCACCATTCAACAAAATCCCACCCCTTTATCTCTTGAAACTCTATGCAAGTCTCTAGCTATTTCAGGCCTAGTCTTGTTTTTGTTCTACACTTTTTTGTTTAACCCTCCTAATTACCAAACTTCCGACCTTTCATCAACCATAAAGCAAAAATGGCCAACCTCAAGCCCCATTATTAGTACCAATTCTACTAAAACCAATATTAGTCACATTGTTTTTGGCATAGTTGGTTCCATGAACACATGGAAGTACAAAAAATCATACATTGAAGCATGGTGGAGACCAAATGTGACAAGGGGATATCTTTTTCTTGATAGACCTCCCACGGAAGAGTTCCAACCTTGGCCATCAACTTCACCTCCTTTTCGTATCAACGAAGATATCACCAAATTGAAAGTGTTCCCAAAAATATCAAGGCCGGTTCAAATCCGAATTGTACGTACAATAATGGAAACATTTAGACAAGGAGACAAAGATGTGAGATGGTATGTAATGGCAGATGATGATACAGTACTTATGGTTGATAATTTAGTTGAGGTACTAGCAAAGTATGACCATACTAAATCCTACTATGTTGGGTCCAATTCAGAGAGTGTCAAGTCCAACTTTGATTTCTCATTTGATATGGCATTTGGGGGAGCTGGGTATGCTTTGAGTTACCCTCTAGCAGAAGCATTGTCAACAAAGTTAGACGGATGTATAGAGAGATATCCATATATGTTTGTTAGTGATTTTTTGTTACACTCATGTTTAGCTGATTTAGGAGTTGCTCTAACTCACGACAAAGGGTTTCACCAGGTAATTGCAACTTCTTTAGTTTAAATTGGTTACCATATATGTGTCCATTTGGTGGTGTTGCGGCTATTGCTCTAGGAAGAAATAGGATAACTTTAACCGTAGAGCTTTTTTTTGTAGTCTTGTAGAGTTTTTGCAATAAAGTGCTTCGACTAAAAAGAGTTTTCACGTTTGAAAATTATAATGACTAGTGATTTGAAACTTTGGATTTTTCAATGCATGAATAATAAATTTTGAGCTTTCTAATAAAGTTCTATATTTCTACTATTTTTATTTTTTTATAAAATAAAAAAAAAATAAAAAAAAAAGTGTCCAAAGTCCATACCTCTTCGAGTATCTGGCTATTCCTTTGGGTATATGCAATCTTCCCGTCCCACATGCACCAAGTTATTACAAGTAGGAATCTCATGGGACAATCCCAAGATGCTAGCTAGAGATTTTAAATCCAAAATCTCATGAATATCGTGAGGCCTTAGGAACCACTAAGAATTTTATGTGCTTAAAATTAAAGCTCTTTTCTATTTTCTAATTGACATCCTTTTTTTTCCCCAAAAAAACACTTCATGGGGCTGGAAGCTCTTTTATTTTATTGCTAAAGCTTAAAGCTCTTATATGGTAGTATTGCAAAATTACTTTTTTTTGGGAAGCAAAAATCATGGCAGTTTTGCTTTCAAGATTTTTTTTTTTTTTTGGGGTTGAGAATATCCTTTTATTACAAGAATTGGAACATATATAATAGAACCCATATAAAGACTAAAGTTAGATCTAGTATAATTATTTGTTAAGATTATATCATTTAATAACTTTTTATTGGATTAAAATTTTTTCATATATATAATTAAAATGCGACATTAAAATTGCTTCATTTTCTTCCTATGCACCAATCACCATACGAAATTATTTTTGCTCTTTCTTTGATAAGGCATGCACCAAGCACATTCTGTTAACCAGTTCTAATAATTTCCTTGTTGTACTCTAAGGCAAGTTGTAGAACTCTGCAAAAAATGCCTCTACCTGAAAAGTGCTATAGACGATTGCATAGCATGAAAAGACATAGTAAATTACGAAAGATATTGTCTCGTGGATTATTTAATCACAAACTAAGCCCTCTAAATATTTATTGACTGCAGATTGATCTACACAATGACATCTCAGGTCTTTTATCAGCTCACCCTCAGACTCCTTTCCTCTCTCTCCACCACATTGACACCATAGACCCAATCTTTCCCTCCATGGACCGTTCTGAATCCATAAACCGCCTCATGAAGGCTGCAAAAATAGACCAATCCCGCCTTCTTCAACAAACCATATGCTATCATAGGCAAAGCAATTGGTCTCTCTCTATCTCATGGGGCTACTCAACTTATATTTATGAAAATATAATCCCTCGGAGCATTTTATGGAGACCCCTTGAGACATTTAGGCCATGGAAGAGAAATTCAAGGCCACCACTCTACATGTTCAACACTAGGTGGCCTTCCAACAATCCCTGTGAAGCTCCTCACTTGTTTTTCTTTGATTCTATAGAGCATATAGAAGGAGACCAAATTGTTACAACGTATGTTAGAGCATGGCCTCGTGGTTTACCAACTTGTTCATTTGCTAGTAATCATTCAGCTGATCCCATAACTAAAATTAAAGTATTTTCACCAGCATCAACACACTTGGAGGTGAGTGTGCTTTCATTTTGAGTCATTAATATTCGTTTTGCATCACTACCAAGCTTATTATGAGAAATGTTTTTCTTTTTTGGAATGATTATGAGAAATGTTTATGTTACTATAAACTTTACTACCATCTTATAAAAACATTAACTTAGGTAACTAATTAATTATGTTGAGAAAATGCTACCACTATAACCAATTTTACTATAATTTACTTACAAATTTATGTGACAATCATTGTGATTAGTGTCAAATAAATTTACAGTAGCTATGATGACCTTTTTTTTTTTTCTTTTTTTATTAGAATGATGTACTAAACCTTAATTCCTTTTGATCATTGGATACTTCGTCAAGGATTAATTACACTATCTGAATTCTAATATTGTTTATTGTATGTTTATTATTTTGCAGGTCGGAGGAAGAGACTGCTGTGACATTGAGTATATGGAAGGAGCAAATGCTACGGAAGTCAAATATAGGGCTTGCATGAAATATGAAGTAATTGCTTGAATGTGACATAAAATGGACTTCTCCACTTTGTTTAATAAATTAATAGGGTAAATACTATTTCACACATCTTGTTATACACAAGTTTTCAGACCGGTTGTGTATAAAAAAACACCACCCTAATAAATAATATAGATATATTTTAATAAGTCGTGTACCGTAGCAGACTTGAATTTATATGTAATCTATTTCATACATAAAAAATAAAAATAAAAATTCATAAATATAAATGAGAGATTGGTGGAAACTAAATAAAGACATCCATTTCCTTCATTATCTTCCTAGAAAGCGATGAATAAACGCAATGTGGCAGTACTTCTAGTAGATTGAAATTCAAGATTTTTCCTCCCCTGACAAAACAATTAATCGAAAGTTTAATTAGATTAACTCCAGAAATTAAGAACAACAAAAGGGAAAAAAAGAAGCATATGCCTTCTTAATTCTGACTGTTGCGTTTGTCTATCTAGTTAGCTTTGTTACCATGCCTTCACACCAGAAAAACATATAAATCAAATCAAAATTTGTTATTTTGTATAATATTGAATCTCATTCCCAAACAAAAATAAATAAAAATTCTGAGATTGGAATGATTTATGTGTCCTGTAAGCATCAACACCTCTGGGACTCTGCATGTTACATTGATGAGTGCAACTATTTCTAGTCCATAATTGTTGAGAACATTGACACTAAACATTTGAACCTTTAGCAAGGTTGCTATATTAAGTATGTGTTTGGCTCCAACTTAAAAAAATAGCTTATTTTACTATTCAACTTATTTTTGTTACTATTTATGAGTCCCATTGCACTTTTTGATACTATTCATGGGTCTCATTATACTATTTCAGCTAACTTTTACCATTATTTACAGTACTTTCAGCAAAAAGTTTCAGTTTCAACAAAATAAGTAGATCTCAAATAGACCCTAACTATTATTAATGGGAGCTTCTTTGCTATTAAGCTAGAATTATAAAATAAAAATGTTTGATTCATGGGGAAAGATGAGTAACGAAAGTATGAAAGTTGGAGTTGAGTATTCCATTGTGGTTGGAGAGATTTTATTTTGAAGGGGCTGGGGTCAATATAATTAACCACCATAATTCTGCTATATAATACATACAAAATTTGTATTTTGATACTAGTTTTTTTTTTTTTTTTTTTTTTTTTTTTTTTTGAGAGACCAGACAGTAAGCTTGGGCTTTTATTAAAGAGCAAAAACAAAGTTCAATGAACATCAAACAACAGTAAAGGAACTATGTCCTCGGGTGGAAAATCAAGCCAAACCCGAGCACCCCTAAAGCCTTTTGCTTTTTTTGCTAATGAGTTAGCCACACAATTACAAGAGCGGCCAACATAATTGAAGGCAAAAGACTGAAAAACTAAAACTTGACTGCGGATGTCTTCAATGACGACACCGAATGAAGAGAGGGCAACATTATCCTGGTTTAAAGCACTGATGACCATTGCTGAGTCTCCTTCGAAAATCACCTTCTGTAGACCAAGTTCAGCAGCAAATTCGACAGCTTTGCGGTACACTAAAGCTTCCAAATCAGCAACTGATTGGGACAGTGACACAAGGGCAGACAGAGCACCAACAAATTCACCCCTCCAGTCACAGACAACCATTCCAAGGCCAGCCGAATGTGTGTTCCTGAATGTAGCAGCTAGTTGGGTCGTAGGGAGCACGAGTCTATCGAAGTGAATAGCATTTCTCCGATTCCACAGGAGGCAAGTTGTGATAGCGAAAACTTCCTTTCTATAATCTTCCTTGACTTGCAAAAAAATAGCTAGTAAGTCGCTAAAGCTTTGGGGACGGGGGAAGGTAGCACGGTTTAAACACTTAAACGAATTCCAAGTGCTTTCCACTTTGCTGCATAACCACGTAACAAGCAGCAGGTCTTCCGGATGGAGATTGCAAAGCTCACACTTGTCTGAAAGTGTAATATGTCTCCGAAACAGGTTGCTCATGGTTGGCAAAGCATTATGCAAGCTTGCCAAATAAAGTGCTTGAACTTATTAAGGACCCGAAGCCCCCAAACACCCTTCCAAAACTGTTTTTGAGTTGACCTGTTTGAACTCTCAACTTGGCTTCCATCCGCACCTAAGGCTAAGAGTTTGTAGGCGCTGCTTGTACTAAGTGCGCCTGATGGAGTGTAAGCCCAAGTAACTTTATCCTAAGGGTAGCAACGACTCAAAGGAATTCCCAAAATGACCGAAACTTCTTGCGGCAAGAATAGTTGTTGCACTAGTTCTAATTTCCACACACCCGACTCCGAATTAATAAGCGTTTGGACCTTTGTCTCAACTACCACAGAAGGCAAGGGTGAAGTGATGGGGCAATTGGGGCTTCCCAGCAACCATTTGTCCTCCTTAATGCGCACATTCTGCCCATTCCCTATACGCCACACCATACCCTTTTCTAATAACATCTCTTGCACTCAAGATACTCTTCCAAGCATATGAACCCAAGTTCAAATCTTTAGCCTCCAAGATTGAGCAATTCGGAAAAAAATCTAGCTTTAAATACCCGATGACAAAGAGAGTTAGGATTGTTTATCATCCTCCAAACTTGCTTGGCCAACAATGCATCATTGAATTTATCTATTTCCTTGAACCCCATGCCGCCCAAATCTTTGTCTTGACAAAGTTTCTTCCAATGAACCCAATGAATCTTCCTACTTCCTTCGCCATATCCCCACCAAAACTTCCGGGTTAGAACTTTTAAATCTTTTATCAAACCTTTAGAGAGCTTGAAGCAACTCATGGTGTAGGCAAGGATGGCCTAAATCACAGCCTTGATTAGGACTTCCCTACTAGCTTCGGAAATGAGTTTTTCCTTCCAACCCTGCAATTTCTTCCAGACCCTCTCCTTGATGTAGACAAAGCTTTGCTTCTTAGCCCAGCCAACAAGAGCTAGCAAGCCCAAGTATTTCTCATACTGGCGAACTGCTGGGACCCCCAATAAAGCTTGAATCCGATCCTTAACATGGGCTTGGGTGTTTGAGCTGAAAAAAATATTGGTTTTCTCTCGGTTTATTTTTTGCCCTAAACCCCTCTCATAGACAGCCAAGATATCCAAAATTCTTTGGCATTCAGCTTTCTTAGTACGACAAAACGGCACACTATCATCTGCAAAAAATAAAAGGGAGACCCGAGGACCGTTTCTACAAATAGCAACACCTCTAATGTCATCATTCACTTCTACTTTTTGAATTAAACTCTGTAATCCCAAGGCACATAATAAGAACAGATAAGGGGATAGTGGATCACCTTGACATAAACCTCTTGAAGGTTTAATTCTTAATTCTACCCACTGGCACCGAATAGGAAACCGACTTCAGACATGACATAATAATATGGATTAATTTTTCTTCAAGCCCTAGATGAATGATAATTTTCTCCAAGAATTCTCATTCCACACGATCGTAGGCTTTGCTCATATCTAGCTTGAGAGCCATGTACCCCATATTACCAGTAGTCTTTCTTTTGAGATAATGCAAAGTTTCGAATGCTACCAGGATATTGTCAGAGATAAGACGACCCGACAAGAGAGCACTCTGAGAATCTGGCACTGTACGGATTAAAAACTTCTTCAAACGATTAGCAACCACTTTAGCAATAAGTTTATAAATAACATTACAAAGACTTATTGATCTAAAGTCAGCCACCTTTTTTGGGTCTTTAATTTTTGGAATAAGAGCAATATAAGTGGTATTAATAGACTCAGGAATTATACCTGATACTGTGTACTATTTCAGAATTTCTACTATATAATACAAACAGACAAGAAACAGTACTGGATGAAAGGTTGAGTGGCAATTATGAAAGTCAAAGAAAGTTGACAAGAAGGAAAAAACTAACAATCGAAAATGTTTAAAGAAAACAAAGACGGAATGAATGAAGAGAGAAACACAAATCATGGGTTTGTATATTTGGTGTCTTTGAAGGGTTTGTCAACTCCAAAATTATAGAGTTCCAAAATTTTAAAGGAAAACATTTGGAATCTGTTTGCAGTATTGGTGTATGGGCGGCAGTAGGTTTGCCATGGGAAGTTGTTGGTGGTCTGGTGGGCTTACCAAGGAAGATGGGTTGCTGAAAGGTTTGGTTGAGAGGGAGATAAATTGAGTTTTGAGGTAGCTTTGTTTCTGCCCTTGAAATACGAATATTCTAAGAGAGGAAATTTGAACTCTAAATATCATAAACACGCTAAAAGCTAGCAATTAGTTAAGCTACAAGCCTACGAGGCTCTTAGTAACTTTTCAAGTAGGGTCATGCTAACGAGCAGGGGTGAAGCCAGAGGGGGGCGAGGGGGGGCACCTGCCCCCTCTGACTCCTCCTAAAATTTTCTTGTCCATGTAATCTTAAATAGTTACTCACTTCACTGGCATAGAGAAAAAACAAAAAAAGGACTACCACTTGGTTGAAACTTGAAAGTGACTCTGACAGGAAAAAGAATGTAAAAAATAGTTTTCTCAAACATCAAACTATGTCACCTTTTCACCTATTTCACTGTTCTTGTATGTAGCTTTTGTCTTGCTACACGTTTGACACCTATTTCGCAATTGTTTTCCTTTTTCTTTTCTATCATTATTTTTACCATTTTCACTATTAATGATACTTTTTACAGTATTTTATTATTGAGTGATGCTAGAGATATTACAAATTTTACTACTTATATCTTACAAATTGGCACTTCATCAATCACAAAAAACAATTCTAAACATCTATTCATTATATTGTTTTTCACAGTATTTTATTGTTGAGTGATGCTAAAAATGTTACAAATTTTATTACTTATATCTTACAAATTGGCACGTCATCAATCACAAAAAACAATTCTAAACATCTATTCATTATATTGTTTAAGTAACACTAATCACATTTTTACCACATCAATTTATAAACTTTTTGTTGTAAATTTTGTAGTAACTATGAATTTGTTATTTTTATTTATTTATTTTAATGATATGAAATATATTTATTTTTTTTTATAATTGTTTATTTATTTCGTTATTATTATTGATTAATATTTTTTAGATTAATTTCACTTTAAATATTGTCTTTCAATTTTGCCCCCTCTGAACCAAAATTCTGGCTCCGCCACTGCTAACGAGTGCCCTAGGGCACTCATTAATAATCAATTTTAGAAAAGTTTTGATACTATTTTTATGGGAAATGAAAAAAGCTGTCAAATTATTAATTACTTTTTTTTCATTTCCCATAAAAACTTTCTTTAAATGAATTATTAACCAGTGCCCTAAAGGCACTCGTTAGCATTTCCCTTTCAAGTAATCTCAGCTTTAATTGGTCCCTCTTTTGATCATTAATGAACCATAAAAATTCTGTAGCCTACCTTTTAAGTAAACCGCCGGCCTAACAACTATAGCATGTGAAAAGAGGTTATTCTATAGTTTGTACTTAATTTTCATGCTATATATAGTTGCTAGGCCGGCGTTTACACTGCCTAAGTAAATGTATTAATTACCGATAAAGTCATTTATCAAAATCCTACTTCAAAAAAATTAAGTGGAATTAATACTCTTTTATAGTCATATATGGTTATCCATTTCACTATTTATTTCATGATTTTTGGAAATTATATACTATATAATAGAAAGTTGGACGTAGAAGTCATGGTTGTGCCAAATGACTACTCTCACTAATTAGTTAATTAATTAATTAATTACATATATGTGGGTTCCAGTTAGCTCAACTAGTAAAGTCTCCGATGGTTGTATAAGAGATCTGAGGTTCAATCCCTGCCTATACCAAAAACTGATTAGTATCTTGGTGTATTAAAATACCCTCACACAAATTCTTAAACTCTCTAAAATACTCCTATTTTTTAGTTAAATAATTTTCAATAAAAAGAAACTGGTTAAAAAAGTAATTTATCATTCCTAAGTTTTAGGCATTTTCCTTTATCTTCTCCATTCTGCCTAAAACTTCTTCATTCGGCCTAAAACTTAGGTCACTATCTCTATGTGTGTGTGGGAAAATTATTAGGTACTCCCGGAGTACCATAAATGCGTACTCCCTCCTCTCATATGAATGGTGGGTCCCACCATGAATTTAATTAGTGGGGTCCACCATTCATGTGAGATGAGGGAGTACGCATTTGTGGTACTCCGGGAGTACACAATAATTTCCCGTGTGTGTGTGTATTTGTTAGGGTATATTTCCTCCAACAAGGGGATAATATTTAACAAATACTAATTTTAAAAATATTATCAAAAATTTCTAAATTTAAATCCCACACAACCCACATTTTTGTTTTTATTTTTTTCCTTAAGTTGCATCTTACATTTTATTAATTATTATTAAATTAATATTTTATTAGGATATTAAGCTACATTGCTCTTGATTAAGGGATAAGATGTAACAATAATTTAATTTAGATAAAACTTTATCATCTAAGTTTTAAAATTTTAATTTATATTCCAACTAAAAGTCTATTATCAAAATTTTCCCACACAACCCACGTTTTTTTTTTTTTTTTTTTTTTTTTTTTTTCAAGTTGCATCTTACATTTTATCCATTATTATTAAATTTTTATTTTAATTTATTAGGATATTAACTACAAAGCTCTATAATAAAATTTAGGCTTAGAAGTCATAGTTGCGCCAAGTAATTATTCTTACTAATTAGTAAATTAATTTTATATATATTTGTTATGATATATTTTCTCAAATTGAGGGATAATATTTAACAACTATCTAATTTAAAAAGTATTATAAAAATTTTCTAAATTTAAATCCCACACAAATCACATTTTTGTTTTTGTTTTTTTCCTTAAGTTGCATCTTACATTTTATTAATTATTATTAAATTAATATTTTATTAGTATATTAAGCTAAAAGGTTTTTGACTAAGAGATAAGATTTAACAATAATTTAATTTATATAAAACTTTATCATCTAAGTTTTAGAAATTTAAATTCTACTCCAACTAAAATCTATTATCAAAATTTTCCCACACCACCCACATTTTATTTTCCTCAAGTTGTATCTTACATTTTACTAATTATTAATAATTAGAACTTAAAGCAATTGTTTTTATTAAAATTATTTACTTAATTTATAATTTATTCATACTATTTATGTAACAATTTTTTTTTTTTTTTTAAGTTTACATATAAATCTTCATCAAGTTGTGCATCATACAAGAATAATACTAGTTAGATACTAAACCACCTCAAGTTAAAAATAGTATGACTGAGGTTTGTTCATATTAATATAAATAACATATTTTTGTAAAATGAAATAGCCATTAGGATAACCTCCTTTCGCATATAAAGGTAGGCTAGAAAACTAGGATTTTTACTTTTTTAGTACTACCATATATGTAACCGCTGGCTTAACAGCTAGCATGAAAAATGCGAGGACTTCTCCTTAAAATCCTGCCTGGACCATGCATTGAACGTATGCCCTAAGCCTTAAACAAGAATCATGGCCTCAAAAAGTTACAAGACTTATAAAACTCTTTAATTCCAAAACGTTCCTAGATTTGCTTCCCTTTAAACATTCTTCATTTGAATTCTCCCGTTTACAACATTCCATCCTTCACATTCACAATGTCTTCTACAATTTCTTCCGACTTGAGCACCATTCAACAAAATCCCACCCCTTTATCTCTTGGAACTCTATGCAAGTCTCTAGCTATTTCAGGCCTAATCTTGTTTTTGTTCTACACTTTCTTGTTTAACCCTCCTAATTACCAACCTTCTGACCTCTTATCAACCATAAATCAAAAATGGCCAACCTCAAGCCCCATTATTAGTACTAATTCTACCAAAACCAATATTAGTCACATTGTTTTTGGCATAGTTGGTTCAATGAACACATGGAGTAACAAAAAATCATACATTGAAGCATGGTGGAGACCGAATGTGACAAGGGGATATCTTTTTCTAGATAGACCTCCAACAGAGGAGTTCCAACCTTGGCCTTCAACTTCACCTCCCTTTCGTATCAATGAAGATATCACCAAATTGAAAGTGTTCCCAAAAATATTAAGGCCGATTCAAGTCCGAATTGTACGTACAATAATGGAAACATTTAGACAGGGAGACAAAGATGTGAGATGGTATGTAATGGGAGATGATGATACAGTACTTATGGTTGATAATTTAGTTGAGGTACTAGCAAAGTATAACCATACTAAATCCTACTATATTGGGTCCAATTCAGACTGTGTCAAGTCCAACTTTGATTTCTCTTTTAATATGGCATTTGGGGGAGCTGGGTATGCTTTGAGTTACCCTCTAGCAGAAGCATTGGCAACAAAGTTAGACGATTGTATAGAGAGATATCCAGACATGTATGTCAGTGATTTTTTGTTACACTCATGTTTGGCTGATTTAGGAGTTGCTCTAACTCAGAACAAAGGGTTTCACCAGGTAATTGCAACTTCTTTAGTTTAAGTTGGCTACTATATATATGTGTGTCCATTCGGTAATTGCAACTTCTTTAGTTTAAGTTTGCTCTAACTCAGAACAAAGGGTTTCACCACCGTGGTATTGCTGTAGGAAGGAACAGGATAGAGCTTTAACCGTAGAGTTTTTTTTTTTTTTAGGTAGTCTTGTAGAGTTTTTTGAAATAAAATGCTTTAAACTAAAAAGAGTTATAACTTTTGACAAATGATAACGAATAGTGTTTTGAAATTTTGGATTTATAAATGTATGAATAGTAAATTCTGAGCTTTCTTAAAAAGTTATATATTTCAACCGTGGGTGGATAAAGTTCGGCCCAAGACTCACTGACCATTGTCAACCACCATTTACCAACTACTCTGCTTGGGACCTTCCATTGTGATCTATACCCAAAACATTACATAAATTAATTGGAGATCCAAGCCCAACGATCTCTACATCATCCTGGGTCGTACCACCACATCAACTTTTTCTAATAGACTCCAAAAGAATTTTATGTGCTTAAAAGCCCTTATCAATTTTCTATTAGGCATCCTTTAAAAATTAAAATTAAAAATTAAAAAAAAAATAAAAACTTTATGGGGTTGGAGGCTCTCTTTTTTCTTTTTCTTTTTTTCCGCTAAAACTTAAAGCTCTTTTATGTGGTAGTATTGCAAAAGTACTTTTTTTTTTTGGGAAGCAAAAATCATGGCAATTTTGCTTTCAAGAGTTTTTTTTTTTTTTTTTTCCTTTTTGGTTGAGAATATGCTTTTATTACAAGAATTGGAACACATATAATAGAACCTAAATCAAGACTAATTTATATCTAGTATAATATTTTTTTCATATATATTTTGAAATTAAACATTAAAATTGCTTCATTTTCTTCCTATGCACCATGAGAAATTCTTTTTGCTCTTTCTTTGATAAGGCATGCACCAAGGCCCAAGCACATTTCTGTTAACCAATTCTATAATTTTCCTTGTTGCTCTCTAAGGCAAATTGTAGAACTCTACTAAAAATGCCTCTATTTGAAAAATGTTGTAGACTATTACATTAACATAGAAAAGTCATATGCAATGTTGTCTCGTGGATTATTTAATCACAAACTAAGCTCTCTAAATATTTATTGACTGCAGATTGATCTACACAATGACATCTCAGGTCTTCTATCAGCTCACCCTCAGACTCCTTTCCTCTCTCTCCACCACATTGACACCATAGACCCAATCTTCCCCTCTATGGATCGTTCTGAATCCATAAACCACCTCATGAAGGCCGCGAAAATAGACCAATCCCGCCTTCTTCAACAAACCATATGCTACCACAGACAAAACAACTGGTCTCTCTCTATTTCATGGGGCTACTCAACTTATATTTATGAAAATATAATCCCCCGAAGCATTTTATGGAGACCCCTTGAGACATTTAGGCCATGGGTGGCAGATTGGACACCACCACTCTACATGTTCAACACTAGGTGGCCTTCCGACAATCCCTGTGAAGCTCCTCACTTGTTTTTCTTTGATTCTATAGAGCATATAGAAGGAGACCAAATTGTTACAACGTATGTTAGAGCACGGCCTCGTGGTTTACCAACTTGTTCATTTGCTGGAAATCATTCTGCTGATCCCATAACTAAAATAAAAGTGTTTTCACCAGCATCAACACGCTTGGAGGTGAGTGTGCTTTCATTTGAAGTCTTCAATATTCGTTTTGCATCACCACCAGGCTTATATTAATTATGAGCAAATTTACAGTAACAATGATGAACTTTTATTATTATTATTATTATTATTATTATTATTATTATGAGAATGATGAACTAACATTATTTCCTTTTGATTGGTTTAATAGATATAGATCTTCTATACACTTTAATTCCTTTTGATCATTGGATACTTCGTCAAGGATTACACTATCTGAATTCTAATATTGTTTATTGTATGTTTATTACTTTGCAGGGTAGAGGAAGAGACTGCTGTGACATTGAATATATGGATGGAGCAAATGTTACGGAAGTCAAGTATCGAGCTTGCATGAAGTATGAAGTAATTGCCTGACTGTAGAAGTCCATTTGATGTTACAGTCAAGCAATTACTATTTTAAGTAATTGCCTGACTGTAACATCAAATGGACTTCTACACTTTATTTAATAAATAGGGTAAACACAACTGCACACATCTTGTTACACACAAGTTTTTAGAGAGGGTGTGTATAATAAACACCACCTTAATAAATAATATAGATACATTAATAAGTCATGTGAATCATATATAGTATAACTGAATTTAATCCCTACGGCACTCGTTAACATTTCCCTTAATTTATATGTAATCTTTTTCTTACATAAAAAAAATATATATATATATATATATATATATATTATATTTATTTATATAAATGGGAGATTGGTGGAAACTAAATAAAGACATCAATTTCCTTCATTATCTTACTATGACACGCTTCTCTTCATACAAGAACCATGCAATCCCAAAAACTGATTAAGAAAATCTCAACGAAATAGAATCTTTTATTATGAGCATCTCTCGGATGCGATCAATGTCAATACCTACGAACGTAATTATCGAACACCACCTAAACATTAGTACAATAAGCTTTCTATTTGTAAAAACTAAAAAGAAAGAAAATGGGGAGCTCAACTTCTCAGTAAGTAACCACCAACCTTAACAAGCTGGATCAAGCACATAGAAATAAATAATAATAAAATTCACCATTATTCAAAGTAAATAAACTTCGTAAGTTAAACAATAATTTTTTTTTTTCGATATAAGACAAAAATTCTACTCTAACCTAATTTAAGCGTATATGTGTGTGAATCTTCCTCTATAATCTTCAGATTTAAAGATACCAATAGATTTTCTTATGAGAGAGTTCTTCAAATTTATTCTTTTTGCAATCCTATAGAAGTCTTCCTTTTAGAATTATCTTATATATGGCTAAATTGATAAGTCTAATTAGGGGTGTCCAACTCAACCGATGGCCCGACCCACCCGATAAATCCGACCGGACCCGGGCCGACCGCCGACCGACCCAACTACTCCGGCGGTCAGCGACGGGTTCTCTTCTCCAGAATCCGATCTGGGCAGTTCGGTCTCGAATCTTCTCCCCAAAACCCGAAGAAACCCGAACCGACCGAGCTATATAGCATTTTCCGGCGAGAATTTTTAGATCCAACGAGATTTTAGCTAGATCCATGAAATCTCCACCAGATTTGGCAAGATCTTGTCGTTTACGCTCAGATCCAGCTACAATCTAATGGGTTTTGCTCAAATAAGGCTCAGATCCGTTGAAAATATGATGGGTTTTCTTCAAATCCGGCGAAACTTCGATGGTTTTTACTCAAATCCGGCGACGATTTGGTGTATTTTTGCTCAGATCTGGCGATGGTTTGGTGTATTTTTGCTTAGATCTCGTGAGTTTTGCAAAAATCAAGTGTTCTGCACAAATTCGGTGAAGATCCGGTGAAAAATACAGATTGCCGTCAAATGTAATCTCCGGCAGCATCATCGTCGGCTTCAACCGATCCAACCGTCGATCAAACAACTCCGATCCGACCTGACCCGTTGGTTTTTTCAGTCGGCAGCGAGTTTACTCGTTGGAAACCCGATGTCATCGGGTCAGTTCCGGGTTGGGCACAAACCCGACCCAGACCGACCCGTGGACACCCTTAAGTCTAATAATGGGTAGGGTTTATTAATACTAATGCTTTCTTCTATATTCAGCAAAAAAAATAGATGCTTTCTTCTATTCTTCTTTTCTTTTTCTTTTTCTTTTTTTTTTTTTTTTTTTTTTGGGTCACATGCATATGCATTGCACTTTAACGAGACAATTCAAGGATATGACTCAATTGTTTCAAAAAAAACAAATTTTTTTTGAAGTATCTGACCCAATTAACTCAGTCAAGCCCAATGAGTTCTTTGTAACGTGTTCAATCTGAATGGGTTTTTAATCAAAACTGGCTGTTTGGGTTTCTTAATGTACTCCAAATTACTTATCTATCTAATTTTTCTAACTATATAATTTGTCATTTTTTATCATTTGAGAAAATAAAAATGCAATATTAAAGAAAGAAATCAACAAATATAATATCTTTCATAATTTATTTGTAATTGTAAGGACCCAATTTGTAATTGACCCTAGACAATAAAATTTGTAGAGTATGGGTAGAAAGGCTAGGCACTAACAAAGTAATGAATGGGTCATATCAAATTCCTAGGAATAATAACAAAGGTAGAGTTTATGGGGATCTTCTCGTCCTCGGCTCAGTCCGAGGACTTTGGTCCTTCAAACTGGCCAACATTAGGGTTTTTCCTCCTCTTTATTGTTAGGAATACTCTTGATTATATAGCCTCGTTTTAGCTAATCTTAACCGTCCATTTGTTGGTTATCTGAACTCTGTGCATAAGGGTCTGTCCCATCATCTGCTTTTGCAGGTTTTATGTTGGTTCTCAGCCGCCTTAGCAGACTCTAATAGTTGAAGTGACCGAGGCATCTGGGTTTGCTAGTCACTTCACCATTAAAGCGGCCAGAATGTTGGTGGGATACCTTTTAATGGGTGAGGGATATTTCCCCCTCATTAATGTCGGTTTGCCGAGGAGATGGGAGTCTTCGGCGAGGCCCTTTGAGGGTCTGGGCCTTTCCTTTCTATCCCCAGCCTCTGTATTCTCTTCGACGCGAGCCTTGGGCCGGCCATGGAGTGGGCCTTGGATGTTAACATTTAGGGCCCCACAGTAATTATTTCCATAATTGTATATCTATTTATTTCAACATATTAATTTATATCTAATTTTTCTTTTATAATTGTAGTATTGATGATAGCAACTATAAAAATCACTGTGTTTTAGCACCTTTTCCTTTATAAGACTACACTCAAGCTCTCCCCAAAAAGAAGAACAAATTGGTAGATCTTTTAAATTTGTTGCCTTATCACAGAATCTCCGACTTTAATTACCTAGAAATTTTAGAAACCGAAACATGTGACAATAAAATGTTTATTTCAACAATGATTTTAGGGAGAAATTAAAACCTTAATTAGTATAAAATGAAAAAGAACTTGACATTAGTTATAAGATGAATAGATGCATTGGTTTATGAGTTTAGGGGAAGCTTGGTTTGAATTGAGGTTTCTCTGAGGGTATGAAGTAGTTGTTTTAGAATGCTCAGTTTTGAGGAACTTTTGGTGTGTTTGTGGGTTTCAATTGTTCGGTTGATGTTGACATTAGTTGGGAAAACGGGTTTGCACCGGTTGTTATGGTTACAATTGTCGTGGGGGTTGGTGATTTGGCTAGTTTGGAGAACTGTAGTTTTGACCAAAAGGGTAAATACTAGTATACGCATCTTATTGTACATAAATGTACGAACACACTTCAAGTCACCACTAATTGAAATCGTAATTTGAAGTGTGAAATAAACATCTCCCATAACCTGGAACCTAATCTTGAGGATGATGGTGGTGAAGGGTAAAGGAGGGGCGAAAGAAAAAAGAGAGAAAAATTGAAAATAAAAAGAGATAAGGATATATACAATGGGAATAAATCAAAATTACGTCACTTTGACCACATTCAATACAAAATAAAAGTTAAGGCACAAAATTGAGAAAAATCAAAATTTGAGGGATGAAAATGTTAAAAGTAAAAATATAAATTAAGGGTGTAATTTGTAATTAAGCCTATATTTTCTGATTAGTCTAAACTATTAACTATGAAATTGTCTCCAAACTCATGAAGGTTAAAATCATGTACTATCTTCCATTCTATCATGCTATAGTAGTATCATTTATCATGTATGTGGGGGTAAGATCCCAAAATTGTATACTGGGCTTTGGGCCCTGTTCGTGAATACGTCACAAGAGCAATGAATAATTAGAAGAGGCCATGGAATGAAGGATCACACAAGAAGAGGAGAGAGGAATATAGTCCGAGGAGATTGTCTTTCTCGGATAGGACGAGTGTCGCTCAAGCAAGTGCTCGGATGACTTAGGCAACCGATCAGGAAGCTAGAATGATAAGAATGAACTTCAAGCATGTACAAAGGAGATGATAATATGAAAATATCTCAAAGAAAAGCTGCTACCACCGCATTAAATGCGCTGCAGCAACTCTTCTGGCCGCATTTATGGGGAGGGGACCCCTGAACAGTACAATCTTTAGCTACTGCCACTTACAGATAACAAAAGAAGATATTTGATGGGACATGTACTCAAGTGAAAATCTAGATGAGCAACAAGTATAAGATCAGGATGGCCTGAAAGGACCTATATAAATGTAAAAGATCTCTCATAAGGGGGGGGGGACGAAAAAAATAAGAAAAAGAGGGGAAGAGAGAATTACTGTAGCACTAAGGGTTGTATGAAAGTTCATAATTATTGTATTGAATCCTATCTAGTCTCCTCGGATAGCCATTTCATGAAACTTTATGTGCTACTCACTTTTGATTATCATCGAATTCTTACCTAGCCGTTAACATTAATCATTAAAACCTAGCTCTTAGGCCCACTCTCTACGGATTCATTGTTTTGGGCTCACCAAACCACCGTCCAAATAAGTTTCTGAGCTTGGGCCAATAATTTGTAACCCTACAATGTAAGTTTGCGTTAATTGATTTTACAATAAATCCTACAGAAAAAAGGTAAAAATTTTGTGAGTTACCATTACAAATAGAAAGAATATAAAGAAACATTATTTTGTTATCTCAGAACATCACTTTATATATTTATTTATTTATTGTGAGATTGGAGGAAATTAAATAAAAACATCCCTTAAAGATCCATGTATCTTATTAACCAAAGAACAAAATTTAGTTATAAAATTGATTGTAACCTTAGGTTACAGGATGTGAGTTTTAACAAATTCACCATTAAATTTCATATTCTTTTTATATCCTCTATACTTGCAAAATTTCTAGAAAATTAAAAATCAATACCTATATCATCAATAAATTGTTTAAATTACAAATTTTTGTAATTTAAAATTATGCATAAAATATAAGTTTATAAGTCGTATTGTAAATAAAATCCGATTAACACAAAATTTGATATGTGTAATAAGAGCGTAAAAAACATGCAATTCAACGGTTAGATTTTCAAAATATATAGTAATGTTTATTTTATTGAATAAGATTGTAGCCTTAAACTACAACAAACTTTATAGCTAAACTTTGTCATTATCCAAATTAACAACTCACATGCTCTTGATTAGTGAATTTTTTAAAAAAAAACTTTGGTTAGTGAAATTGATTAGTGAAAAAGAAAAACACTACACTCGTGTTATAACAGAACACTATTGACACTGTTTCGTGTTATAACAGGCAGCACTATTTCATAGAGTGAATGTTAACAAACAACACTATTTCATAGAGGCAACACTATTTCATAGAGCGAAAGTTAGAGTCTGTCTTAGTAATTGATTTGATGGGATTATTGGGGATAGTTTGTACAATATAGTGCAAACCAAAAACAAGCTCATTCTCTCTCTTGGACATTAGGACAAAAAACAAATTTACCCAATATGAAATAATCCATAGAACTTTCCAGATGCACTATATATCCAGTAAATGACCCATCAAATATGTCATAAAATTATAAATACATATAGATTATTTTATAAATTGCCATACCTGAGATCAAAGAAATTTTCCTCCAAACTGTTTGGAAGTAAATTTCATGCAAGTTAAAAATGGTGATAAACTGTTCCATAACCGCAGTCCTAGTTTCATATTCCAGGGTAGAAAGAAAAAAATCCAGGGTAAACAAATTCCTTAAAGTACAGTGTCTTTTCAAGGACTAAAAAACCTACATAAACCATATTTAATTCTCCTTGAACAGTAAAAGCCCTGGTCTAAATTTATCAGTGTCAGAATCCTTACAGTAGTAAGTGAATGAGACTTAAGGGGAAAAAAATTAAATTGGAATAATTGGAAAAAGGTCTATCAAACACAAACTGTCAGCTCAGCCTTGAACAGTTGTATGAATATCCGAAAAACCTATGTATCTAAGAGACAAACTTTTTGTGAATTGAATCAATATCAGTTTTAACTAATTTATGAATAATCATCTTATAATGGGACAAACCAATCCAAAATTCACAATCAAACAAGAAAATGTAGCCGTTCTTTTACTCCTTAAGTTATTGTACTCCTATCCAACGAGCATAATCGACCCACCTGCCAAGAAGTTGAGAAAGGTGAGTTATTGGGGGAGGAGAAATAATTTTTCAAAATGGAGATTTCAAAGGAGTTATAAATCAATCACTCACAATAATGAACCCAAGAATGTGTTGCCTGTCCGAACAGCAAAAATGACGGCACTCAGCCAAAGTTTGTGCTGGTGTAGCATGGGTTCCAAAATCCGCTGTTCAATAACACCAGCTAGTATTTGGTACCTGTAATACACAATTACATCATTGATAAAGATTCCAGGTCTGACAAACTATCAACTCCATTCTGTCATGTAGTGACGTGCTAAAATGTCTCAAGGTATTGATAGTTAATAGATCCACATTAAGAAAGCATTTGTCTCGCGAAAACCAGTCATTCCATTGTATCTTACACGGCATTTGAAATTATTGCATTTTATAAAATTTGAGGAAAATTTGATAACATCTATTTACAATCCGGAAACATGCTATCTTTTACCATATGAATTTTGTTAGAAAAAGAAAATAGCATAAATCCTTGATACAAAATCATATTTTGACCATGTCCTCTCCTTTGTTTTTTGATGAGTCTAATTTAAATTATGGACTTGGGTCAACAAACTAATGAAAGAAGAAATAAAAATATTTCATTCAATAAATTATCACAGTACAGAAAATTATAATTATTTTTTAATTGGTACGTAACTCAGATACCCCATGGAACTTGAATTTGAAACCTCACCAACCACGCCAAATTTAAAAAAAAAAAAAAAAAAAAAAAAACACACACACACACACACACACACACACACACACACCAACTACCCCTTACTTATTAGGGTTGAAAGTGCCATTTGACCCAAAGACCATAGGCATCACCCCAAAGAAAATGATGCCTGAACATACAGATCATAAACATGATTTTCTACTGAAAAAATTCATAATATAATGGAATGATGTTCAGCCATATTTAACCGTCAATTTTCCAAAATTTGAAAATGACATTTAAGGATGCAGAGTAAGAGAATTCGGGTATTTATTTTAATTTCCTCTACAGTAAGTGTGGTTTAGACTTTTTAATCATAGGGTCATTTTTCCCCTCTCAAAATAAACTTTATAAGTATTGATTCAAGTGTTTGAAAAGTGTAATTATAGGAGGTTCTAATTGGATCTAAATCATGAGTGATAACTTTATTCGTGATTGTCTACCCAAGGAAGCCCATATCATTTTCAAAACAATCTATGCATACATTGGATATTATACTGAATTGTAAACATTCTAAAATACATCAGTCTGTAGATGATTTAAAAAATTAGAAACAGAGGTTGCATGAAGTAGCAGCAAAGTTAGAGCCACTCAAGAAACTGATAAATTAAAACTACATACCGGAGATTGCTGGAAACTGCCATATAGACACCATAGGCAGCACTGGTGGATATTATAGGCACGTTTTCCACTTCAGCTGCAGAATCCTTATTAACAGCCTTCCTTGCATTGATCAAGGCATTTGTCACTGCTGTGCCAACCTACATTAAATTAAATGTATCATAATCCAACATTTCTCGATTCTGGTGCATTGGGTTGCATGACTTTGTCTAATAAAATATACTAAGAAACCTTTGCAACAAATAGTTAGAAAAGGAATGGTTAATATTAGTCAACAGATTGTTCCTCACTATTTTCAACCTTTTGTGCATTTAGAACATGTAAAAGTAGCCTTTCATATACATCCTCTTAGCGTGTCTCTGTGGTATTTTTTGTTGGGAATGAAGTGACGCTTTTGGTCATATCTTTTATGGGCAAAACCAATTCATTAAAGCATTCATAGACAACATAATGAATACGGAAAAATGTGATCTGGTGCATAATGTAAATTAGAAAGATAACCAATGCAAACTGCATTATCCTCAACATATCAATTCCAAGAATATTGATTACAACAGCTCTTGGGCGCCTCCGATTTACTTGAGCTTTTCCCCTTTTATAAATGTATATGCACACATACTTAAGTTCATAAAATGCATACATACATACATAACATATTAATTACACCCAACATAACATATCAATCAGATGAAAAATCAAGTATAAAAAAATCTACTATACACAAGCAAACAACAATTTACGTAAGAGCCCAGGTTCTTTATTAGTTATCTGAAACTCAGATCCAAAATTTCTACAAAAAGCAATTTTATTATCCTACAAATTAGTTAACCTGTGTTTATTCTACCTGTGGAGAAAAGAACAGAAATGAATGAAGATTATCTAACTTTCCCCTGACAGCTTCATAAAGTTCATCTTCAAAAGGGTGAGGTCAAGAGCAGGAAACTGTTAAATTGCTTCAGAGATTAGGTTCATTCTTATCTTAGAATCTACACTCGAACCCACCAAAAACACTCCAAGATCAATAAGACTTGCATGGAAAGTTTTCTTCAAGGAATAGGACCAAAAGTTTCCCAACATTTTCTTGTTTTTAATTAAAATTTTTATTTTTATTTTTAGTTTCCTTCATTTTTCTCTAAATAACCAAAGACAGGAAGACAACATACATTTCCCCTTGCATTATTTTCTCTTCTTGAAAGTGCACCAATATGCAGCAGAATGGATCCTTACAGGGGCTTCATTCAACTACTCCCAAAAAGAAACAATAGTAATTTCTGGATTTTAATTAAAGCATATGCAGCTCACAAGATAAAGCACTTTAAAGAGCATCTCTCAGCCAACAGAAGACCAAATTTTCATGAGAATTAAAGTCAGCACAAACACTACTTGAAAAAAATAATATGGATTTTGTAACCAGTAAGGCAAGAAGAAACAAGAACTATTTATGATCAACGACAAATAATGGAGACACAACAATTAAAGAGGATGTCAATGAAAGACAGAATCATGATCAGCCACAAAATTCTATCTAAATTGAACGTCCCAGGAGAAGTATGACAACTAACCAGTGATGAAGCTGTGCCAACTGCAAAAAGCTTTGTTCCATTACGCTACACAAACCAAACCAGAAACTGTAAAGTATGCATATTCATTCTTTTCTGGAAACTTATAAGGAGGATTCATTAGTAGCAAAATATTCTTTTCACTAAAATTCTGCTTACCACCACTGCTCCAAGTCTCTGTAAAAATGAATATGATGTTCCAGCAAGTGCAACCTGCAAACATATTTTGAGGACCATATAAGTAAATGTGAGTATCTCTTAATCCAAATTATCTAGGCAGATTGTTCAGGTAGGTGCACAAGTCTCTAGGCCCAAAAAAAAAAAAAAAAAATTGTAACCTGGAATGCATTGTCAGGGCAGTTATGGAAGAACTTGGCAATTGTTCCTGCGCTAGTTGCAAGTGGTGGTCGGAGGGAAACAGTTGGGGCAGGAAGAAAAACAAGCATAAAATCTGCAAGAATGGCCATTACCTAAGAAAGGTAATGACAGAAACATAGATGACGGGAAGTAAATGTTTAAAATATAATGCAAAAAAAGGCTTACTGTCTTTATAAAATGATATCCCATAATGCATAGGATGCAATATTTCTCTCAACTCCCTTGGAAAATCTATAGCACCAAGTATTTTCATCAATTTCACTAAAAATTTAAATAGTGTAATTCTTGAAAAATCATACAATCTGACACCATAGGGATGCAGCCATTTCAGAAAATTATGGAATGAAGGCCAAAACTTTTTTACATTAGACAATCTATGAAGAGGAGGCACCTCATCAGGGCCTTTTGAGTTATACACCAACGGGTGCAAATATATAGTTGACTAAACATTCAAATGAAACTAAGCACATTTATAATCAAATCTACCAGAAGGTAATATGTTACCGCTCCTAAATAAATGCATGATTTTTTTTTGTGATTCAATTAATTCATAATATTTCTTTCTTATCACTCACTAAGAATGTTTTAACATATTCAAAGGTCCTAATCATATCAAGAATCCACCAGTTCAAGTAAAATGTTATGACACCCTATCAATTTAGGTGTCAGCACATCATATACTGCCTCCTTAACATAGAGTTAAAAGAAAACATTTTCTTTGGAGGTTATAAATAAATTCACCTAAGTTAAAGAAAATGTTCCCTGGTAAGTCATACAACTGATAAGCACTTTAAAGAAAGTGGATTGCTTATAAGCTTGTACTTCTGCATTGCTATCCATAGACTTAGGACCAAACAAGTTGGATGACATCTGAAACGCTTGTACTCTTCATTTTCCAATGGAGTAGCCAAGTTGAGAAAACAAGTCATGAATGTCATTCAGTGAGCCAACTCAAACCTTGACAAAATGGAAAACCTTCAGAAAACATCCAAATCTTAATACCTGGACATACCCACATCAAAGTTCACATAGCATTGACAAGCACTATAAAACCATTTCCATTAAAATTTTAACATAGGAAGTAAAAGTTTAATTTAAATCCACAATTCACTACACATGATTGCATGAACAAATTACACTGGATTCTCCCCCATCTCAGCAAGTTATTGATCAATTTTTGGGAAAACAAAAAAGGAAAAAAAAATCATCAATTGTAGGTATCTGTGCCCAATTGCTCATTCCTAGTACAAATAAGACTAAAGTTAAACTCCATATGTTCTCAGCTTTGGTTACCTATAGCCATCAGATTCTAATAAATTTTAAAAAAAAAAAAAACCTCTAGTTCTTTATAAATGGGTTCAAAAACTGAACTTTGTTTTAAATATGCTATAATGTTGACAATTATCATACTCCAGGGTTTCTCTTCCAGATCATGCCCAATACTAAGCAGTGATGTAAGCCAAGCTTACAGTGATTTCAAATGTATATATCAATATATGTATGTATGTATGTATGTATGATGATGATGATGATGATCAATATATCCATACCACATCAGCAAAGACAATCTCCAGCTCATTGAAAAAGTTCTCTCTCCGGCGTTCATACTCTGCAGCAGTCTAGAAAATAAAACATAAAAAAAAAATTAAAAAAAAAAAAAAAAGGATTATCTACGTAAATCAAAGAAAGGAGAATTACAGGTTTATTACTAAGAACTGAGTACGGGGATAGAACCCCATGTGCAAAGAGAGAGGGGGAAAGCAGTCGATTTACAAACTTAATGGGAAAACAGGCATGCATTCTACAAAATATAAAAATTTCTTCCTTTAGCATGCCATAATTAGGCATCCAGTAAAACAAAACTTTTCTAGTTTGCCATAACAATAAGATGAGCTTTATGGTTTGCTGAGGCTTGTTATAGATTCATCAGGCAGAGGCATACACATAATTTTCCATGTTGTCCGTTTATCAACTTGATAGTTTTTGATACCAAAAAGTACATTGTATGTCTATCACAGATTCTTTCAATGTCAAAAAGAAAATGCAAATCTTCACTCATTTCCTTGAAACTTGAAGTGAAGTTGCCTTCAGCAAATTTTCTAGTAAAAAATCAGCTTGCACATATAACACCCATAAAAACCAAACAATTTCACCAAGACCCTATTTTCATCACTTAATCCTTGTTCATCATTCCCCCCTCCCCCCCAACTTCACATGGTCTCAAACATTTCCCATCGCATTCCATCAAAGCCAGCACAACTTTATAAACTATAAACAATCAACAAAATAATTAATTTAACATTAAAAAAAGAAAAAGAATCACCCTCATAACCCATATACAATTTATCTCATCATTAGAATGCACAAAACCCATAAAAAATTTAAAAACAAACAACACTTTCACTAACCAAAAAGCAAACTCCATTGGAACATTGACCCCAAAAAAATCCCATTTTCAAATAACAACATCCCAAAGATAACACATTTATAAACCACAAGCCAAGTAAACAATTAACAAAAACCAAACTTCAAATAAAAAAATGTGTTTTCTTACCAAAACTTTAAATAACAAAAAAAAAAAAATTATTGTTGAGTTACACTAACACCCAAAGGGTTTTAAAATCTACGATCTCACCCTGCAACTTGGGGGAAGGAAGTGCCATTTGTGCCAAAGCTCATTCCTACCAAAACTTCACAAAAATTGGGAATGGCACACGCATTGTCAAATACACAAAGGGTTTGAACCAAGTATAACAGCTATATATACCCAGAAACCCCAAAAGTATAAAGAATTTCCCCGGCCACCAAAAATAAAAATCCAAAGACAACCAAAAGAAAGGAGACCCAACAAATAACAGCATCGAAAAATACCACATTTACCAACCATGGAAAATTCTACAGTAAATACGCACTATGATTATCGCCATCCATCCATGTATTTTCAGGTGTTTAAATCTCAACCATTCCTTCGTGAATATAAATAAAAGACTAAGATTAAAACAATTCAAATAAACAATATTGATCATAATTTCAAGTGTTTTAATCTCCACAATTTCTTCATGAATATTTGACAACAACAACAACCAAAAGAAAAAAAAAATTTTAAACACTTTTTAAGTAAAGAATTCTGACCATAGTGGTATCTACTATGATTATTATGATCATAAAAATGTATTTCAACTGTGTAAAAATCTCCACCATTCGTTCGACACTTTCAACTAAACAACCCTGATCACATTTTCAAGTGTTCTGCTTTTAAATCTCCACCATTCATTCTAAACATAAATAAACGAACTCCGATTATAAATTATAGTGTGCATATATATATATATATATACAATATTGTGAAAGAAGAAGTTGAAAACGACATGAACACACACATTGTGAGAGAGGGAGAGAGACCTTGGTGAACATGCCAACGCCGCATTCCATGAAGACCTTAGCGAGGAAGAGATCGTCAGCCAACAGCCTCTCCTTGAACGCACCGAACTGCATCAACCACCGCAACACCGGCGACTTCTCCAGGTCCAAAAACCTCGACACCACCGCGCCGGGGACTCTCCCGGCCTCGATCGCCGCCGCCAAGTCCTTAGGCAAATTCTTCAACGACCTCCCAGCCTCCGCCAGCACCATCAAAGCCTCCTCTCTGTTCTTGTCCTCCGCCGACGACCCCTCATCGCCTCCTCCTCCTCCTCCTCCGCCGTTGTTTCCATTTTTGTTGTTGTCGTCGTCGTCTCCGCCGGGGAATGATACGGCGTCGTTTGCGGTGGAGAAAGCGGTGAGTAGGTGGCGGTGGGGGTTGTTGTTGTTGTTGTTGTGGTGCAGAGAGAGGAAAGTGGGTGAGAGAGAGAGACGGAGGTGGAGGGAAGTGGGTGGTGGTGATGAGGAAGAGAGAAACGGACGGTGAGGATTGGGTTTGGAGAGAGAAGCGTTAGATGATGAGGGAGTGATGAAGCAAAATGCGATCGACATTTTTGTTTCTTCTCTCTCTCTCTCTCTAACTCTCTGAAACTCACTCTCTCTCTCTGTCTCTCTGTGAACTCTTTTTTGCCCTGTGTGTGTGTGTGTTTTTTCTGGTTCAACTTTGGTGAGTGTTTAATGTAAGACTTTTCTGAGATCTCGTGTTGTATTGTGTTTCTCTCCCACTTTTTGGAGTCGTGGGGGCGGGGGGGCGATGTTTCTAAGGGAAGAAGGGTTTTTAGTATTTAGGGGGTTTTTGTTTTTCAACGATTCCCCCCCCCCCCAACAATCACTACTCTTTTTTTTGCAGCGCCTGAATTCACGCTCCTAACTACTACTACTCTCTATGCATAATTGTTGGGGCATTTTGGGAATGTATTTTGCTAAATTTAAAATTTATTAAAAAAAAAAAAAAAAAGGATTATTGATGATGCAAATGTGTTATAGTACTATTATTTACTAGAATAATAATTTGAAAATATTTTATTTTTATTTTTCAAACAAATAAAAATGGTAAATTTTTTTGATAAGTAATAACTGTAATTTCTTTTTTTAATGTACGTTTGAAAATAGTCAAGTAATATAAAAAAAGGTTTAGGTAGGAAAAATAAGATGAAAGTGATGGAGAAATAAGGCTATATTTTAGGAGTTTTATATTTTTTAAATTTGGGGTGTTTTACTTTTATTCGAATAAAAAAAAAGAATAAAAAATGCTAAATTTTAGAGATGAATGTGAAGGGAAAAATCCTAAATTTTAGGTTTATTTTTTTTAATTCAAAATAAAATTTGTTATTTGACATTTATGACCCTATTTCTAAAAGAAATTACCATTTATTAATGAGAACATTTTTTAACAACGTAAAAGTTTTTTTTACACACAAGAGAGAGGGAAATGGGTTATAATATAAAGACACACCACAACTCTACTCAAAAGTCATGGTAACTTTTAAGGGAAGACGAGGCAAGTTATACTACACACAACACACTCTTTTAAGCAATGTGGGACAATTACTCATTCTTTATTTTTTAGAAACAAACACACACACACAAGAGAGAGGTATCCTCTTATATATAGTATAGATAGATTATGGTATTAATTAATGAGAAATGATATGTCTACAACATTTTTATAACATTTTTACAACAAATCCTAAGTGGCAGGTTGTTATTGGTTGTTATTATTGGGGCAAAAAAATAATCTTAGTGTTAGTTTCAAATTTGATCCAATAATAACTAACCACCTGTGATTTGTTGTAAAATTGTTGTAGACGTAGCATCTCTCTTAATTAATAGATGAAATTTTAGGAACTTTATGGTATCATTAGTAAAGTTTCTACAAGTGGGACTTACATGTTGTGAGAGGCTTACGGCATTTACACGATCTCTTCTCCTATATGCTAGCAAGAATCCATTGTTACCATATATGTTACCAAGAATCTATTGTCATTTTGAGGATAAGTAAATGGTAATTGTATTACATATAAATGTTATTGACGTAATTTGCAATATATTCTGCTTTTTTTAGTATTTTGATATTTATTATGGGGGATGTGAGAATTTGAATTCTGGATATTTTTATTGAAAATAGCAATAGATGTCAGTTAGTTGAATTACAAATCTCTTCGCTTAATATAATGTTTATACAAAAATAGATATCAAGAAAATGACTGGGAGAAAAAGAAAAATGCTAACACAAGTAACTCTATCTTTCTCAACAAAAAAAAGTTACACCCATTTTTTTTTGTTTTAAATTTTCTTTATTCGAACCCAACGTCTTTATTATTTTATTATTGTTGTTATTGTTGAAAGTGGTTAAATGTCTACTACTTTTTGTCGTTTGAAAAGGCAAATAAATAGTTAAATACTACTTTAGAATACTAGTTAAGTGCAAAATAAATTGATTAAATAGTAGTTCATACTGCACAATATGGTTGTGTTTGGCATTAGCTTAAAAAATCAACTTTTTTTAAGGTTTCATTACACTTTTAGTACTATTTATAGGCCTTACTATACTATTTTAACTATTTTTTAGCTTTATTTATAGTACTTTCAGTAAAAAAAAATAGTTTTAACTAAATAAATTGTTCCTAAATAGACTCTATGAATACAATGTCTCTACTACTTAATAAGGAGTATAATTATCCCTAAAGTGAGAAAAAGGCCAATTAAATATATTCTTTTAATTTATAAATTTAGAGTCTGTGATTGTAAAACACAAATAAATCTTTCTATTGATTTTTTTTTATTTTTTTATAGCTTTCTATTGATTTTCGTGCATAACCAATTTCCAAAACTGTTCTTCACAAATGTATACAATATATGCATTACTTTTTCTTTTCTTTTTTGAGCAAAATGTGTGCATTACCTAATTATTTCGGGAGAAACCAAAAATATAAGAAACTTCTTGAGAGGACCGTCCAAATTGTCAGTTGGAGCGTGTGGGACACGGTCAGTAAAGACGCGTGATACGATTTCGAGATCTTGGTTGTGGGTTGGTAGGAATAGACTCTGTACACATTAGTTGTGACAGCGGGAGCGTGGGCTCGGTTTAGGTCTGGCTAGTTGTTGCCAATTACCACCTTGAATACTACGTTAATTTAGTTCTTCTCTCTAAATTCTAAAATTGTCTTCATATAAGCCCTGGTGCTAATCCCAAGTTTATTTTGTCAACAATGTCTTATGGGTTCTAGTTAAGGAAAAATAAACAATTTAAGGCATATTTATTACTGTGCTTTAAACCATAGTTTTCAGTGTTTAAATAACATTATACATATTTTTATATATATTTTTTAGGCGTAAATGCACTTTTAGTCCCTACATTTTGGACTTTTTCCATTTTAGTCCCTACATTTTATTTTTTCCACTTTTAGTCCCTAAAACCAATTTACGCGTCTCATTTTCGTCCTTTCCGTCAGTCAACCAACGGAAATAGCTGAGGTGGCAGCCGGAGCAATTAAAATATTATAAAAAATGCCACATCACCATGACACATCAGCATATAAATTTAAAAAATTAATTTATTAATTTTAACTGGATTAAAAAAATAAAAACATAATTAAAAACAATAAAATCAAACCTAAACCCAGAAAATCAAACCAAGAACACAAATTCAGAATTAAAAACAATAAAATCAAATGCCTATGAACACAATAACACAAACCCAGAAAATCAAACCCAAGAACAAGACCCAGTTTATTTCAAACAATCAAACTCAAAATCAACCCAGAAACCTCAAACAAAACCCAGCCAAACTCATCTCATTGAATCAAACCAAGCCAAACCTCAAACTCAAACTCAAAATCCCAAAAACTCAAAAACCCAGAAACCCAAAAACTTAAACAAAATCAATCTAGTTTATTTCAAACAATCAACAACAAAACCTGTACAACAAAATCAACGCTTCAGAGAATCAAACTCGGCTCATTGATATTTTTTTTTTTTTTTTTTGGTTTCATTTTTTGGGTTTGGGTATTTGATTTTCGGGTTTGATTTTCTGGGTTTGGGTATTCATTCTAGGTTTCTTATACTTGATGGTGAAGCTTGAAGGCAATGGCAGAGCTTGAAGATGATAGCGACAGTGGCAAAGCTTGAAGGCGATGGCAGCGATGGCAGTGCTTGAATGCGACGGTGGCGATGGTAGATCTTGAAGGCGATGACAGAGTTTGAAGATGACCTTTTACTCGCCTGGGTTTGTTGTCGTCGATTGTGGCTTTTGTTCATTGGGGTTCACTTGTTGTGGGTTGTGGCTTTTGATCGCCGGAGTTTGTCGCCGTGGGTTGAATCGGTTTTGAGGCTTGGGTTTGAATGGGTTGTGGGTCTGAATAGGTTGTGGTTCTTAGGCTTGGGTTTGAATCAGTTTTGAGTTTGAGGTTTGGCTGGGTTTGATTCAATGAGATGAGTTTGGCTGGGTTTTGTTTGAGGTTTCTGGGTTGATTTTGATTTTATTGTTTTTAATTATGTTTTTATTTTTTTAACCTAGTTAAAATTAATAAATTAATTTTTTAAATTTATATGCTGATGTGTCATGGTGATGTGACATTTTTTATAATATTTTAATTGCTCCGGCTGCCACCTCAGCTATTTCCGTCGGTTGACTGACGGAAAGGACGAAAATGAGACGCGTAAATTGGTTTTAGGGACTAAAAGTGGAAAAAATAAAATGTAGGGACTAAAATGGAAAAAGTCTAAAATGTAAGGACTAAAAGTGCAATTACGCCTATTTTTTATTTACACGTATTTTTAAAAAATATAAACAACGTTACTAGAATAAGTTTACCGAACGGCCCCTTAATGATGAGATATATAATACATTATTTCAAAGAAAGAAATATAAAGTAATCGTTAATAACTCATTGGTTTTTAAAAATAAAAATAAAAAAAGAGTCTTTGGTGTGGACTTATTGACCTCATGCTATATGATGGTAATGAGTAATACTACGTGTACTATTAGAACCTTGATGAGGCTATCATTATAGGCACAACACATTCGTTGAAGTGTCACTATTTGAATAGTTCAACTCTTACCAAATATCATTTGAAACGATATGATAGCTCCTACCACCAAGTCATACCCCACAATGGATCAATAATTCATAGGTTTGCATACAAGAATTATTATGTTTGTGTATTTTTCTAGATATTTGTCTAAGTTTTAATTTATTTTGTTGTAAACATATAAAATATATAGAAACATTATTTAATAAAATATTTGTGGTTTCTTTTCAATTGGAGAGGTTCTAAATGAGCCCTTTTTTCTTTGAGAAAACAAATTACAAAGGAATATTACTTTTGTTGTGGTTTTAGATCCAGTCATTGAAAATGAATTGATTATACATTAAAAAATGGGACTTGAAAAGGGCATATTAGTTAGCTTAAAGTTAAATGTGATGCTGATAAAGAGTTGGCTTAATCAAAAGGAGGCAATGCGGTGTAAATAAATTGAAGTATCTACTCAACAAATATGGTATATAGGTAAATTACATGCTTAGGAATAAAAAAGGGCTGTTATAAAAAATAAAAATAAAAACAAAAAAACAAAAAGGGATCAAGTGTTATAACTTAAAATTAAAAATGGACATCATGGATATAAAATCTAAATATTATATAATTTGTTTTTGTTTTATTTTTAAAAAAAAATTCAATAGCTGGAGGAATGATTTTTGAACCCAAAACTTATTTATCAAATATACCAAAAGGTGGCATGGTTGAGTTCAAGACTATTGACCAGTTATTTTATCTCTTGTTAAAGAAAAATAAAAACCAACCTTTTCAATCAAGAAATTCAATTTACCACGATACTTATTCACTTTTTTATGTGGAAAAATATTCCTTAAAAGTCAATAAACAAAAATTTCATAACTGCTATAATATACTATTTTATTTTATTTAAAAGTTAATATTATTTTTTATTGTATTTTGTTTAAATTTAAATAAAAAGAGATTTAATAAGTCTTATAACTTAACTTGTTGGCATTTTCTGATGCTTTCAATGGAGACATTCGGGGTTCTGATCCCCCCACTCCTAATTATCATCGATATATTAAACAAAAAAAAAATTAGAAAATTAATTTTAGAAATGTGCTAAATAATATTTCTTTAAATTCTTTTTTTAATTGGACAAGCAAATTTGAACAAAAAAACAAAGGAATTCTCATAAAAAAATAAAATAAAAAGGAGTGCATTATAACTGTGGGTGAGAAAGTCCAACGCCATATGTTGGGCCTGGGGCCCAATTTAAGTATCACTTCTTTTTCGAAGAGGTTAAAGAGATCGGCGGTTAGCCATCCTGGTGAAAATGCAATCAAGAAGGGATGAATGTTGCGTCCGAAGACAACCTGGCTGGTCCGAAGAGGTTCCACTCATCGGATCTCCGGAGAGCTTGATCAAGTAGATATACTGAAGATTCCTCGGTAAGGAGTAAACTCTGGGCATGTCTAAGTGTAAGAAGATCATGAAATATCTTAAAAATAAAGCTGCTACCACCGCATTTAATACACTGCAACAACTTTCCTGACCGCATTTATGTGGAGAAGGCACCTGAACAGTGCAACCTCAACCACTACCACTCACTGCAGGCTAAAGCAAACTTCTGATGTGACTAGTACTCAAGTGGACGCCTAGATGAAGAACAAGTGTACGGTGAAGATGAGGTGGAAGGCGTATATATAAAGGAAATAGGTCTCACAGAGAGGAGGAGAAAAATTTTTAGTCATTTAAGTCTGTAAACTTTTAATCTCTTCAGATTCAAGAGGATCCCTACTGAATGCTAGTCTTAACACCATTTTGTTCCTTGTTTTGTCTGTTTGAACCGCTGTTGAATCCATTTTTAGCCCAGTTGTTCAACCTACTCTCTACAAATTTATTGTTAAGGGTTTCATTGGGCTAAGTCTACAAAGTCCATACTTGGCCCAACAAAAATCAACCCTACAATAACCTTTTTTCTTTTTTCTTTTTTTTTTGAAGAACAGCATCGATCAGTCTATTAAATAAAATGAAAATTAGCAGTTACAAGAAAAGAAATGTTTGGAGAAACACACTCCATCCAAACTAACAAAAGGTCTGATTGTCTTGCTCTTCTAGCTAGAGCATGGGCTACAAAATTGCCCTGCTGCCTTATACAAAAGAAAAAATAAGTTCTAAGTGAAACCAAAATAGACAAAATGACTTTAAAAAGGAGTGCATTATAACCTGATATGAAGTCCATAAGAAAGAAAATACTAAAGCTGAAAAAGGGGTTAAAAAAAAAAAGATACTACAAGTACTAAATGATAAATTTCTTAAATATATTGAGAGCTATATTCTTTATTAATGAGCTATATTTTTTTCTTAAATATATAGAGTAGTTTGAGTAATATTGTTTGTAATTTTTTTGAAATACATGTGGATAAAAAAATATATAAATATATATATATATATATTATATTATTTAAAATGTAAAAATGTGAGTTTAAAATGCAAGGTTAAACAGGCCAGAATCTACGGGTTGGTGTTAGATTCAATTTGATAGTTGTTGATACGATTTCCTAAGACTTGGGAAGTCGTATTCAAACTTTTAAATCCAACCACTTTTATTGGCTCATTGCTTCTCTCTTTGTTTTGAGACTTTTCCAACCAATTGGGCTTGGACCGACGCGAAACAGTTCCCGTTTTAGGGGACAATGGTCCATACAATGTCATTAATCCAGACTGCAATTTGTCTTTTTTTATCTTTTCTTCTTCTTCATTTTTAATGAGTTTGCTTCTCCGACTCTATTATTTCCCAATATTTTGGTGATACCATTACGAATTTCATAATATTTTCAAATTTTCATGAAAAAAAAAAAAAAAAAAAAACTATTGAATTTGTGCAACTTTGTTTTGCAATTACATATAACCTATAATTAAATTTGTTTTACAACAGATTGAGATATTTAAAAGTTCTTATCTACCTTTAGAATTAAAATTTTGAAATCATATTCCTATCTTCTTCTATGAATAGATTGTATTTTGTCTCGTCATTAAAATATAAATAAATTTGATTATCAGCACTTAGGTAACTATTTAAATTATTAATCATATGACAAAATTTGCGGATATATGCCTTTGATTGTTGGAATAGCAATTATTCTTGATCCTAGGTTTAAAATTAAAGAGTTTACTTTTTTTAGAAATAATTTATAGTGATGTTGAAAAAATTCAAGAGACCATACAATCATTTCAAACTTAATAACACAATTATTTGATTATTATAGGGATGCTTATAAAAATTTTGAAATAGGTACCCAAACACACAACACAAAAAGCTCTTTGTCCACTTTCTCAAAAAAAAAAAAAAAAAAAAAAAAAAAAGCTCTTTGTCCACCACTAGTTTTCTAGGTGACCAAGAAGAACAAAATGCTTATCACATGGTTAAAAAAAAAAAGAGAACAGGCATCTTTAGTAACATCAAGTGGCTTATATAAGTAACAACATTATTCAAATCAACCTTTCCTTGAAATCAAGAAAGAATGATCGTTTGATTTATTGGGTTGGTGGAAAACAAATCAAAGTAAGTATCCTGTACTTTCTATTAGGGCTCATGAAATATTATTAGTTCACATTTCCATGGTAGCAGTGGAAGCAACTTTTTCTACTAGTGGTAGAGTTGTATCTTACAAGAGATGTGGTCTTAGTCTCGAGACTATAATGTGCAACACCCACAGAAGAGTCACTACAAAGACAAAGTTAGGGAATGCGTTAAAGATATTAACGAAATTGGAATGCGTTTGCTTGCCGAGAAAGTTAGGGAAACAAAAATAAGAAAATTAGAGTCTAATTTTGTCTGAGGGTTGGGTTTTTTTTTTTTTTTAATAATTAATATATGGGAAAAGCTGGGTTGAATTTAGGTATATTATTTTTGGGTTCAATGGGTTTTTAGTTAAAACTCAATAATCATTGGGTCTAATTTGGCTGATGTCCATTTAACCCAACTAATAATTGGATGGGTTTGGGTTCAATTAGAGTGGATGAATTTGGGCGGTCAAATGGGTTTGAGCTTATTTTGCCACCTCTAGATTAAACTATCAAACACTATTGAATTCAAAATAATCAAATTAAAATTCCAAATCCCTAACTCACGATGAACATGAACTCCTTCTTCCCAGCCAAATCTCTTCTGAATTTTAATTTGGGTATTTTCAAAGTGTGTCTGGGATTACTCGTGGTCCCTTTGGTTTCGTAGAGGACACATATTGCCAACCGACCTCATCTATGTCATCCCACGTCTTGTTTAGTTAGATTGTTGAAGTTGCTTGCCAATGTTAAACTCTGACCATGTTAGCAAAATTGTCAAGTTGCTTACGTCAAGATATTTTTATATGAAGGTGCTATGATTTTTGTTGTTTAGATGTATGTACTAGATTTTTTCATATGACGATGCAAAGATTCAAAGAAGCCTCTTTCATTGTTCGAAGGGGCAGGTGCGTCGGAAGAACCATTTGTGAAGTGGGGAAACAAGATAAGGAAGCCATAATCAAATGCAGTTTGAGCTAAGTGGAAGACAGACATTTTTATTGGTCTTTTTATTCCGTATGTGCAAAAGGAATATATAGGTCAACAAAGTATTTGGTCACGGTAATCAGTTAACTTCATCGAGAAGAGATTTGGCTGTGAAGAAAAAGGAGTTCATGTTCATCGTGGGTTAGAGATTTGAAAATTTAATCTGAGTATTTTGAATTCAATCGTGTTTGACACTGAGTGAGAGTGTCGATGATAAGCAAGTCATGTGAGAGTCGCATGAAAGTTGATGTGGAAGTGCTGACATGGAAGAACTATTTATATTTTAATTTAATTTATGCCACATGAGTATTCTGTTTGCCACCTCAACAAATTTTGTTAGTCATTTAACAATAGAGACTAAATTGACTGTAACTTGAAAATAGCAGGGACCAAATTGACCGCTCTCAAAATGTAGAGAACAAATTGACTGTGACACCAAAATATAAGAACTAAAATGGTGTTTTCGCCTAAATATAATTCATAAGTTTATTGAATATTTGATATATAAGTATATATATATATATATATAATTATATTCTTAAACACTAATAAACATACAAAAACTTACTATAGACATATACAAAAACATCAAAAAAAGTACGTTTCATATCAAATTTACTATCGATGACAATATTTCATGGAATAAAATTGATCCATTATCATCTTCAAAGTGAAATTCCCAGCAATTTCCTTTTTCTATATAAACTATCATATTATCAACCAAAAACTAATCCTTCATTCTATTGCCAAGTCTTTTTTTTACCAGTTTCATAATTGAAAATTCTTGTTATATAGTTGGGCCAAAATGGGCATTTGCCCTTTTCGCCTAAAACAAGTTGCAAAATGCTCATATTCTGAAACTATTTAGCCATATGCCCCTGTTTTAAACTTGATTTTCTAAAAATCGAGTTTCAATGAAAAACTCAATTTTTAGAAAATCAAGTTATAGGCAAAAAACATTTTTAAAAAAAAAAATACATGGAACTCAAGTTCCATGTAACATTTTGTAAGTAACTCGATTTTCATTAAATCGAGTTTTTCAGTGAAACTCGATTTTTTAAACAATGGCATTTTACTAGATAGTTTTATAATAGGGGCATTTTGCTACTTCTTTTGGGCAAAATGGGAAATGCCCCTTTTGGGCAAAATGGGGCAAATGCCCATTTTGGCCTATATAGTTGCTATAGAAAATAAAAGAGTCAACACAAGACAAATCAATCTATAAATTTCAGACTTTTTTGAAATTGCTAATCCTCTACATAGCTTAGAAATTATACAGTTGTACCCATATTCTAAAAATTTGGATTTTTTTTCTTTCACATCAAGCTCATAATGATGCAATTGAAGCTTCAAATGGAAGTTTTGATGATGAATATTAAAACAACAAAATCTTAAGAAATAAAGCATATTCATAAATAATGGTAAATATTTTTTTGACAAAATTCACTTTTAAAGGCTATAAGCAGGAAAAACAAACTTGAAAGAAACACCCATATAAGAAAGAAAAAAATGATGATGATTGTTGAGAGAGAGAGAGAGAGAAGAAAACTTATTGTATCAGTTTAGCAAGGAGAAGACATGAATACTGGACAAAAAAATGAATTCATGTACATATATATATATATATATATATCATTATGAACACGGAATATCAGTTTAAGATGACAAGAGTTTGGTTAATGGGTCACAGGTTGTGTTGACATGGGAGTTGAGAAGAATAAAAAGGAGGGCAATGTGGAATGAGGTCCATGTACGTTGGCACTTGGCAGTAATTGTAACACTAAAGTTCATCAAAAAAAAAAAATTTGTAACACTAAAGGAATTTTTTATGGGCCACCCCCATGGTCTATTCGATTAAATTTGACTTTAGAATGAACAAGAGACTGAATTTGGGCTGGGATTTAGCCCGTTTTTCAAACCCATAATTGCTTTTTGGATTCATTGGAGTCTATTGTGCTTATAAATAATACGAGAGGGGTTAGTTTTTCATTTTCTTTTAAAACCCTATTTATATAAAAATAATTAATCAGGGATCCAACTTTAAATTTTAATTGCATTCAAAATTTTATACCAAATATCATTCTAACTAGACTTTGATTTGATACAAGTGTCTTTAAATTTGAATTGCTTTTGAGCAAGTATATTTCCAATTGCACTTTAATTTTCATTCAAATGTCTTTCTATGTGAATGTGATACTATGAATGAGTACACCATGTCTATTATTTGTAATAAATATTTTATTATATATTTCAAAAAAATTTCTGTGTAAAATTGATATTTGATGTCCTAAACTTATTAGTTATTATTGACACTTCTATTAGTATTACCATCATTCTCTATATGAATCTTACATTTGGTTCATTGTAATCACAATTCAAAATAGACAAGATTTAATCATCAAAGGACTTTTGTTGTGGATGTAAGCTCATGTACTAGTAAAACAAGCACATTAATCATAGGTTAGTACAGCTATATAGAGTTCTCTAAGATTTTTTAGTATAAAAACCCTATATTAGTTTCATTGTTAACCAAATTTAAAATAGACAAGACGTAATTGTCTATTGTAAATTAACGTGAGGCCTAATCGCCTTAAATTCTTGTTTATATTTTTCTCTTTTATCTCTTTTATGTGCTTATTCACTAACAACTTTTTAACATATGAATTTCTATTTAAAATAAAAATTCAAAGTTCATTGACCATAATATTGAATTAACTCATGAAGACTTTTGAAATTTTGAGGAAAACAATTGAATGAGATCACACCAAAAAAATAAATATAAAAAGTGGTCAAAAAGATAAGAGAAATGCTATGTCTACAACATTTCTACAACATTTTTACAACATTTCCTAAGTGGCAGGTTGTTATTGGTTATTATTGTTGGGGCAAAAAAGTAATCTTAGTGTTAATTTCAAATTTAAACCAATAACAACTAACCACCTGTGATTTGTTGTAAAATTGTTGTAGACGTAGCATCTCTCAAAAGATAAAAAGACAATGGAAAAGATCTAGTGGTGTAATTAGTCATTAGTTACGTACAACATTAAAACGTGAAAATTGGACCCCATTAATGACTTTAGTAAAATTAGAAATAAGCTTGAACTTGTTTGCAGGCACGAAATGTTGATTGTGTGTGTATGTGTCATGACTCACAAGTTCGCAAAAGAAAAATGTCTTATCTTTTAACTTTCAGGTGTTAGGTCACAATTTCTTAGTTTGCGTTTGGAACACACGTTGAATGTATATTTCTGCGTTTTGCTGAAAAATGGTGAGTTCCGTGTATTGTTCACGGGACCTGCAAGTACGAAATTCAGCAAAAACCCTTAAAACTGGGTCCTACAGTACTATTCACACATTTACAAATTATTTCGCAATAATTTTTCAGTTTTCAGCAATAAGCGATATCCAAACAGACCTTTAATCAAACAAGCAAGAAAATGCATATAGGAGTAAAGTTGGCAATCCTAAAAGATGTCATTCGCAAAAAAATTATGATATTTTTGATGCATTAGGCATTGGTACCATGTAAATTATGAAATCTGGAGAAAGAAATCTCAATCAATTTGATGTACCTTTTATACTCACCATGAGATGCAACCTCATTTCTATTGTTTGGATAAAAAGGAATTCAATATGTTCATTTTCATTAGGGAAAAATAATGTTAATTTGGGAAACGTGGTTGTTTTTTTTTTTTTTTTTTTTTAAATCTTTTTTAATACAAGATAGAAATTTTACTCTAGTCTAATCTAAGTGTATATATACGTGAAGCTCCTTCTTAGAGACTTGAATTCTGATCTTTACCCCCCACACCCTACAAGTACTTATACTTATAGAGCAATCATCTCGTCAAGGGTGGACAGTGGTGAAACATGACTTATCAACAAGCTTAACTTTGTCATCCACCCACATATTGTGGGTTAGGTGTGTTTCACAATGTTCTTAAAACATGTTGCAAAAGCACAATAAGAAGCACGTGTTCGTTGTCTTTTCATATCCACTTTAATTCTCATATCACTTCTTAGTCAAACTATATCTTAGAAAATTTTGGAATGATTGACTTATCTAAGCCTTTGTATATTTTTCCTATAAAGTTATATGAATATTGAGTATATCATTTCCTTCCTTTTCCTACCATATCCATGTAGGCATGAAAGGTCTTTCTTAGAGCATCTCCATCAGCTCATGCATAAATTTTTTCATTTTGCACGTTTAAAACCTACTTTTTCTATTTTTTACAAAACACCCACATCAATTTGTCTATTATACACATTTATTTAAATAAAATATTCATTTCTTCGCCATACAGCCACCGACCCACACCCACAATCCACACTAGTATCACACCAGAATCTACACAACCCACCAGCAGAAAACCCGAAAAACAAACCCAACAAAATGGATCAAAACTCACTTATCAAGATCGACGCCTCGGCTTAAGCAACAAGATCGACGCCTCGCCTTGAGCAACAAGATTGACGCCTCCGGTGGCGATGGCAAGAACAAGAAACAAGATCGACAGTTTACATCGACTCCTCCAGTGGCGCTGGCGAGAATGAGAAACTAGATCGACACCTCCAAAGGCAAGCAGTGGCGGTGGCGATGGCGATGGCAAGAGTCATTCAACCCAAAACCCAGTGATCAAGCCCATTCAACTCGAAAACAACGAGAAACAAAGGAATAAAGAGCGATTGGCGGCGGTGGCCATCGGCGGAAGCTAGAGGAAGAAAGATTGATGAGAGGAAGAAAGATGGATGAGATGAGAGAAAGAGAGAGTTGTGCGCCTGAGAGAGAGAAGGAGCTGAGAGTCAAGTACAGAGAGGAGAGAGAAAAAAATTGTTAAAAAATTATATACACATGCTACAGTGCCCGTGCAAATATGCACGAGTACTGTAGCAACTTGTACTTATACACAAGTTTACATCCAATGATGTGGGTGTTTTTTTTTCTCAGATTGTGTAAAATTTGTTACTTTTTCTATTTTGCAAAGTTATCCACAAGCTGATGTGGGTGCTTGCAAAGAAAACAAAAACACTTTTTAAGTCTTATGAGATTTATTATATTTATTTGTGGAATGTATTGGTGTGTCATGCGTGCTTAAGGAAAACGTGTTAACAGTTAACACAACACTATGCAATGATGAAGTATGTGTTTGCTTCTTCCCCCTCCCCTCGTTTTTCCATTTATTGCTACAACAACTAAAGAAATTGATAATGCTTTCTACTTTTTGAAAAATGTTGTAGTGTTGCTTTATAAATAAGTTTTATTATTAAGTATTAAAATGACACTATATCAATTGCCTATATGATGACAATTTATAATCAAGATTTTAATGAGTGCAGTAATGGGGGCCATATATATAATATAAAAGCAAAAGGCATTTATGAAAAGAAAATTGTATATTTATTTGAGATAATCATATGAGGCCAAAAAAGAAAAAAAAAAAAAAAAAAAAAAAAATCTCCGTGAACGCCAAGAACCATGAACATCTAACTCTGGAAAAGACTCCATTATCTTTTCCTTTTAAATTAGTGTGGACTCCTCGCCACAAAAGCTGTTTTTTTTTTTAATTCTTTGCTGATTGCAAGTCTAAGTTCTCACATCTTAAACTCGAATAATAAATTTTTTAAGGTGATAAGTTGTAATTGATTTTGGATAACATTTTTACTATACATTAATTATAATAAGTCTTTTCCTAAAAAAAAATTTTCAATGAATCGTGTCAAAAAGTCAATAATTGTAAAAAAAAAAAAAAAAAAAAAAGTTTCCATGTCATTAGATTTATTGCATATAAATATGCTAATTAGTGTGGAATCACATTTCTATGCTACAAGAGACAAAGTGGACATATATATTAACAGGTGTGTAACTTTTTTTTTTTTTTTTTTTTAAGAAACAACCGGCATGGAATTTAGATACAATACATTAGATTCTCCAATTTTTTTTTTTTTTTTTTTTTTGAGGAAAAAAAATACCTGGTTGAATTGAATATAATTGTCTTAAGAAAAGATAGCATCATTTATGTTTAATTGGTCATACAATCAAATCACATGTTTAAATTTTATAGAGATACCTAGTGTATTGCATCTAAAATACTGTATTTAAATTTTAATAGTTATTAATTAAAATTTCGTCCTAAAATCTTAGTACTTAGTAACAAAAAATAAATATGAAATGATTATCTCCAATAATCTAGGGAGTAGAGACCATCAAATTCTAGAGAGGAGAGGAAAAAGTTCAGTATTTTCTCAATATTTAAACAATGGTCCGATTAATAGATGTTCTTAGAACATTTAGGAAAAGTTTAATACCATTTTTATAATATACTAGTATTATACCCGTGCGATGCACGGCTTAATAAAAAATATTTTGATAATATAATTAAATTTAATAACAAAAAAAATAAAAAAAAAGAATTAATTCAAAATTTAAGATTAAAAAATAAATTGTACTTGTACACTTAAATGAAATTTAATTTTTATTTTTTATTTTGATATTTAAATCATTTGTTTTAGTGTTGATTTCATTCAAATGGTTATAAGTTATATCAACCCTAAACTGAATTAATAATAAATAAAAATATAATACTCTAACTTAATGTAACATTCTAACTTACTAATAAATAAATATAACACCCTAACTTAAAATAATGTTTGTAATTGTATTATGTTTTAGCCTTTAAAAACACACACACACACATATATATATATATATTTATCATAAAAAAACCCAGATATTAATATTATACATGAAAAAATAATGAATTCAATAATTGAAACTGTTGAAAACAAAATTAATCCAAAACCTCAATTCATTAATGAAAAAATATCCAAAATTTTGAACTTTAAAAAGAAAAAAACGAAGTTAAGTAAAGATAGACTTACATAGAAATTTGGATGGATGGATTCTTTCGTATCCAATTTCATGTTTGACAGCAAATTTTGCTTTTAATTAAAGAATATAGATTACATGGAACAAAGCACCAAACAAAAGCCATAACAAATTAAATCCATAATAAAATATTGATGTCAACAACAAATAATCATGTAATAAGAAATTAAAAAATACAAAAATATTGCTTGCTATATTGAATTCTAAAAAAAAAAAAAACACTAAAATGTGTGATTAAATATAGAATTTCAACATATCTATAAAACTTGTTGATAAAAACCATATTATATATATTCAATTTGATGAAAGAAAAAAAAAATTACCTACAAGGTTGTAGGTAGGGCAGAGAGGAGAAAGGAAAGATATAACAAATAATTATAAAGTACATAGTAAAAATAATGAAACATAAAAAAAAAAACTGTGTATATATAGTGGAAATTTTAGGTTGTGAAGAAGATATGAACAAAAAAAAGTAGTTTAGGTGAAACTCAAATACTTTTTTTTTTTTTTTTTGCGTAAATGCACTTTTAGTCCCTATATTTTGACTTTTTTCCATTTTAGTCTCTACATTTTAATTTTACCAATTTTAGTCCATAAATTAATTATCGCGTTCCATTTTAGTCCTTTCCGTTAGCCCACCAACGAAAATTGCTTAGGTGGCAAACTGATGCTGACGTGGCCAATTAAAAAATAATAAAAAATTTTAATTAGCATTAAAAAAAATCCATGTCAGCTTTTAAATATAAAAAAAATTTATTAATCAATTTTAACTAAATTAAAAATTAAAAAACAAAATTAAAAACAATAAAATCCATCCATTCAGATCTACTGTATTTTGAACAAGAACACAATCACATATTTAAACATCATTCCAAGAACATAAAGCACAAACCCAAACCCAGAACCAAACACAAAAATCACAAACTTAAATTTAATCATTAACACATGACCACAAACACAAAGAAACAAAATAACATACATAAATCTCCCAGTTAACCCATAGCAAATAAACCCAAATACTCCATTAGAACCCAAATCTAAAAACTCCAAAAAAACTCAATAGAACACAATAACAAACACAAATCGGAAAGAAATTTGGGCAGTTTCATCACCGAACTGTTGTGGGCAATTTTGCTTTGACTGATGTTGATCAAGAGCACCCAAGGTCGGTTTTCCAGCATATACTGTGGCCATTTTTGTCAGAATTTTTTTCGGTGCTCCGATCTTCAATAGGAAAAAGAGAAAACCAGTTACAAAAATTGGAACAAAAGAAGATCTTAGCATTATGAACCAAATCGAAGCCAACTCAAACCAAATCTGGGTTCAAAATCGTTAGATCTAAGTTCGAATTGAAGCCAACTCGAAGCAAATCTGGGCCGATCTAGGTTCGAAGGCTTTAGATCTGGGTTCAACTCTAACCCAAAACCCTCTCCCTTTTCTCTGTTTCTTTCCTCTGATAGCATCTCTTTGTCTCACATACACACATACATTCTGTGATTCTCTGCTTCACACACACATACTTACATGTTTTACAAAGCCTCACAACACGGAGCACACAAACACATAAATCAAGCTCTTACCCTAAGTTATGCACATACTTGTTCACGCGCCACCATTGTCTCGGTTCTTGGCAGATCCATGAGACCTTTCACCTCTACATCCACCTTTTATGGTTCACGCACCGTTCAGACGCTTTTAGCTTGTTAATCGGAGAGTGGTTTTTGTGGTTTGAGAGTAGAGAGACTCGGTGAGACATGGCTTGGGTTTAGAAGAGAACTGGGCTTTGGTCACAGTTTCAGAGTGTGATGACAGGTAGAGAGATCGAGAAGCTACTTTTGTGGTGGCTTTAGATCTGGGTTCAATCGATAAGGTGGTGGGTTTTCTATCGAGCTTTTTTTTGGAGTTTTTAGATTTGGGTTCTATTGCAGTATTTGGGTTTATTGTGTTCTTTGTTTTTGTGATCATGTGTTAATGGTTAAATTTGAGTTTGTGTTTTTTGTGTTTAGTTCTGGGTTTGTGCATTATGTTCTTATGCTGATGTTTAAATATGTGATTATGTTCTTGTGTGTTCTTGTTCAAAATACATTAGATTTGAATTGATGGATTTTATTGTTTTTAATTTTGTTTTTTCATTTTTAATTTAGTTAAAATTGATTAATAAATTTTTTTATATTTAAAAGCTGACATGGATTTTTTTTAATGCTAATTAAAAATTTTTATTATTTTTTAATTGGCCACGTCAGCATCAGTTTGCCACCTAAGCAATTTCCGTTGGTGGGCTAACGAAAAGGACTAAAATGGAACGCGATAATTGATTTAAGGACTAAAAGTGGTAAAATTAAAATGTAGAGACTAAAATGAAAAAAAGTCAAAATATAGGGACTAAAAGTGCATTTACGCCTTTTTTTTTTAACTTTATTATTAGGAAAAAGATGACATAAAATGCAAATTTATCCACAAAAAAATAAAAAATAAATAAACGTAGGAAAAAAAAATTCTTTCTTCTTTTTTTTCCTTTTACGTTTTTTGAAGAAACGTAGAAAAAAAAATTCATCAATTCTTTCACTTTAACTACTTTAGTTTAACTACTCCACGTATACTCTTTTTTTTTTTTGGAAATTATAGATAAATTAATAATAAAAGCATTATATGAAGAATTTGGATTGTGATCAAATTAAAATTTTTATCAACTTAGAAATTATAGGAGAAAAAGATAAGGACAAAAAAATATATATATCTATTTTTTTATTTTAGGATTTGTTGATAACATTTTAGATAGACACAACTGTTATAATTGTAAATCAAATGCTATATTCTTTTATTACTTGATTTATTATATTTATCCAAAAAATTTGTATATATATCTATTCTTAAAATCTAAAAATTTATTAAAATTTCTGCAATTTGGTGAAGCCACGTGGTGCAACAACGGCGTCTAAGCCCAACTTTTATTATATATATATAATATAATATGATATGATATGATATAAAAAGCAGTCAAAAAAATCATTTTTTTTTCTATAAAAAATTTCTAAAAATATTTCCTAAATCAATGATTTTAAAGCAATTGTTAACTATATATATATATATATATTTGTTCTGAGATGTTAACAAAATACTTTAAACAATATTGTGGAAGTGTTATAAATGAGAGTTCCACTAATTTCTTTCTGATATTTATGTTTGGATTTTGAAGCAAATTTCATTAACATCCTTTTCAATTTCCCTTGTCGGGACTCGGCGGATACACCCTAAGGAGCATCTACAAATACCATTGCATTATGATCACAACTCAGTCACTAGCCACTTGGTATTGCAATTTAGCCCTAATACTATATTATTGTTCTAGTGAGGAACCCCCCCTTCAGATTCACATGTTTGAATTCTAAAAAATCTATCATTATTTTCTTGATCGGATTAAATCTGCCATACATAATAAACCTTGGGCCTAATCTATTATATGTAAGAGGAAGCCAAGCATATGCATATAAGTTACCTAACAAGCTAAGTGGCAACAATTGGAGTCTGGAGACAGCAAAAGTATATAATTAAGGTATACTTTAAGCCATAATAACTAGAATTTCATGACTGCAACCCTTACAATAGTGGGCGAAAAGGCGTCTTAAGGGAAGAAGCAAATTATAAGCAGCATACTTCACCACAAACTTTGTGCAACTTGATAATCAGCACTAAAGAGTTCATGATGAGATATTTGAATTCCTATTAATGAGTTAGTGATCTGAAATCATGTTTTGGCATTAAAGATCATGTATTATCACTATTCTTAAAAGGCATGGACGTGAACATGGACATAAATATAATATAGATATGGGAGATGAAGACACGACAATTCTTGAAAAATTATAACAATTAAGTACGGAATATGACAATTAATTAGCATATCTTCAGGTTTATTTTATGTATTTAGAGGTATATTTCATGTTTATTTTTAAGTTTTCGGAATAAATAGCAACTTTCAAATTCTTTAAAAATATATCTAAAACCAAACGTTTTTATAAACTAGAAGTTTTTTTTTCCCTTCCAACCCATTGAGATCATATATGCAGGAATAGGGGATTTTGGAGTATTCGTATATTTCTTAGCCCTATCCTCTCTGCACTAGATTGACAAAAATTTCATGCATCGGATTCTAGCTTGGTTCATTTTAGTGTATCATGAATTCAAGAGAGTACTGGGACCTTTCAACCACCAGCATTGAATTGTCATTCCAAAAATTAGTCACGTTATTTATCTGTACCTCTCGACTGTCTTTTATTCGAATTCTTCTTAATGCTGCTGAAATGTCAAAGCTTGGAGATTAATTAATTTTCCTGTCTTTTTTCTCCTTCTATCAAGTAGTAAATATGAAAACAATAGAGAATTGAAATCAAACCACATGGTGGGACTTTCTAATATTGCTTGGAGTTGGATTTGACACTGGGTGCGACAAAAAGCTCAATTATGCATCACAAATTGTGGTCCAAATTAAGTGCCAAAACAAGCCATGGGAAAACTGAAAATTAAGGTTAATTTATCATGGTCCGAAAAGGTTTACTGATTACTAAATTTCTTGTTACATTTGTAAAATTTATAATAAGAAATTACTATAGGCAAAAGTTCTTCTTGTTTTACACCCTCATATATAATAATTTCTGATATCTAAATTTGTCTTATGAGATGATCATTTACAAATGTCTTTAATTTATACAAAAAAAACCCTTCAAAACTAACTTAAGTTTGCTTTCGTGGATATGAATAATTTAGATTTTAGAGAATATTCTTTGAATTTGGTTTCAGCACTACTCTAATCTCTTTTTTTTTGTCCAATAAATTAATCCAAGCCTGTCTTTGCAACTGCCACTCAAATGCATGTATTAAATCTTACTTTTTTGTGATAAGTGACAACACTCATCATCACAACTCAAAAGCCCACAAATTAATGTGTTACATTTTTGTAGAAAATTTCTTTATGCTTAGGTTATAAAGTGAGTTTAGGACATCCTTAAACTACTGTGATTGAATTTACTCTTTGTGAATTGGTGTTTCTCATATAAATTCAAAGTTGTTAAGCGTAACCATCAATGATGTTGCAGAAAACAATGAACTTTCGAAGTCATTGTTAGGACTTGGAATACCTGCTGAATAGAATATTGAGATTTGAGAAGCATATATCATATATATATATATATATATATCGATAAAGGATTGTGGCAGTATGATGATGATGTATGGTCAACTTTAGTTTGAGAGATGATGAAGCTGGAATTATTGGAAGACCTAAACTAAAAGATTGCTACTATGCACAATTTATGGTACTCATTGTGAGAATGCAATTGCCATTGCTATTGAGGAAAAGGAAAAATAAGAACATTGACTATGTTGATTCCCAGGTAATCTAATAAAATGTCACTAGCAATTTTGAAATTTTGATCCACTGATTTTGGAACCTTGCTTTATATCTTAGTATAGTATAGTATATTATGGTATGGGGGGCAAGTGTAAAGTGAAGCGTTTATCATATATATATATCTTGTCTTTTGGAAACAAAAAAGAATCATATAACAACAAAGTTGCTAAAGCATGAACTTCTTCAATTAAATTTCTTCTTGACGCGAAGATGATTCTATTAATAATAGTCTGTACGATTGTATAACTATATAATCAATATTGGTGAAAATGGGATGAATGGACATGCATTGTACAGACCTAAGGTCATTTGATTTTAATTTTCCCAACTATGTTTGCCTTATTCTGGGAGGTTATGTAAAAAAATTTTGAGAAAATTCACTTGATTAATTAGTACAAAAAGATTTCTTCGAACCAAAAAAAAAAAAAAAAACCTTTGATCTTCATATGCTAATTTTACATTGTTTGGAAATGAGTAATGATGTGAACTTTTAAGTGTGTTGGAAAATTTGAAAACTGAACATTTTTAGAATAAACTTACTTAATTACGTTTTTTTAATTTCTTTAGATGAAGACTTATCATTATAAGATAGTTCTTTTAAAAAAAAATCCCTTAAAAATAGTTTTTTCCATGAATTTTGTAGAAGAAGAAACTATGATAGGGCTACACCACTTTTTTATGTATAATATTTATATTAGGGTAAATTGCAAATTAAACTCCTAAAGTTTGGAGGTGTTTGGATTTTACACCCTAAAATTTTAAAATCTGGATTTTACCTCTTAAAATTTGGAGTGTTTGGATTTTATACTTTGATGTTTCAAAATTTAGATTTTACCTCCTAAAGTTTGGGAGAGTTTGGATTTTATTCCTCAAATTCTGAAACTTCAAATTGTAAAATCTAAACATCCCAAAATTTTGGGGAGTAAAATCCAAATACCTCTAAAATTTAGGCAGTAAAATTAAAATTCTGAAATATCAGGGTATAAAATTCAAACATTAATCTCGAACTTTAGAGGGTAAAATCCAAGTTCTAAAACTTCAAAGTGTAAAATCCAAACACTCCAAAACTTTAGGAAGTGTAATTTATAATTTACCTTTTATATTATTAGTAGGTTTTTATTTTTTTTGCTGAATATTATTATTTGTTGGTGCTTAAACCTCTCTCCCTAGGATTTGAATTTATAGTGTATTCTAAATTCTATATACAAATAAAGGAATGTCGCATCAACTTTGACTGGTTTATCATATTATAATTTCTTCCTTCAATGAATTAGTGATATATAGTATTTTAATATAATTAACCTAAAATGAAGGGACTTAATAGGGGTTTCATCCATTTTCATCTATAATATTGCTCAAACTTGTAACCTATTAACGCTAGCTAGACCATTCAAATTAGTTCAAATTTTAAAATAATTAAAAAAAGATACAAACTTTGCTAACTTGAAAGGTATTCCAAAACAAAGAAAAAGGAAAAAAAAAAGGGTAAAAGTAACTTCAAGTGAAAGGTAACTTTCCTAACTTGAAAGGTATATTTATTTTGAATTGTTTTGATCTACAAATAAATTCATGAATGTATACAAAAATGGGTAAAAGTAAAACCCCATGAATGTTGACACTTGACCGGGCACCGTTCTGTAGTTTATCCCATCACTCTAAAACCATCATTATCAGTCAAAATAAAATTGACTTGATAACTTATTTTTTAGCACTAATATGGCAATGAAGATAGACAGGATAAATAATAAAGGTCCTCCGCTAGCTCCAACAATTTGATGGCCTCCCACCTTTTTCTGCCATTGAAAAGTTTAAAACGAATCTACCTAGCTAGGACAAGAAAGTAGAAACAAATTCATTTGTTTTGATTAATTAGAGGGTTTCATAAGAGAGCCCCTATTTTTCTAGTTAGTAATCAATAATGGTTTTAGATGCTGATAATAAATATCTCTCTAAAGTAAAGTAAATTTGAAAATTATAGGAATATATAGTAAATTATTGATTATTTTAAAAGTTGAAACTAAAAAAAAAAAAAAGGAAGAAGAAGAAGGTGAATTTAGTCATTTAATCATTATTTCAACAGAAGGAAGAAATATATACTTCCACTTGCTGACTTATGGGTCTAATAGATTTGATGAATTATCTTATTCTCACACAAAGTTAAAAGGTAACCAAGTAGTGCATAGTCTGACTAAACATGCAAAAAACATTCCGAATTTTGTAGTGTGGATGAAAGATGTCCCACTACAATTACTTTCAGTTTTACAAACATTCATTAATAAAATTTCAGATTTCCCTCCCCCCAAAACAAAAGAAAAAGAAAAAAGAAGCGAGGTTAATTTAAATATCATTTCAAAGAATCCAAACACAGGTCTTTTCTAGTGAACTTTTATTGAGGTGAATGGTGAGTTACATATGCACCTTGCTTGTACAATGCCACAACTTTAAGAAACCATAGAACAAAAAGAAAACGATCAATTAATGTGCTTTATTATTACTCAACCACCATTATTAGAACGAGCAATCTTGAGCACTTGCTCAAGGTGGTGGGCCGTATCAGGAGGGTGTGCCTCCAATCTAGGTCTCTCTGGCAAAACCCATCTCCCATCACCATTCCTCACCATCCCTTTGTTCTCATCTTGCCTCCAACATGGTGGCACACCGTACTCACTCTTCAAGAAATCACAACACTTGTTGACAAGTGCAATATCTCTCTTATTCACCAAGCAAAACCTCCTCCCCTTGCCATGGTACCCATCCACCAAGTGTAAATGAGCCTCCAAATTGTGTGCACAACCCATATCATTAGTGGGCTTTAGAAATGGACTATGAGTGTGATCCAATGCAAGTTCCACTCCAACATGAGCATAACTCCAAGGAAATGACATAGCATCCTCCACATACTTTTGAAATTGGAATTTCTCGTTTGCTATAATACCAGGCACATTTGGTACTTTATCTTGCACATTAATCACTCTTAGTACCTTAACGCCAAGCTCATCACACCGTTCCTTAAATTTAAGGTTACCCACTCTAGGACCTGCAAAGGAGTACACTGTTATGGGAATTTTATTTGTCACACACTCACCATCACGCACTATATTTAGTCTCATCTCAGCTAAATCATAAGCACTTAATATAGCCAAAGCAGCACCAAGACTATGCCCAGTGATTGTGATAGTAATTTCTTCACCTCTATAGTAATCAGTAAGCCTCTTGATCTCGGCTAGAACTTGTTCACGAGCTGAGTATGAGCAATACTTACAAGCATCTTCTTTTTTTGTGTACAAATCATAGAACCCTGTTTCAATCTTGATTGTTGGGTCATCACCAAAGTTAGCAGGGTGGAGAATATCCTTGAGATCAGATATCCATTCAAGGTACGTGACTGTGCCTCTCCATGCAATAACAATATCAAGACGCCCTAGCCTTTTGACCTCTTCTTCATCGGTGGTGACTGCTACATAGCCCATCCAGTTTGCATGGGTGCTCCAAACGCTGCTCATCTTGGCTTTTTGAAAGAAATTGGGCAGGTTGATGTTTGAAGTTGCGTATAAGTAGCGGCTGATTTCGTATCCACAGTTAGCCATGTCAAGCTTTTCGAAGAAATGGGCTCCTTGGTATTTGCATGTGCCACAATACTTGGAGTGAGGGTCAAAATCGAAGGAATCATAGCAAGCTTGTGCAAATTCTCCATACCTATTAGAATAATAGTTGAGTGATTAAATTTATAATTTCTTCAAAGTTTAAATTTTTTTGGACAATCAATAAATATCAGAATAGATGGTCTTGAGTTCTAAGCTTTAAGAAGAATTTGGAGCACCTGATTATTTCATTTCGGAGGTGGGAATTCATGGGGTCTAGAAGTCCTTCCCAGTCATTGCAGCCTTGAATTTCCTTCCAAATTTCACAAAGAGGCTCCTCCTCCTCCTCCTCCTCCTTTTCTTCCTCGAAAACTAGAGTTTGAGCTGGTGATTTATCCAACTGTGGGGTTAAGCTTGAGACTGAAGAGCAGTTTATAGACGTTCTTGGCTTCGGTGAAAAGGGTTTGTTTAAAAGGAGGAGATTTTTGGATTTGTTGAGGTTGTATCTTGGTAGGAGGCCTGGAGAAGGAGGTGGGGGGTTTGATGACTTGGGATTAATGTTGAGTGATAGTAGCAAAGAATCCATGAAAGGTTTTTCTCTCCTCTTGGCCTAGGAAGGCTTTTTTTTAAGAGAGAGGAAAATAAGTGGATTGTATTTGCAATGATATCAAATGTGTGAGGAATATAGAAGAAACACACAGTGCTTGATATGAGGATGTTGTGGCTTATGGGGTCCTGTCACTATTGTGTGTATGCAAGGGTGAAAGGGAGAGAGAATGTGTGGAAAATACTTGTAAGATCTGGACAAGAAAGTGATGAGCAATAACTAATGGAAGTAATTGGTTGCTGAAGAGTGGCTATTGTTATAATGTTATAGGCCAATATGGGTGTGAGAGAGAAAAGATCAATGCGAGAGAAATTCAAGTACTCTGTGAGTAGGGTAACCAGCAGGGTACGTGGTGTTGATATAGGGGCTGTTGAAGAATATAAATCAGTACCCAAATTTTAGGGGCAACAGAGGCCTTGAAGTTGTGAAATTTTGGTTTTGCATAAATTTTTTTCCATATTTCAGTGTTTGGTATAATCGAAGATGTTAGTCAATAGAAAGCTGACAGACATCAAGGGGTAACTCTTTGAAACAAGCATGTGAAGCGGTAACTCATGGTAATTTTGATGAACTGTTTGCAGAGACATCGGAGGGTGAAAGTAGCCGTATAACACATTTTTGTAAATTATTTATTACTGTTTTAGAAATCTGTAGAAATTTATCACTTTTTAAGTATTTGGGTTTGACAAAATCGAGTTTTTTATAATACTCGAGTACAATAAAAAAATTTTCAAAATGTTTTAGAATATGTTTTTTTTTAAAACTCAAGTTTTTGAAATTCGACTTTTACGACAAACTCAAATTTTAAAAAAGTGATAAATTCTTATATATTTTCAAAATAAATTACTAAATTTTTTGCTAAACAGTGATACCATTTTTGCCGACATCGGAGAAATGTCAGATCTTTTGCTGAATTTTCATTATTATTTGCAATGACCAATGATTTATCTTTTGCTGACAGACATCAAAGGGCAACTCATGGTAATTTTGATGAACTGTTTGCAGAGACATTGGAGGGTGAAAATAACAAAATATCACATTTTTTAAATTATGTTACAATCTATTACTGTTTTAAAAATATATAAGAATTTACCAGTTTTTAGATTCTCAACTTTGGCAAAATCAAGTTTTCTATGGTACTCAAGTACTATTAAAAAAATTTCAAAAATTTTCAAAGTATGTTTTTTCAAAGAACTCAAGTTTTTGGAACTCGACTTTTACAACAAACTCAAATTTTACAGATTCGAGTTTCAAAAAAAGTGATAAATATCTATATATTTTCAAAATAAATTATTAATTTTTTTTCTAAATTGTGATACCATATTTGCCGACATTTGAGAAATGTCAGATATTTTGCTGAATTTTCATTATTATTTGCAATGACCAGTGATTTATCTTTTGCTGACAGACATAAAGGGGTAACTCTTTGAAACAAGCATGTGAAATTGTGAATGCGTTATGGGTAGAAAAGTGAAAAAAATATGCAAACAAAAAACTTGAAGTTTCCATTAGCAGCAATTGGCAACATCAGCATTCAGCATTTGCAATTTGTTTAGATCTATGCTCCTCAGTTTATCAACAGAGCGGCTAGAAGCCCAAGGAATTGATGATGTAGACCTGTCAAATGTCCATTTCTTTTTCATGGGGTGTTTGGCACAAACTTTTAGCATTGCTGTCATCTACTTCTCATTATAAACCCTTCTTGTATCTCTGTTTGCAATCTTGTAATTAGAGCATCAGTAGTGGGACTTGCATATGTCAAATGTTAAGAATATTTGACATTTAAACTCCAAAACTGCTCAGCAATTGGAAGGGCATATGTCATATGCTAATTTTTTTTTGAGATTTCGCTACAGTACCATCTCAAATGTAAGATGGTACTGTAGCTCAGTGTTATAAAAATATATATATATATATTTATATTTTAATGCACTCATTTCTCTCTCCTCTCTTGTTTTAATCCGGAAAATTCTCTCTCCTCTCTCATTTTAACCCGGGAAATTCTCTCTCCTCTCTCATTTCTCTCTTCCTTCTCTCTTTCTTTCTGCTTTCTCTTCTTCTTGCTCTCTGATTCTTCTCAACATCTTCACTCTCCAGCAACTCTCTAGATCGGCATTGGATCGTCTTCCATGATCGGAGAGGATCGGCATTGTACCAAATCTAGATAGTGGTGGGTCTCAAGATCGGCGGTGGGTTTCTAGATCGGTGGTGGGTCTCCGTGTTCTTCCTTCTCCGACAACTCTCTAGATCGATGGTGGGTCTCCGCTTTTTTCCTTCTCCGGCAACTCTCTCTCTCTCTTTCATTTTTCCTTCTCTGCATGGGTCAACAAATCAACTTCCGTCAAGCTTCCCAGCGGCAAATCAGCTTCCTTCGAGCTTCGGCGTGGTGGGTCTGGTTTTTAACCGTGGGTTGCTGTGTTTTTTTTTTTTTTTTTTTTTTTTTTTTGTGTGGTGTTGATGGGCGGAGAGGGAGGGTGGTGGTGGTGTTGATGGTCGGAGGGCAGTAGGTGCAGTGGCGTGGTTCTGGTCTTTTCTTTGGGTTTTTTTTTTTTTTTTTTTTTTTTTTTGTGGTGTTGATGGGCGGAGAGGGTGGTGGTGGTGGTTTTGATGGACGGAGGGCAGTAGGTGCAGCAGCGTGGTTCTAGTCTTTTCTCTGGGTTTTTTTTTTTGGGTGTTGACGGTAGATTATTGATTGCCGGTGGTGGTGGTGGTGGTGTGCAGCGGTGGTGGTGATGATGGTGGTTCTTGAACAGAAAGAAAGAGAAAAAGAATAAATAATGTATAAATAATATGTTATATTGTACAGTAATAATTGTGAGATATACTATTTTATTGTGGTAGAAATATTATTTTAATGAGTAGAATTGAGAAATAAAATTTGAAATGTTGGAGAATCGGAAAATTGTATTGTATAATTGATAAAATTACTTTTTGAGATAGTAAAATAAAATGGGATATAAAAACCGGCTGCGGATGCTCTAAGCCTATAAAAAGATTCATCATATGAATTGACTAATGAGGTTAGACTTGAATATACAAGATTGCAAATATTGAGTAGAGCCTATCTCCACTGGGGTAAGTAGTAAATGATTTCATGTTATTTTGCTCATCTACTGGGAAATTGTGCTTTGACAACTCTAAAGGTTTTTCTTTACCTGCTATGATTGATACAAAATTAACCTGGTTAGACATCATTTAAAGATTTACTTTCAACTTTATCTGCAAAAATAATGGATTGAAAATCTAGACTAAATCTCTCTTTAATTTATTTGAATATTGTTTATTTTGTTGAAACTAAAAAATTATTATTAAAAATATTATAAATAAAAATAAAAATTAGTTAAAATAATATAATAGGACCCATAAATAGTGCCAAAAAGTATAATAGAGTCCATATATAATAACAAAAATAAACTGAATAGTAAAATAATTTTTATTTTTCAACCTAACCCAAGGGCACACTACGGATTGATCCTAAGAGCAGAAAAGATAAGTAGACACTTACACAGTAACCAACCACCTTCAAATTCAATCTTGGCTTTGTTAGAGAAAGTGAATGCCTGCAGCTGCAAGTACTAACGCTAAAAGAATCCTTCATCAGACTCACTCATTTTTTGATGACATTAAAAAGCAGTGAGTGGTAAAGAGAGAGCTTTAACAGGAGGTAAAACTACATGATGAAGATTTTAGGATAACTCTATCATGGAGTTACTTAAATTTTATCCATCCATTTTGGATTAGATTTTTCCATGTTATCAACATTTAAACAAATACTAATAATCACAATTTTGGTATCTATTGAAATTATTGATCACAGCAAAATCCATTGTCATGGTGGAGGTACCTATAAACTTACTAATTCAAGATTTAAACCATTGTCATATGCTACAAGATCTTTTATTGATCAAGTAGAATCCAACTCATTCATTCTTTAATGTTCATGAAAGCAATGGATGAAGAATGGGATTTAAAGATAATTGGAAAGGAGGAAAGTTCAAAACAGAGTTCGGAAGATGCATGACAAATAAAATTTTTGGAACGTCACACAATTAAAAATTAATTAACTTAGTCAATAATCATATAATTTAATAGTTCCTGAAAATTAATGATTTTACGGATTGGAAAATATGGCTTTAAAGGTTTAGGGTTATATCTCTTAGGTCAATCGCCAATGGGTAAGCTCAAATAGACCTTACTCACTCAAAACCACACTTTTTCAAAATTTTATATTGAAAAATTATATGGCTCGGCCTTGGGCCATGCAAAAATTGAGGAAATAATGTGTCCAAAGTCTTTTTTTCTTTAGAGAGTTTCACAACTTATAGGTATCCAAAGTAATTTTTGAGTTTTCCTTTGTTTGGCTTTTTGGAAAAATGGACATTAACACATAGTTTTAATTTTTTGAATAGTATAAAATAAGCCAGGTATCAAATCTATTAGCAAACTTTTTGGAAATAATATTTTTTTACTCAAAAGTTTTTTTTTAATAATAAAACCTAAAAAAAGGTTAATTACATTGTTAATCAAATTTTGGGTTCTGTTCAATTTTGTCCATTTACATTTTTTATATTACCCTTTTTCTTTTCTTTTTTGGAGAAAGTTCTGTAACGTCTATTCTTAATAGTAAATCTTTGCGTCAAACTAAATCACCAATCAACATCATATTCCATACTTATTTCTTTGTTTCTATTTTTTGGTTCCTCAAAACATGTGGTTGGTTCGATTAGAAGGATTAAAATCAAATAGAGCTTATATTTTTTAGCCTTGAGGAACCAAAAATATCAACTACACGCACAAAAATAGCAAACCTTCATGTTGGCTTATTGCGGAACATTTGCGGTTGATTGGATTGCTTGAGCTTGACCCTACATCTGAGTTCTGACTCGAATAATTAGGCCTGCCTGTGTGTGTCTGATCGGCGTGCAAGGGTGGACGGTGGACCCGGTAGCCTCAGAAAAAATCCCAATTTGTACAAGGAAGCCTCTACAGTCTAGAATACATATAATTGTGCTACACACCAAGCCAAGTTTCTGGTCAGGCACCCAATCCTCTTAGACCAAGAATCGAGGCCGAGCAGTGCCCACTAGTCTTATGGCCCAGAGAAACTTTTTTTTATTTTTTTATTTTTTTTATTGATCATAAATTTTAACAAATTCACTGTTAAATTATATTCTCTTACTATATTCTTTATGTTTGTAAAATTTTAAGAAAATAAAAAAATCAATAGCTATGTTATTAATCAAATGTTTAACTTTCAAATTTTTGTAATCTTTAATTATGCATAAAAATTAAATTTATGGATCGAATAATAAATAATATTCGATTTGAACAAAATTTGATATACGTGTTAAAAACATAAAGAACATGCAATTTTATAATTAGATTTTTAAAATATGTAACAATGTTAAAATTTTAGTGAGACTTTGAAGAATTTCTCTCAAAACTAATTTTGATCTCCCTTGCATTAGCATTTATTGTGTCCCACCAACGTTATTTACATTTAATAATATTAGCATGGTTCCATTTGCCTACAATTTGGGACCTACCGCTACGAGTGTGTATCAAACATAACAACCAAACAAAGCAAACTCAACCCAATCCTGTGCTTCGGGTTGGTTTTTATGGATTAGAAATTTATTTTGAACCTTAGTTTGGTTTGGTTTGGTTTGGATTGATAGTATTCTCAACCCATTTAACCCAACTTGACCCGCTATGTTTATAAGTTTATTCTATCATCCTTATTTTAATTTTTTAGTTTGATTGGTTCTGATATTTTGATAACTAGTTAGATGAATTTGGAAATTTGAAATATAGTTTTAGCGTATGTGTTATATGAATTGTAATAATTTATTAAAAAAAATTTGTTTAAATAATTTATGAAAGCCCAATTTTCACAAAGCATAACATTTGTATTCACAACCCACCGATTCAAGTCAACTTATGTCAATTGGGTTAAGTTGAGAATTTCTCAATCCAACTAGGTTGGGTTGGATTGAATACCCAACATAACCGTGCACACCCCTAGCTAGACTTCTCTTTACATGTAGGAACATCAATTGGTATGCTTAAAACTCCAAAACTTTGGAGGGATTTCTCACAAATTTTGGGTCATCCCAACTATATAAGATTTAATGATTTAACATGGGAGCCTCTCTCTGGTTTCTGTCTCACCAACTACCAAACAACTAGTTTTTGTGGATTGAGATTTCTTTTATTAAGTGTTTGTTTGAGAATAGCTTATTTAACTTCTTGCAAAAAACGTTTTATTAAAAATACTATAGATAAAAGCTAAAAGTTAAATAATATACTTTGATTGATGTTTTATTGAAAGTATTGTAAGCTAACTTATAATCTAATCCCAAACGGACAATTAGTAAGGTATCTATCCAATTACAAAGAATCACTTGTGTTCAATATCAATCAAAGTCCTTATCGCCTTGATTTTAAAACTTTCCCCCACCTACATACAGGCATTATTTTGGTTTTTAGGTACTTTGCCAAAAATGCAAAATGCATGTTGCATTCTCATAGATCAACCAAATTAATAACATACATATATCTAGGTAGGAATTTTCATGCCAAAAAAGAAAAAAAAAAAAGGGGGGGGGGGGGGGGGGTGGACAACCTAGATGATCCAAAAGGACTAGACCTTCCCTGCCATTATATATAAAAATTGACCCTCAATCATCATGAATTTAACTGGACCATGACTAGCTACTTCTCTCAGATTATTGTGGCTCACTGCTTTTTTTTTTTTTTTTTTTTTTGAAGAGTGTGGCTCACTGCTATTCGTTGGTCTATATCCATAATGTCAATGTGGTCCAACTCCATTAGGTCTGTGTAAAAGTATATTGCATGTTTTTTTTTTTATAAAAAAAAAGTGTAAAGCATATTGTTTCTTGAATGCTGCCAATTTTATTGGAGAGTTTTCCAAATGAATCCTTGATGTGGGTCGGTGAAAATTTTCTTGCGTGATAATTTATTTAGACCTGGAAAATAGAATTGATGCCTCCTGAAAGAGTGGCTCGTTTTGTTGATCATATGGCTTCTTTCACACAGAAATTTCAGTAAATAATAAGAATCTGCTAGGTTAGTCAATAGTGATCCCACTATTGCAATAATAAATACAAAAGTTGAGGACACAAAGTTAGGGATCATCAAAAGATTCAAAACATAGGACCATCAATTATATATAAAGATGGTAGTTGGAATCATAGATTATAGATTCGGATTGTTGATTATAAGATTTTACATATTTTATAACTTAAAGCAAAAAACATATTAATAATAATTTTGTATGTTAAATAATCATCTAAATTATGTAATTATATAAAAAATTTGCATCAATACAATGTTGTAAGGTCTCAAAATGTAATGGAACCTAAACAATAAAAACTGTAGAGAAGTGGGTACACGGACTTGGCATCACCGAAATGAACAACGATTAATTTGGTATTTTTGACAGATGATAGATGACAAGAAATTAATAAGAATCTCCTCAAATGAAATCGGTTAAGTATTTTTTGTAGGGAAATGATCGCCACTTTGGCTGTGTAACTAAAGTGCCTGTTGGCCCTCAGATTAGGACGAAGATACATTTTTCTTCTCCCCCTTTTTGGCGAGGGTCATCTTGGTTATATAGTGTTCTTCTCGTTAATCTCAGTCGTCCATTTGTTGCTTATTCGGTCACTCTAGATGAGGGATTGTCCCATCATCTGTTTTTGTAGACTTTACGTGAGTTCTAAGCCATCTTTACAGGCTGTTCTATTAGTTGGAGTAATCGAGGCAACTGGGTTCGTTGGTCGCATCATCATTAAAGTGGTCAGAATGTTGGTGGGATATTTTCGGTGGATGTGGGATATTTCCCATTTTTAGTGATGTCGGTGCGCCGAGGACAGGTCATCCTCGGCGCGGCCTTTCGGATGTTCTGGGTTCTTTCCCATTGTCCTCGGCCTCAGCACTATCCTCGGCGCGGGCCTTGGGCCGCATGTGATGGGCCTGCGCGGTTAATGTAATAGGGCCCCACAAATGTAATTTGTATACCATATATCACTATGTATATACTAAATATACTTAAGTTTTAACATAATCTATTTAAAAAACTTAAAAAATGTTTAATTAGCATCCAAATACCTAAATAACCATCAAGACTCTATAACGCTATAATCTAAGCAAATAATTAGAATACTAAACCTAACCAAATACATCAATTAATGAATGAATCTAAGCAAATAATTAGAATACTAAACCTAACCAAATACATCAATTAATGAATGATTTACACTGATTCAAATTGATTCTATGGGGTAGGATCCTTTAGAGTAGGATGGTTAGAGCTTACATTCCATCATCCAAGATCATAAGGATCCTATCCCATAAAAGATTCTCTAGATGTGGATCATTTTTATGGGATAAGATCGTAGGATCTTAAAATTCTAAAATGCAGGATTGAAATTTTGATAACCATATTATAGACTAATAATATGATATATATCTTTCATTCTATTTAAAGCATCATATTTTAGATCCTTATTATCTAAAATATTATTAGCATGTTTTAAATGAATCTCAATTTTTATATTATTAGCAAAAATGTGATTATCTTTAAGAGAATATGACTTTGCCAGCCTAACTGCCTGAGTGAACAAAAAGAAGGATTATACAAGAAGAAGAAGCTTAATCCATCCTGGTATGTCCTAGGTAGTTTTTCTTTGTTTCTCATCATATTAGATATAAGAACACCACTTAATTCAAGCCTATTGATTTGGATTCAATTATATTATATTAATCACTCTTTTTCTTCTTTTTTTTTCTTTATCATTCTATATGGGACTCCACATACATGTAATTACCCAACAATAAACATATTATCATTCCTCAAGCAATCACAATAAACTTATTTTTTGTTGATGTGCCTAAAATCATGTGGGGTCTATTTTTATGTTGGCTTCATTAACATTATAATGGCACGAACGGTTAACAATAAATTTATTTTGTTTCTGAGAAACAAACACAAGGGAGAAAACATCACTATCTACTTTATAGCTTAGTCGAAACCGACAAATTTTAATGGGCAACCCACAATTTTGAGCCAGCTAGGGTGCTGCACTCTCTTAAACTCCACCTTTTTTGCTATCTAACGATCCTGACCCAAATTTAACCTCCTTTTATTTTTATTATTATTATTTTCCTCTTTGGGTAATTATGTATAGTCTCGAGAAAGAGAAGAATATATATTTATCATAAAGTATAGTCTAGAGAAGGTTAACATATAAGAAACTATATACATGAAAGTCACTGTCAATGAGAATATTCATTACACCTATTCAGTATAAGATAGTTTAGATGAAAATTGATTTTGGGGGGATAAAATTTTATTTTTTGTTATATGATTATGACCTGAAAATAATTTTCTATGTTTGGTTACATAAAAAATTTCCACAAACCTATTTACACTATACAACCTTTTATTAAGGCTTGTCATGTAAAATATTTTACGGGAAGAAAAACATTTTTTTTCTGTTTGGTTGTGTCCTATAAAATACACTTGAAAAAGTATTTCCAGTGTTTGGTTTTGCATTTAAAACATTTTCCAGATAATGTTCAAAAACCTTACCTAATACAAGCAAATCCCAACAAAAACAAATCAATTACAACCAAGAACAAATTATTGTTACTACCTCAACCAAATCATGTAAACAAAATAAAAACACACTATATAAGAACCCCATAAAATCCCAGATCTTGAGGGAAAAGAAAGGAGGTGGGTCTTGAGGGAAAAGAATGGAGGCAGATGGGTTGGCAGAGGTGGGTCGGTGAGGACGAGGACGAAGGATGGGTCAATGGAGGTGGGTCGGCAGAGGACGAGGACAAGGGATGGGTCGCTGAGGACAAGGGATGGGTTGGTGAGGATGAGGGATGGGTCACTAGAGTGGGATGGGTCTGTGAGGATGAGGGATGGGTTGGCGGAGTACCCTCTCCTTGCTCGGCTTGGACTTCGAGTGAGTGATGGGAGGTCTTCTTTCTCTCTTTCTCTGGGTGTGAGTCCGAAAAATGTGATTTGAAGGTAAATCAGTGTTGGTTATATTTCAACAATTTACTTTTATGATAAAGTAAAAAGAACAAAACACAGATGTAATAATAAGCAGTAACTCAAAAAGATATCAAAGGCAAATACAATTAACAAATACTGTATAAATATAAATAGAAATTTGCAAATAATTAAAGACTCACAGACTAGATGCGTGAAAGGATGAACAATTGAGATCAAGTCTTGTGTTTTACACAATCTCCTTAAAGCAGATTTCGCCCCTCACACAATCACTGTGGTGCTTTGAGACTTGTGGACGTCTGCCTTCCAGGATAAAATGATCTTTAGCACGAAAACAAAGCACTCCAAGTCGTGCTCTACGAACTACTTAATGACTCTTTCTCTCTCTTTGACACAAAAATGAATGAACAAAAAATATTCTCACTGTGAGAGTTTTTTCTTCTGAAAAAGTTATTTTCATAAATGAGGGACTATAAGAACTTATACATTACTGAATAGGGATACTGTTTCAGTGATAACTGTTGTGCACAGACTAACTGACTCAATAATAAAATATTATTATTAATTGGATAAGTGGGCTTAGTCCACACATGCCTAAAGCCCAACCCAATATCTAACTCATATTCTTTATTATTTTCAATGTGGGACTCAAGGATTTCCATCACTCTTATAATAACATTTTCAAGTGAACATAGAAACCATCAATTTCTTATTCACTTCATGCTATTTCTTACAATACAAAAAGCAGAGTTTGAGGGGGACTCTTTGGTTGTTTGCAATGCGTTGCAAGGCTTGGCTTCTCCGCCCTCTTCTATGGCCAACGTCCTCTCTGGTTTTTTGTCCCACACCTCGCTTTTTCGGCAGTGGAAGGTATCTCACATCAAACGGCAAGGAAATGTCCCTGCCCATTTACTAGCCCAACATGCTCAACATGTGGGGGATTATGTTGCTTGGCTAGAGGAATGTCCTAGCCAGATAGAGCATGCATGTGCTCAAGACAAATGTAATCTGCACTTTGATATTTAATGAAGCTAAGTTTTCCTATCAAAAAAAAAAAAAAAAGTACATAAACTACAAGCTATATATATAAAGTCATCTCTTTATCACACACTTAAAGTATCACACTAGTACAAAATCATACTTAAATTATTACAAACCAAATCCACACTTGCAATAATCCAAATTCACTCTATATTAATTTTGAACAGCCCATTGCTCATATAACCCTTTCCAACGTACATGCCTTTCTTTGTGAGCACAAACTTGTCAGATTCAATGACCAATTTGAAACCATTCTTACTCAACAGTGAGCAAGAAATAAGATTCTTACGAATATCTGGCATATGCAGCACATCATTCAAAGTAAGTTTCTTGCTTGAAGTCATCTTCAATATTACCTTTCCTTTTCCTACAACCTTAGAGATTGAGGAATTCCCCATGAATATTTCTTCTTCATTGTCCACAGGATGGTATGAAGAAAACAGATTCTGATCTATACATACATGGCGAGTAGACCCAGTGTCCATCCACCATTCCTTGGTATCTCCTTCTACCAAGTTCACTTCAGAAATCACTGCAGAAAGATCAATATCATCCACATCTTTAGAAAGATTTTCCACTTCAGTAATGTTGGCTTGAGAGCTTTTCTTGGTCCCTTGATCTTGACGCTTATGGCAATCCTTAGCACGATGCCCCATCTTGCCACACACATAGCATTTTCCACTGAACTTTGTAAAGTTACCCCCACTAGTTCCTCGCTTTGAGCTTTAACCAAAGTACTTCCTCTTGTTCTTATTATGCTCCACAATGTTTGCTTTAGATTCCATGAAGTGATTCCCTACAGCTTTTTCTGAATAACGATTATCTTCCTCAATTCTCAATCTTACAATCAAGTCTTCTAGCCGCATCTCCTTGCGCTTATGCTTTAGGTAATTTTTGAAATCTTTCCAAGATGGAGGCAATTTCTCAATGATAGCAGCCACTTGAAAAGACTCACTTACAGACATACCCTCAGTATTTATTTCATGTAAGATTACCTGTAGCTCTTGCACTTGACTAAGCACAGTTTTGGAATCCACCATTTTGTAATCCAGAAGTTTGCCCACAATGAACTTTTTAGTTTTAGCATCTTCTGTCTTGTATTTCTTTTCCAAGAAATCCCACAACTCTTTTGCTGTCTTGATTGAACTATACACACTGTACAATGTGTTGTCCAATCCATTCAGAATATAGTTTTTGCAGAGGAAGTCAGCATGTTTCCATGCTTCCACGGCAGCAACCACTTGCCTATCTGGCTCATTTTCCTTGAGTTTTGGAGCATTCTCATACAAGAATTTTGCCAAATTCAAGGTTGTGAGATAGAAAAGCATTTTTTGTTGCCATCTCTTAGTATGTGTTTGGATAACACTTCAAGTTGCGGCTGCGTTGCTATTTCATGTTTCAGAACTTTTTTTTTTTTTTTTTCAATGCATGAACAATAAAATCACTATGCAGGAGACAATTATCACTGTTCACGCACTGTAGCACACTGTTCACGCATTATAACAGCACTGTTCATGCATTAAAAAAATAAAAAATGAGTCCCACGGTACTATTTATACATTTAAAAATTATTTTGCTACAATGTTTTTAGTAATAATTAGTTTTTAGCAACTTTCAACAACAATAAACTGTATTCAAACCAACCCTTAAACTCAGTACTATTGAATTTCTCTGGTTTTTCTCCATGATTAACAGGAACAGTAATAGGGCAGCAACAAATTGAATTCTCAAAATCCAACCGAAGCATTGTTTTATATTACACAACAGTCCAAAAAAAATTGACACAGCACAGCACTCAAGTATTACTTTAAAGCAAAAATCATATAACATATAATAAGCCGAATTCACATCAAGTACAGTAACTAGGAAACAATCACTTATGTTGAATAGACAATACAAAGCCAACGCAGAAAAAGAGATTATAGAGGCACGGGAAACACTATACGGTCATAAGCATATATAATATTGTATCCAACCAATATTTAAAATACCAAATTGCAGGCATAGTACGTACAAAGAGTGAACAAAAGTAAACAAATCTCAGCCAAACAATGATTCATATAAGACAAATACTTGAAAAGTCTATGGACTATACTAACAAGTCAGACTATAAAGATTCACTTGTCAAACACGAAAACCAATATTATCAGAGAAGCAAATATCTCAAATTCACTTTACAGTTAAAGATAGATACATGCGATAAACAATAAACCCAGTTTTCCAAGTTTTACCCCGTATATAAACAATTGCCGATTAACGTATTTCAATAAACACATAGAAGTCCTTTCACCGTAAATCACAAGAGTAAATTAGAAATCTGCTTTAAGATTGTTGGTTATATTTCAATAATTTATTTTTGTGATAAAGTAAAAAGAACAAAACACAGATGTAATAATAAGCAGTAATTTAAAAAGATATCAAAGGTAAATACAATTAACAAATACTGTATAAATATAAATAGAAATTTACAAATAATTAAAAACTCACAGACTAGATGCGTGAAAGGATGAACAATTGAGATCAAATTTTGTATTTTAACAATCTCCTTAAAGCAAATTTTGCCCCTCACACAATCACTGTGGTGCTTTGAGACTCGTGGACTTCTGCCTCCCAGGATAAAATGATCTTCAGCACGAAAACGAAGCACTCAAAGTCGTGCTCTACGAACTACTCAATGCCTCTCCCTCTTTGACACAAAAATGAATGAACAAAAAATATTCTCACTCTGAAAGTTTTTTCTTCTAAAAAAGTTATTTTCATGAATGAGGGACTTTGAGAACTTATGAGTTACTGAATAGAGATACTGTTTCAGTGATAACTGCTGTGCACAGATTAACTGACTCAATAATAAAATATTATTATTAATTGGATAAGTGGGCCTAGTTAACACATGCCTAAAACCCAACTCAATATCCAACTCATATTCTCTATTATTTTCAATGTGGGACTCAAGGATTTTCGTCACTCTTATAATAACATTTTCAAGTGAACATAGAAACCATCAATTTCTTATTCACTCCATGCTATTTTTCCAACAACCAGACCCGTAATCCATTTTACAGGTTGAGGGGCAAAGTTTACGGTCAAAATTCAAAATTTTCAGTTTGACTTTATTTTACATATGCATCCAAACACACATAAGGGTGTAAAATATTTTCCTAGTTCTATTTACACCCTAAACAAATGCAGCCTAAGAGTTAACCCTTTTTCTCCATTTTGATAATATATAATTTTTCATTGATCAAAAGATAAATCATTGGTCATTGCAAATAATAATGAAAATTCAGCAAAAGATCTGACATTTCTCCAATGTCTCTGCAAACAGTTCATCAAAATTACCATGAGAAAGGGATCTATGAAAAGGAGTTTGGCATCAGTGCTAGTTTAGACAACAAGCTCGCATCTGTTGAGGCTCGGATTCTTCCAGCTCCATGAATAATGTTTGAAGCCACTTAATTACTTTAAAAATCAAGCCTCATACAGTCCTACTACCAAAAAGTTGTTGATAATTATTTTATTACTTTACATAGCGTACAATATAGAACACATTTGCATAACCATATATAATATTGTACACATTTGTTTAGTTTACAATGTAAATCTTACACTAATAGTACAATATAGATTAATAATTTTCCTTTCTTAAATAGCTTAAGTATCATGATGCTAGAAAGGAAAGAGAATACTTGCCTCAAGTTGGTCAGTAGAAAATGATGAACAAGGTTTGCTAATGTCTAACTTGAGAGAAACATAAAAATTCAACAGCAAACTAATTTTTTAGCTATTAAAGTCAGAGATTATCTATTCTGACAGAAGGCTTGTTTTAATGCTGAAAGTAATAAGTGGAAGTACCATCAGACATTGGGCTTTTATAAACTTCTCTTGGGCTCCAGCACTGCTTGTAGTTTCTATCAACAGTTGTTTCAGATGTAGCAAATTTCTGGCATGGTAAACTTTCCTGATTCAGTTCTGGGAAATGGCAATTTTTCAGTAGAAATTGTTGGAAAAATAGCATGGAGTGAATATGAAATTGATGATTTCTATGTTCACTTGAAGATGTTATTATAAGTGGTGAAAATCCTTGAGTCCCACATTGAAAATAATAGAAAATATGAGCTTTGAGTTAGATATTGGATTGGGCTTTAAGCATGTGTGGACTAGGCCCACTTGTCCAATTAATAATAATATTTATTATTGAGTCAGTTATTGAGTCAGTTAGTCTGTGCACAGCAGTTATCACTGAAACAGAATACCTGTTCAGTAACGTATAAGTTTCATTGTCCCTCATTCATGAAAAAGAACTTTTTTAGAGAAAAACACACACAGTGAGAATTTTAGTACATTCATTGTGTCAAAGAGAGAGAAAGAGGCATTGAGTAGTTCACAGAGCACGACCTTGAGTGCTTCGTCTTCGTGCTGAAGATCATTTTATCCTGGGAGGCAGACGTCCACGAGTCTCAAAGCACCACAGTGACTGTGTGAGGGGCGAAATCTACTTTAAGGAAATTGTGTCAAACACAAGACTTGATCTCTATTGTTCATCCTTTCACGCATTTGGTCTATGAGTCTTTAATTATTTGCAGATTTTTATTTATATATATTCAGTATTTATTAATTGTATTTGCCTTTAATATTTATTTGTGTTACTGCTTATTGTTAAATCTATGTATTGTTCTTTTTACCTTATCACAAAATAAATTGTTGAATTATATCCAACAGAAATTAGGGGGAGTAGCTTATCACCATTCTTTCCAGACAACAATGGCTCTTTGTATGGTAGTTAGCTTTTGCTACTAGCTGGCTATTTGGGGCTCACTTTACAATAGCAACTTGGACATTCCATGTATATGGTTACCACAAGCAATACTGATTACAAAGTACTGTAGAATTCACAGTATGTATTTCATTTCTCATAATCTGAGATGAATTTGTGAAAGAGAAGGTTGATTTCTCAATGTTGCCTTGTGAAACATGTCTTCAAGTCTAGCAGACAGTATCTGGCAAATGTATCACTTAAATTCAATGTTAAGGTCTGTCATAATTGAATGATCTTACAGGGTTCTACGAGCCAAGTTCAGAGCTTACTATGATTAATTGTAATCACTGGACTAGCTGAAATCAGATTCAATGATTTCTTTTTCTAAAGAAGTCCTTTTCAAAGTTTTAAATGGGAGGAAGAAATTCCATGCTTTTAGATGGTTTAAGTTTGAGGATTTCTTTGGTTAGTGACATTCCAAATTTTGAAGTTGATGCTACTCATTGAGAAACTGGAGAGAATTCTAGTTCATCTATCCATTAGCATTTTGAAACCTTAAAACCTCTTTATCTATATAATATCTAAAATCTAAAACTATAGAATTTATTCTTGTTACACTCTTTTGAGCCATATCAGCTTAGCTTTTTATCCACCGGTCCATTTAGGTCTAGTTCAGTCCACTTTGGTCTAATTAGTCCATTCATTCTATTTCCGTCCCTTTTGGTCTATTCTGTCTACTGTAGTCCATTTCGGTCCATCTATTCTATTTTGTTCCAATTCAGTCTATGATGGTCTATTTACTCCATTTGCTTCATTTTAGTCTAATTCGGTCCATTTAGTCTAGTTCAGTCCACTACAGTCCAATTTGGTCCATTCGTTTCATTTATGCCCAATTTGGTCCACTTTAGCCCATAAGGTGATGCATTATGAGGAGATATTTGTGTAGAAAAATGAGTTACTTCATTCACAATTATGTGGCCACCTTAGTGTAATGTTGGTAGGTTCTTAATTTAGTCCAATCAGTCCATTTGGTCCAATTTGGTGATGCATTGTGAGGATTGAGGTGAGGTTTATGTAGAAAAAGAAGCTGATTCATTGACAATTATGTCACATTCTTAGAGTAGTGTTGGTAGGTTATTGATAAAATTACATTTCTTTTATGCTATTAACATCTTATATATAAATGATTGATTTATATATATCTGATTCCTTTTTAGGCCATTTAAGATGTGTAAATGATAAATCATTTATAAGGAGTACTAGAAACAAATCTCAACCACACATTACACTATTTACAAAATATCTCATCTTATATAATAATTGAATGTAAAAAATGCATTGTTTCCTTAAAAAAAAAAAAAAAAAAAAAAAACTTACAAAATTTAAAACACGTTCAAATAACAAATATAAATAGTTTTTATTTTATTTTATATAGGAACAAAATATAGATAGTTTAATTTAGTAAATCTAATATATTGTATCAACTATATTTTATTAAAAATAATCACATCAATTTAATTTAAAAAAAATTATAAGTCTCATCTATTATTTTCATTTTTCTCTTAATAAAAAATAAAATCGCCAATTTTTTTCGCTGTTCTATAAAAGTTATGATTGGCTACAAGTTTGAGCATGCTGGTTATGATGTAATAATATAACCATTTGTACAAAATGCGCCTAAATCTATGATACTAATAATATATACTACACACGATCATAATGTTTGATTTATAACAGAAGTACAAAACCAATATTTAAGACTTCTTCCTCAAAAAAAAAAATTTTAAGACTTAGTTATAACCGAGCTTACAAATATATATATATATATATATATAAACTACACATCTACATAATAATAGTATAAAAGCGGAATATTTATAAATAAAAATGTAATGTAATACTCACAAACTATTTTACAACATTTTTACAAACTATTAATATAACAAATTCATACTGGTTCTCTTATCTGGATCTATCATCAAAATCAATTTTTACTTACTAATAATCACTAACTACATCAATAGTTTATATAAAAACACTTTGTTACCTTTTAAACTTTTAAAATAAGTGAATTAGGAAATTTTGTTTTTAGGAAAGCTTTTCCTACAACATTGTGAGGCTAAAGTTGGGTGCATATCTAAATTTTATTTATTAAAACACTATTAATCTATCACTATTAGCATAATAATGTTATGGACACATAAAAATACACAATTTTATTTCACAACTCACCATACGATAAATTGTGATCAGTGGATGTGTAATGATAGGTGATATAGAGACACACTTTCCCACTTACAACACACGCGACAAATTGTATATAAAATCGTACATTTATGTGTCCAGCAGTGCAGTACCCATCCCCAATGACATAAGGGATGGCGTCAAGTGGAGTAAAAACTACCCCAAAGAAAGAAAGAAAGAAAAAGTGAGACCTGCATGGTGAACGGTCAAACTTTTTGTCATACACGGCTTTTCAGCTTTAAGCTCCGATTGTGATCCGATTGTTTTGATGTAAAATGTTATATAAAGATAGTTTTTTTTTTTTTTTTTTTTTTGTATTTTTTAGTATTTAGTAGTATTAAAAAAAAAAGAGTTAAGAAAAAATTATTTTTAATTAACGTAAAAAGTATGACTTATTTTTAGAAATTATTTTCTACTAATTTTTTATGAAAAATAATTTTATCTTACATTAAACTAAATAAAAAAAGTTAAAAGATTATTTTTTAACTTATTTAATGTTATTATCAAATATAAAAAAATAGATAATTTTATAAAAAATATTTTTTAAAAAATAACTAATTTTTTAAAAAATATTATTGCCAAAACAGACAAAGCATTAACAACACTTTTGGTTCAATGAATCATCCTATTTAATTTAGTTTAAATTTTAATGGAATAATTTTTTTTATTTTTTTATTTTTCTCAGAGCAGATAAAATTGTCAAATATAGTTTTGGGTCCAATCCAATCTACTGACTAGATTGGATTTTTTTTTTTTTTTTTTTTTGACTATGAAGATAGAAGCTGACTAGATTGGATTAGATTGGACGCAAAGCTGTTTTTTTTTTTTTTTTTTTTTTTATTATATAATTTTAATTTTGACTAACTTGTTTTTTAAGCAAAATAAACCAATAAAAAATAGTTTATCAAATGAAAACTTATGTTTTTTTTTTTTTTTTTGAATTTGGTGGTGGTGTTCAAAACCTTGCACTAGGCATCATAGTGGGTGTTGGCATCAGAATCTCAGGTGCTTTTGCTGTGGAGATTTGTCACACAATATAGTATATACATGATCATGCTGAACCCTTTAAATAAAAGATTTAAAAAAAAAAATTTGTTATGGGTAAAATTTTATCATGAAATAGTTGAAAGGATTATCGTGAAACCATTTTTATGTAGTCTTTGGTTTGAAAATTTAATGTATCTCCGGTATATAAATTTAGAGGAATATAACTTTTGCCAATATGAAATTATGAATATCTAAAAATACAATTATATATGTTTGTGTTTAGTTTAATTAGAAATTTAGTAAATCTTTTAACTTGTGTGTGTGTGTGTGTTTTTTTTTTTTTTGGAAACATGATGCTGGATAAACTGTTCTTGATGATAGCTATCATTAGACCAAGACACTAATTGGTTCTTGGTGTAGGCAAAATTAAACCACAGATCTCTTGTTCAACTATTATAAATTTTATCGGTTGAATTAACTAGAACCCATTGAATAGGTCTATATAAATTATCTATATCTTCTGTATATATATAAAAGATTATTTACCTATTTCAATTGGATTTTTATGTAATTCAAAAATGTCTTCATTAATAAAAAGTAACTTTTTTAAAAAAAATCGTAAAATTTATCTTTTATTTATTTATTTGAAAAATAAAAAAATATTTTTCAATTATAATAAATACAAATAATTAATTTTTCCTAAAAAATAAAAGAAACTATAAGCAGTTGAGCACACGCGCCCTTAAATGCTAGTTTATTAATAGTAACTTTTTTGTCTAGTAGAATCTCACTCCCGGACAAAAACAGCTTGGCGTCCAATCCATCCAATCTAGTCAGCTTCTATCTTCACAGTCAAAAAAAAAAAAAAAAAAAAAAAAAAATCCAATCTAGTCAGTAGATTGGATTGGACCCAGTACCTTTGACAATTTTATCTACTCTGAGTAGGGGTGTCAATTCGAGTTAGTGTGTCGGGTTTGTGTCGTGTCGAGGTAGGAGTATTTGACTAAATAGCTTAACCCTAACCCGACCCATTTAATAATCGTGTCATGATCCTTCAACCCTAACCCGATCTGTTAATAAGGCAGATTGACCTAACCCAACTCATTTGACATGCTTAATAAACGAGTCGTGTTGGGTTGACACGAATGTAACACAACACATTTCAACTTGTATAATATTAAATATAACATCCATCTAAAATTAATTATTTTTACATCCCAAAAAGTAGTGTATACACTTCAAGTCTTCAATCCACATTCAAAATAATATAGTTCAACAAAATTATAACATTTATCTAGAAATAAGTTCTTTACACTCCAAAAGAAGTGCATACACTTCAACCCAAATTCAAAATAACAAAGTTTCACAAAAATAAAATAACATAGTTCAACAAAAATATAATATTCTTAGAACTCGCCACATGCTAAGTATCAATATTGAAAGAATTTAAGCAAACAATAAACTAATCCTGACTATGACCACAATTATCATCCATAGATTCTTTGTTGATGTCCAAATTCATAACATCTTCCACAAGCTCATCCAATTTCATTTGTGTAAGTTTTATGCCAAAAAAAAAGTATTAGTAGTTTTAAGGTCTGTAAAGTTTCAATTTTCAATTATATCTCTTGTAAAATTTTGTAATTACTTATTTTTCTTTTTAAATTTAAAATATATGTTGGATATAAAAGGTATTTGACAAATTTAAAATAAAATAAATATTTATTTGTTATATGAGTTAAACGGGTTGTGTTTAGTGGGTTGTTTCGGGTTGACACAAATAAATTAGCGTGTTAAACGTGTTTATTGCGGGTTATGCGGGTTGACCCGTTTATGACCCGTTTCTTATCGTGTCGCTTTTGGGTCGACCCGTTTATGACCCAAACCCATTAAGGCCTAACCCTAACCCGAAAAAACCCGTGTCGGGTTCGTGTCGTGTTCGCGGGTTGGGTCGAACATTGACACCCCTAGCTTTGAGAAAAACAAAAATAAAAAATAAAAAATAAAAATTATTCCATTAAAATTTAAACTAAATTAAATAGGATGATTCATTGAACCAAAAATGTTGTTAATGCTTTGTTTGTTTTGGCAATAATATTTTTTAGAAAATTAGTTATTTTTAAAAAAATATTTTTTATAAAATTAAAAAAAAAAAACATAAGTTTTCATTTGATAAACTATTTTTCATTGGTTTATTTTGCTTAAAAAACAAGTTAGTCAAAATTAAAATTATATAATAAAAAAAAAAAGAAAAAAACTGTAAGAAAGTAACAACTACTAATATTAGTTAATAGTCGAACAAACTTGGGGTTAGCTTGTAGGCAAGTTTTTTTTTTTTAAAAATAGATGTCATGACAAAAAAAATCATTCAAGTACTTTTTCTTTTCCCTTTTTTTTTTTTTACTCCGTACTTGCTACATCATGATTGCTTTTCACTATTTGGTCAAAACACAAATTATTATTACGTTCTTACGGGAATAGACGAATTTGAACCTAATCTTTTGTGAAAAGGAGTTTAAAAAAATGTACCTAATCTATGTAAAGAAAAAACAATGTACGTAATCTAGGATTATATAAAAAAAAAATTTAAAAACTGGACCTAATAATTTTTTGAGAAGAAAAATTAACTTTACATCAGTCAGTTCCGTATAATAGAAAAATGTGCATAATTTTCTTAATTTTGCTTAAAATTGATTTATATCAATTTGTGTATAATTGTGTAAATTTACAAATTTATTATAGTAATTATGTAAATTTACTATGACATTATTTATTTATATTTAATTATTTATTTTTTTTTTTACCTATTTCAAAGATGAAAGAAAAGTGTGAACAGTAGATATTGTGTGTAAAGAAAGAGAAATAATTTTTAAAAAATTAAGAAAAATTGATATTTTAATAAAATGTAGTGTAAAATAAATAATCTGATGTAGAGTGTTTTGAAAAATGAGTATATAAAATAGATAAAATAAATTCTTATGCTAAAATAGACATAAATTTTTACATTAAATAATGTAAATGGTCTAATCTATACTACTATTTAAAAAATTTTCTTTATTTAGGATTCTCAATTTACGGCTTAGTTCATCTATAATAAACATTTTTTTCTTCCACCTTTACATTTCTCTTTCATGTTAGTTGTCAAATACTAATATAATTTATTCTTTTTGAAAAAAATTAAAAAATAAAATTACTTTTTTTTTCCTACAAACGTACCAAATTTTCACCTCTAAACTATTTTTTTCTCATTTTCACATTTCTCTTTCGTATTAACGATTAATCACTAATACAACTTCTTTTAAAAAAAAAAAAAAATTGTCATAAGTAAAAAAAAATATATATATATATATATTTCTTTTAGTTTGTTTGTACTTTGTGGTAGTTGATGGCGACACGTATGTGGGACCAGATATTAAGAATTTATTTCGCGTTACTATACTTGACCGATTCAGAGAAAACGGAGGATGGCGACGCTTATGTTTTTCCTATAATACGCGAAGCCAATTTTATTCAATAGCCAAAACCAAAACGCAATAGGCAGAAAAATCTGAAAGCAAGGAGAAAGAGAAAAAAGATGAGCAGTGGAGCAGGGAAGATTGTGTGTGTGACTGGTGCCTCTGGTTACATAGCTTCATGGCTTGTCAAGCTTCTTCTCAACCGTGGCTACACAGTCAAGGCCTCTGTTCGTGACCCCAGTTAGTACTCTCACTCTCACTGACACTTATCTCTATCACACTCACTCTCTTTGTTTATAATATAAAATTGGAGTCTTTGTTTTAAAGTTATGTTTTTTTTTATGGCTCTGATTCTTTGGAGTTGGTGAGGGGTTTTGGATTCTCTGTGTTTAACGTTCTTGCATGGTGTGAAATTATAAGCAGTACCCAGTTCCAGGTTTTGGCTTATGATCGTATATTTGGGTATTTCATAAACTCTTTGATGGCTATCAGGGCTGTTTGAGATACGGATTGAGGGCTTTGGGAACTGGGTTTGGATTTTTTTTTTCCCAATTTGATTCTTGTTTATAAGAAATGCCCAGTTCCTGGTTGTGCTCAAGGATATTGTTTATAAAATTGGAATCTTTGTTTTAAAGTTTTGTTTGTTATGGGTTCTGATTCTTTATTTTTTGGGACTCTTTTGTTTGTTAGTATGGGTTAATGGTGAGGTTTTGGATTCTTTGTGATTAACATTGTTGCCTTGGATCAAAATTTTAAACAATACCTGGTTCCAGTTTGTGGATAATAATCATACATTTTCATTTTTTTCATAAAGCCTTTGATTGTTATCAGATCTCTTTGAGACACTGATTGAGGGTTTTTGGGAACTGGGTCCAGATGTTTTGTTTAAAAAAAAAAAAAAATTTTGGGGTAGGGGTGTTGGGAGGTGATTGAAACTTCAATATTAATAACTAGATTAATGGATTGAAAAGGGCATAAACTCGTGGAGATGATTGTTCTAAATTTAAGTGATTAGATTATTTATTGATTGTACATACCCATTTCAGTTAATATGTATTTTGATCAATGTCTGTAGTGGAAATGGATGGTTAGAACTCTGGAATTAATTAATACTTGATTATCCATGCTTGATTTCGATGTCATATAGTATGTTTCTTCATCTTGAAAATTGGCAAAGTAATATATAATAAATAAAATGAGGAGAAGAAATTGGAATTAGTGCCTGTTTGGTAATGTGGTTTCAAACCGCACTTTACCTAGTACAGTTTTTTCTTAGGACAACTTTTTCAAACATCCCAAATTTCAAAAAGCTGAAAGTAAATTGAACCAAACAGGAATTAAGAGTTCGTTTGAATACCGCTTATTGCTGAAAACTAAAAACACTCTAGCAAAATAATTTTTAAATATATAAATAATGCCATGAGACTCATTTTTAATGAAAGTTTTGATTGAAAAATAGGTTTGTGGGTCTTGTGAACAGTGCACAGGACCCACAGACAGACGCTGGACGCAGCTGAAAAATCATTTCAGCTGTATCCAAACGTTCACTAAGTATTATATGGAAACCCATATAGAGGAATTTTTGTCCATCTAAATGATTGGAAAAGTTTTTGTAAACAAATCAAATAAACACCATTTCAAATAAATCTGATGAAGACTACAGTGACTGAGTAATTACACTCTCTGCAAATTACTTCAGAGCTGTATTTGGACCTTGAAGGGATGATTAAAATTTAATCATCGTCCTTTCCTATATGATTTTTCATCCCCAAAGTTCTGAACAAATCATCAGATAATTTGGGATTTAGAATAACATGTCCTCTGGTGTATGGTAGTGCTCTTTTGTAGTCTTTGCACTCTAAATGGATGTTGTAATTATGTAAGATTGTAGCTGTAATTTTTCTTTTTTGTTGCTGTTTTTTTTATAAGTAACGTAAGAAATTTTATTAGAAAGGCCAACTAAGTACACTGGACTTTTTTGTTGCTGTTAACAGTCTTGGGAATAAAAATGCAAATATATATGAGATCATGCACAATATGTATATGTAATATTGTTTTTGTCAATGTGCTCATAAAAAAGAAGCATACTAATTTGGATTATATGTTAGATTGTCTAAAAACTGCCCTTAAATTTCATACTGCACTCTCATACATTAGAGAAATGAAAATGCTATTCTGTCCTTTGTTTTGCATGTCTATTTATTGTTACTGGATGACTCTTCCGTTTCATTCTGATTTTCTATAAATGAGTCATTGGGATTGTTACCCTTTTCCGTAGGTCAACTGTATAGTTAAGATTTGGATGGATATACTAATCAAGTTCTCTTCTACCTCCTGCAGATGATTCAAAGAAAACAAACCACTTACAAGTACTTGATGGGGCCAAGGAGAGACTTCACCTATTCAAGGCAAATCTACTGGAAGAAGGTTCTTTTGATTCTGCTGTTGAGGGCTGTGATGGGGTTTTCCACACTGCATCTCCCTTCTATCATAATGTCACGGACCCAGAGGTTCATCCCATTTTACTATTCTTTAAATGCTTAATAATAGTAAATGCTTAAATTATGGTTTATTGATAGAATTGGTTAAAGATTTTATCCGTACACTTTTCTTCTGAAAAATTCAACAAGTTTTTTAGAAAATTCCACAATAGGTCTTTTTCTCTATTTATCAAGAGATGAGAAGCACGTAATAGGAATCTCAGTGTTGATTTACCGCACTATTCTTTTTTCTGAGTGTGGCTTCTTGTACCATTGCCAACACTAAACTAACCAAGTTAATTACTTAAGCAGACTTTTTTGGACTTGAAAGTTAAAATTGCAGCCTATTGCCTTTTTCTCTTTAAATTCAACTGTAGGGTGAGGTCATAGGTTCAAAACCCACTTGGTGTTATGTGGCTTACCGATGAAAAAAAAGTTAGGGTTAATTTCACTTTGCCCCCAATAACTATGGTGTGGTTGTAATGTACCTCCTAAGCTTTAATTGTAATATATTTTACTTGAGCCTCTATGTGCACTTTCAAAGGTGCCCGGATAAGGATAGTGAGTAGAAAATAAATAGTACACTTCTGAAAAGTGATGTATCCCCTTCATAAAGACACTACAATTTTATAAATATTTTTTTATTGGACTTATCATTTTCTTCCTTCTTTACCACCAACTATGTTCTCAGTAGTGATTTAGGCAGGACCTGCTAAGAAAACCTGGTGAAGTGTGAATCTACCCCAAACTCAACTTTTGAGAAGTGGAGGCAGAATTCATAGTATTACAAAAGAGTCTCTTTGGATAAATCATAGATGAGGGTCCTCTGGAAACCGTAATTATGGTGGTTATTGCTTTGGAGATCTTAAGGCAATATTCTTTAGAATAGGATTGGGTTTGAAAGAAAAGAATCTGATGCCTTAAGCCCTTCTAGTCCTGATCTCTGTTGATGCCTGGCCACAGATTATAATTGAGAGAAGTTTGTTATATAATATCTATCCAGAATGGACCAGAATATTTTAAACAAAACAGTAATCCCAATAATTTCCAATTGACAAAGTCATAACCTTGTGAAGCACAGCTTGTAACTGCCTGTTTCACAATTTTCAATTTTAATAATGTTAACTGTGTTGCTATTGCTACCTGAATATTGTTTTCTTGTTCTTATAAGCACTATCAAAACGCTGCCTGGAATTGTAGGCTGGTGTCCTACGTAAAAAACATGATGATAGTATTTAAGTTAGTCTTTGAATATTATATTATAACAGTATACTAAATTACTTATCAAAAATAAAATAAAATATTATAACAGTATTCTAAGTTTTTTGTGAACAGTGAATGGTCATATGATTTTGTTGCCTTAGCTAATGTTAGTGGTGCTCCCCTCCCCCCCAAAAAGAAAAAAGAATATGACTTAACTTTGCTCTCATCATTCAGGCAGAATTACTTGAACCTGCAGTGAAGGGAACACTTAATGTTCTTAATTCGTGTGCGAAATTTCCATCTGTTAAGCGGGTAGTTGTGACATCCTCTATGGCTGCGGTTCATTGCAATAAAAAAGCTAAAGCTCCTGATGTAGTTGTTGATGAGACTTGGTTTTCTGATCCAGACGTTTGTAAGGAAACAAAGGTATGTAGAGGCATTACTCTTCGTGCGTTTTTGAAAATAAAGATGGTGATAAATATAAATCATGGCCCGTAATATTGCAGTGATTCCAGTGCAGACTAGGTTACTAGAACTACTTTTCAGATTCCTTTTTTGGAATTTTCATAGATTAAAAACAATGATGATTTGCCTTGTTATTTTAGGTACTATGTACAAACTATGTACTAATTGAGATGATTTATGCATCCAGTAAGCATCAACATCTCTGGGACTGTGCATGTTACATTGATGAGTGCAACTATTTCTAATCCATAATTGTTGAGAACATTGAGACTGATAATTTGAACTTTTAGTTTTAGCAAGGTTCCTACTGTTTAAAACTTAAAATATTATAAAGTTGGGAGCTTGTCTTCTATTAAGTTAGAACCATAAAGTAATGAGAGCTTGTCAGGCTATTAGTGCTTGCCATAGATTAATCTTCATATCATTTCTTTTTCATGACTTACACATGTCATTTCTTTTTTACAGAAAAGAGAGAGGGGGTGGGGTTTGGGGCCTTTTTTTTTTTTGGATGGTCATAAAATGGAATATGGTGCTTGAAAGTTGGAGTGGAGTATTCCATTTTGGTTAGGGGGATTTTATTTTGAATGGGGTGAGGTCAGTATAATTAACGACCATAATTCCAACCCATGGTCCATCATGAATCCTACCATTTCTTATGATTGTAGCAATTTTTGCAAAAGGGTTTGGAGCATCAAAAGCAATAATCCTTTGTCCCAAAATGTTTGTTTACTGTAAGAAATCTAAAATTTAAGGGGTAATTATTTATGACATTTTCTTTGAAATAAAAAGTAATTAGTAATTAGCCTCCTTTTTAAAATTTTAAACTAAAAAAAAAATTCAATTTAAAATGGGTGTTGAGTTTTCAAGTTAAGGTCAAACTAGGAAATTTTTTTAAATTGTGTCCCTTGGCTTTTTTAAAATGGACAATGTTTTGGGACATCCCAAAATGGAATAATGGATAAACAAATTTGGAATAGAGAGTATTTATATAACAGCCTTTTAGTGAGTTAAGAGATACTTTATGATTGAAGTCAAATGGTTTTACATTAAAAGTTATACATAGATCTATAAATATTGAGTCTTGCTTCTGTTCATGACGTTACTATTTTGAGAGCTGATCTTTTTGAATATGTTGTAAGAAAACCTGGAACACTAATTTACAAAATTAATAATATAGAGATTCTTTTGCAATTAAGTGTGAAAGTATTTATTTTTCTAAAACATGCATGAGCTCACTCTCTAGAATTAATCTGAAACTTAGGATATGCTCTATTGCTCCGGCTCCCACATAATTACTTGGGTAATTTGGCCCATTCAATGTTTTATTGCAATATCAGACTTAAGATTTCCTTGTCCATCCAAGTGATTTTGACCAGTGCCATGTAATTCAAGTGATCCTGCATCCATCATTGTTATGCGGATTTAGCTCATCAAACATGTGGTTAATTTGTTCTCTTAATCAGAGATTTATGATAACTTATAAGTCTGGGAACCATACTACTAATGGCTATTAATGTTTTTGGGTATCCTGTTGAATGGTTTTCCAGCAATGGTATATGCTTTCAAAAACGTTGGCTGAAGAAAATGTCTGGAAGTTTGCAAAAGAGAAGGGTATTGACATAGTAACAATTAACCCTGCAATGGTGATTGGTCCTCTCTTACAGCCAACGCTTAACACAAGTGCTGCTGCGATTTTGAACTTAATAAATGGTATTGTGTTTTTTTTTTTCCCTCTAAGTTTTGTACTGATCCTGGTTTCTGATTTATCTCAATAAGTATTTTGACCAACAACTTTTTGGGAAGATGGTTTAAAATGTTAATCCAAATATTTGATAACTCATTTAAGATTGTGAACAGATCTCTCTTCTACTGAAAAAGGATGCTAAGTAAGCAGTTGATGCTAGCCATTTTTGTCCCGTTCATCTTTTGTACAAAAGCCATTCCTACTCTACTTTGTTGGATTTCAATGATAATTATTCATTTTCCTTATGTTGTTGCTATCTTAGTACACACCTAGGACATCTAGTGTATTGAGAAGTTCCTTTTTTTTTTCCTTTTTCTTTTTTCTTCCCCCCTAATAAAACTTTATTATTCATCAGAAAAAGATTTCTTTATTTGATGCAGGAGCTCAGACATATCCCAATGTATCATTTGGATGGGTTAATGTCAAAGATGTTGCCAATGCACATATTCAAGCATATGAAATTCCTACAGCTAGTGGAAGATATTGTTTGGTTGAGACAGTTATACACCATTCTGAAGTTGTGAGGGTTTTACGTGAACTTTATCCCTCGTTACAACTTCCAGAGAAGTAAGTCTTTATTTCCCTTTATTGCCAAGATATAATATTTTAGTAATACTCACCATTAGCAGTAATTGCTCCAACTGCGCGTATCTGTTCGTATGATGTGGTTCAATGATTTTACACATTGACTCGTTATGTATTGTCTTTCAGTGATCCACATATTGCTTAGTTGTGTTTTTTGTTTGTCTTGTTGGACCAAAAAAAAGTTAAATTATATCTAGGGATGGCAAAATGTCCTTGCCCCATCTACCCTGCAGATACACACGCACAGACAATACCCAAAACACTCCTCTCTCTCTCTCTCTTAGTACTCTCATTGCTGCCCCTCCCCCTTCTCTCTCACTCATCACTGTTGCCACTACAGCACTCCGTCAGACGGAGGGACGAAAATCAATATGTTTGGAAAAGTTTAGGGATGAAAAACGAACTTTTGAAAGTTTAGGAACGAAAAACGAACTTTTGTGATAGTTTAGGGACGAAAATGATATTTTACCCAAAAAAAAATTTGCTTGTTTTCCCCACTTTGAAGAAAGGAAGGGGTGGAGACGGGGGCACCTATGATCTGACTCTGTATCACCAACCCTAATTATATCATCCCATCTCAAGATTTGATTAATTTAACATTGTTACTTGTTTGACTTTTTATTAGTTATTCTGTTATTTGAACATTCTCAATCTGCATTCTACATTCTCTGTCAACTGCAAAAATAAGAACACAATCACATTTGATAGTAAAACAAAGAGGGGAAAGGGGTTGCAGGATGGAGCAGGATATATATGAAGATTGTTGGTGTATTTTAATACTAGCCAAGTTTTAGTATGCATTTGGACAATAGGTTTCAGGAATTCATAAATATACCAGTACTAAATATATAGGAGCATTACAATTAAAAGTCACTAGTATATCCTGCTCCAGGAAAGTATGAAAGAAATAGAGAGAGAGAATGAGATTTGTTTGAAATTACTAATTGAAGACTGCACTAGATGGGGATAGAAACTATATGACATTTCACAAAGTAATTGTCCAGTGAGACTACTTTCCATCTTACCCAAAATGATGAGAATTTATCTAAAGACCCATCTTAGTCCCTTCCTTTACCTAACCAAACTTGTATTTTAATACTAACCAAGTTTTAGTATGCATTTGGACAATAGGTTTCATGAATTCAAACTCTTTGAAGATAACTCATAAAACCAAAATTTGGGCTTGTTTCCAAATTCCAACTATTCTACTCTTTACAGTTTGTTGTTTATTATTTTTAGTCGTTTATCTGCATAAACATAAACATTTTCTTTTTCCTTTTCCAAATAACTTTTAACAGGTGTGCAGATGATAAGCCATTTGCGCCTACATATCAGGTGTCCAAAGAAAGGACAAGAAGCTTGGGTATTGAATACATTCCTTTTGAGGTGAGCCTCAAGGAAACTGTTGAAAGCTTGAAGGAAAAGAAGTTTATCAGTTTTTAAGTATTGGTAGCACCCTGAAGTTCCTGCCAAGTAATAAACAGTGGTGAGGCATGTTGCCTACAACCATTTTTGGGTTGGTGTTTTGGTTTTAAGTGTCTTCAGCTTGATGGTGTATTTCTCTATATATCTATGTATGCACTGTTGGTTAGTAACTTAAGTCCCAGACTTTTTCCTATCCAATAAAAGGAAATGCTATGCATTTCTTTTCTGATTAGAGCTGTGTGATGTGAATTGGAGAATGATTATGAGAAAGACTATGTACTACTTAATAATGATCGCTGATGCCATGATGGTAATTAATCTCCTTGTCAATGTTGCCACTGGCATTATTATGATTGTGAATTAGTGCCTCAACTTTCATTCAAGATATTGCCAACCTTAATTTCTATTTGAAATAGATCTATTCAAGGTTCAAATTAAATTAAATAATTATAAATTTTTTGGGTACATAAAACTGTCATGTCAATTGAAATTGCGACAGTATATATATATATATATATATAGAGAGAGAGAGAGAGAGACACTTGTACTTCGCATACAAAAAAGGCATAAGCCGGGACAGTCTTTTAATTGAAGGTTAGTTTCAATTTCACTGGAATGGTTAAACTTTATTAGAAATTAGCTAGACACGTTAAACTTTATAATTAAGTTTAAAATTCATTTGAAGATTGAATTGTAAGTAAAGGGCAACTTACACTCTCGGTCACTGGAATTTGATATAGATTTGATTTTGGTCCCGCAAATTAAACAGTTCGGATTTGATCAATGAAATTTAAAAAATGGAACTTTGTTCAATTTTTGGTTGGTTGAATTTGGTTCTTAAATAATGAGGTGCCTTTGTAGAAAATGTGACGAAGAAGATAGTTTTATATTATTAGAACATATATTATTTATTATTAAGTATAAATATATCATATCAATAATAATAATAATAATAATAAGCTAGAGTTGGATCCTAAAAGGTTGTGGATATGATAAAAATGAATTTAGTAAAATGAAAGAGTCCTCACAACAGAGAGAGAGAGAGAGAGAGAATAAATATTAGTTTACTATCCCAAAAGCATAGCTCGTATTATGTAAAAGATTATGGTGGTAAAAAATTATGGCAATGGCTGTCAATGATGCCAAATGATAGAATTAATTACTAGGTAATCGATATTGATTGGAACAATAGCAAGAGAATGATAAATTAAGAAGAAACATTGGTAACAAGATTCTTTCCGCTCTACTGTAAAGGAAAACTCTATTTTACATTTAAAATTTTATTTTTCAGATCAAACTATGTCCAAAGTATAATATTGTTTAAATTTCAAATGATATGATATAATATGCACCAAGAAAATTATAATTATTTAATTTAAACCATGAAAAAGAAAGGTTGACAATGTCTTGGAAGAAAGTTGAGGCATTAATTCACAATCATAATAATGCCAAAGACAACATTGACAAGGAGATTAATTACCATCAACTAATCATTATTAAGTAATATGTAGTCTTTCTAAAAACTAAACATAAAAGTGCTACATAATCATTCTCCAATTCACATCAAAATGAGCATCTCTTGTCATTTATGACTAATGGAAAACGGTCATGTGCATAACACACAACGAGTAACAACTTTTCCGTAATAATAATAAAACAAAATTTTAAATATAATTGAATAAAAATTAGTTTTAAAGACAACTAGTAATGCCAAAAAGGTTGGCTTGTACTTTGTTAAGAGTTTATTGTATTTTTTTCCCTAAACATCATGAGATATATGAGATAGTGAGTTTGAAATCTCTAACTAGTTTTGGGATAAGGGATTCCTCTCCCTAATTACCTAATGTGTGTATATGCTTGTAGTTTACTCATTGATTTATTAAAAATCATATGTTAAAAAATATTTTATAAATATCACCAAAACTATCTTAATAGTTAGGTTGTTATTTCAAACTTTAAAAGAGTGTCATCTAAGGTAATTTAACTAATTTCATAATTGAGGTATCTTATTATGTGATGAGCCTCTTCACAAAAACAGCTTGATTAAGGATACGATTGGTACACTCAATGAGGATTACGACAGAAATTATAATCTTTATTACAAGGAATAAAATGCATTATAATATAATAACTAAACATATTCATTAGTTTGGTTGTGAGTTATAACATTAGAATGAAACTTAATATTTATTTAAAAAAATATCTTACTCATGCAATTATATCTCTTTTAAAATTGTTATTTTCAAATTTAAGAGAGATATGTGTTATTTTTTATGATTTTTTTATTTTTATAATAGTTAGATGTATATGTAAAGTTTGTTCATTTGGAAATATATCAAGTTTTGAAATTATTGCATTTACTAAGAAATAACTAATACAACCTTTTGAAGAAGAATAATTATTCCTCATTTTGAAGAATAACTATTTATAAGGAATAACTACTTCTTATAATAAAAACATAACCAAGTTAAAGAATAACTAAACCATAGGAAGAACTATTACATTACAGCGCCTATTGCAGTCTATTAATTGAGGTATCTTATTATGTGATGAACCTCATCACTATTAATTTAACTTTTTTTTACTTCAATATAAAAAAAAATTAAAAAAAAATTGAACATAAATTACTAAATTAGTTTTAATATATTTTTTCTTAATTTTAGTCCTAATCCTAATCTCATTAGATTAGAATAAATAATTGATAGAATAGCAAATTAAAAAAAAAATAGTGCGGGAAACAAAATTATATGTACGTAGTCCCAATATTCCATATAGGATAGGATAATAATACGATGATAGGATAAAGTTTTATTAAAGTTCTATTAGAAGTAGTGTGCGTTCTTTTAATCCAACTAAAACACTCTTACGTGATATATATAAAATGAGAGAGATCGAGCAGGTGATGATATATCTATCTTTAGAAAAACAAGGTGATCGAATGGTATATAGTCTGATAATCAGCAAAACAAACCAACCTACAACGTTCAGAAAAAAAAAAAGACGAGAATTGGGTTCTACAATGGTCTTTCTATAACTACACAATCGCCACAAGCCTTGAACACACCAACCTACAATACAATCCTGAATACACCAACCTATGATACAAGTTTATCAAGTTCAATCAACACAAGTTCATTACCAACCAACAACACAAATTCATCATCATTATTTTGTTTGCGAAGGAGAGAATGCTACACAAATATATCATCATTATTTTGTTTGCAAAGGAGAGAACTAGCCATAAACAATTTGGTTCAGCTTCATTACAGTCTATTAATTGAGGTATCTTATTATGTGATGAGCCTCATCACTACTAATTTAACTTTTTTTTACTTCAATATAAAAAAAAAAATTGAAATCAAAATTGAACATAAATTACTAAATTAGTTTTAATATATATATATTTTTAATTTTATTCCTAATCCTAATCTCATTAGATTAGAGTAAATACTTGATAGAATAGCAAATAAAAAAAAAAAATGTATAGTGCGGGAAACAAAATTGTATGTACGTAGTCCCAATATTCCATATAGGATAGGATAATAATACGATGATAGGATAAGGTTTTATTAAAGTTCTATTAGAAGTAGTGTACGTTCTTTTAATCCAACTAAAACACTCTTATTATATATATATATATATATAATGAGAGAGATCGAGCAGGTGATGATATATCTATCTTCAAAAAAAACAAGGCGATCAAATAGTATGGAGTCTGATAATCTGCAAAACAAACTAACCTACAACGTTTACAAAAAGAAGCCGAGAATTGGGTTGTACGATGGTCTTTCTACAACTATACAATCGCCATAAGCCCTGAACACATCAACCTACAATACAATCCCGAATACACCAACCTACGATACAAGTTTATCAAGTTCAATCAACACAAATTCATCACCAACTAACAACACAAATTGTTTATCAAGTTCAATTAACACAAGTTCATTACCAACCAATAACACAAATTGTTTATCAAGTTCAATCAACACAAGTTCATTACAAAGTGACAACACAAATTCATCATCATTATTTTGTTCGCAAAGGAGAGAACGCTACACAAATATATCATCATTATTTTGTTCGCAAAGGAGAGAACATGCCATAAACAATTTGGTTCAGCTTCATTGCAGTCTATTAATTGAGGTATCTTATTATGTGATGAGCTTTATAAATATTAATTTAACTTTTTTTACTTCAATATAAAATAAAAATAAAAATAAAAATTGAACATAAATTACTAAATTAGTTTTAATATATTTTTTCTTAATTTTGTTCCTAATCTTAATCTCATTTGATTAGAATAAAGAATTGATAGAATAGCAAATTAAAAAAAAAAAAAAAAATATATATATATATATATATAATGTGGGAAACAAATTTGTATGTATGTAGTCCCAATATTCCATATAGGATAGGATAATAATACGTTGATAGGATAAGGTTTTTTTAAAGTTTTATTAGAAGTAGTGTACATTCTTTTAATCCAACTAAAACACTCTTACGTGATATATATAAAATGAGAGAGATCGAGCAGGTGATGATATATCTATCTTCAGAAAAACAAGGTGATCGAATGGTATGGAGTTTGATAATCGGCAAAACAAACCACCCTACAACGTTCAGAAAAAGAAGCCGAGAATTGGGTTTTACGATGGTCTTTCTACAACTACACAATCGCCACAAGCCCTGAACACACCAACCTACAATACAATCCTGAATACACCAACCTACGATACAAGTTTATCGAGTTCAATCAACACAAATTCATCACCAACCAATAACACAAATTGTTTATCAAGTTCAATCAACACAAGTTCATTACCAACCAACAACACAAATTCATCATTATTATTTTGTTTGTGAAGGAGAGAACGCTACACAAATATATCATCATTATTTTGTTCTCAAAGGAGGGAACATGCCGTAAACAATTTAGTTCAGCTTCAAGCGAAGCGAGTTGCAGATAGGAAATTTTAGTGAGACCGTTTATATTTAAATATGAATTAAATGACTTATTTAATACTTAGAGAAATTGAAGTTGATTTGATTTTTTTTTTGGTTCTAAGTATATACTAGTTGCAGTCCTGCGTACTGCGCGGGAAAATTTGATATAATTACTTTTTATTGAAATATTATTGAATCAATATAATATAGGATGTATATTTTTAGAAAGTCAATGTGTTATTTGAAATTGTGTTTTAAATTACAACATATGAAAAAATCTCACAATATATGGCCCTTTAAATTCATAAATTACATGATTACTTGCATTATATGATAAAATAAGACCAACTCATCCATCATGGCATTGTAAAGTCATCTAAATGTAATCATATAAAACCACCATTTTGTTGATCTTGTCTCATAAACCAAAAATACCATCTATATAGTTGATAAGAACTTTAAAATGTTACATATAATAGAGAATTCTAGTTTACTGCCCTCAACAATGAGATCAAGATTTTTTTTTTCTCTAGAGAGTGTACATGTTCAACCAAGAGGAATTAATCAAGGAATATATAATCATTGTCAACCATGTGAGTTTTCTCTTTAATTTTCCTGGTTTCTCACTTTTCAGAATGAAGATGACATTGGCAATACAAACTACAACAATTGTAGAATAGTTATGCAAAACTGCTTAATACGTTATTGTTCAAAACTTTGTACAGATAAATTCAACCTCTTGTTCCATGTGTTGTTTATAGTTATGGAATCTCAAAGTTTATTCTCTACTTAGGCTTGCATTACAAGTACCAATGGCTTAATCATAGGAACCAACACTATTTTTAAAGGAGCTTTCTCTATTTGAGTTTCTCAATTTTGATATCTAAAATACCTTCAAATTCATCTATTTTCAAGGCTTAAATCATAAGATTAACATGTAAAATTAGTAATAAACAGTTTTCTCTCCCACCTTTACACTTCTCTCTTATATTAGTTGTCAAATACTAATACAATTTCTTCCTGTTGAAAAAAATAAAAAATAAAATTGCTTTTTTTTTTTTTCTACAAAAGTGCCATTTTTTGATCACTAAACTGCTTTTTTTTTTTTTTTTTTTTCATCTTCACTTTTATCTCTCGTATTAGCAGTCAAGTATTAATACAAAATTTTCTTAAAATAAAAAATAAAATAAAATTGCCATAAATAAAATGTGTTAATAAGTAAATTCAGAAAATAGAAGAGCGCATGCTGCTCAGAGGGCAGTGAGACTAAATTGTTAAAGGATTTAAAACAAAAAAAAAAAAGTTTTTTTTTTAAAGTTTGTTTGTACTTTGTGGTTGTTGATGGCGACACGTACGTGGGAGCAGATATTATGAGTTTATTAGGCGTCACTGTATTTGAACAATTCAGAGGAAATGGAGGATGTAGCGGCGGCTTCAAGAATTTTGTTTAGGATGTCTTATAGGAAATATGAATTACACAATTTTTTTTTTTTTTAGTTTTTAGATAATTAGGTTTGATTCAATATCATTAATTCTATTCCGTTTCGATTGGAAAATACTATGCCGGTAAATAAACTTGAACAGTAACTATCCTATTTCACTTCGGAAAAAATTTCGGGTCAGTTCAGTTTATTTTAGGTGTTTTGGGGTGTTTCGGTAAATATCAACCAAAATTTAAGATTTGATCGGCATAAAATTTGTGCTTAAAAAAAAAATTATTTTTAAACCCAAAATAAATTTGCATTCTGTAAACCAAAAAACCTCAAAAAGAAAAAAAATTGAAAAGAAAATAAATGAACAAAAGTACCTGTAAAGCTAAAAAAAAATCGTATCAAGAAATTTGAGACGACAAACTTGAGAAGAGGCATTACCGCACTGGTACTGGCAGAAGACATAGAAGTTACGAACAAAGAGGAAGACAAAACATAGATATAAAAGTATAGACGAAGATGTGACAAAATTTAAAAATATGAAGTGCAAAAATCGAGGAGACAGAAATGTGTGTGATTAAAAATAAATAAGAAAAAATAATTAAAAATGAGAAGAAAGTAATATATGTTTGGTGAGAAAAAATAATATTGTAATAAAAAATAATAAAATGTTGAAAATTGTGTTGTATTGGGTAGGGTGTTTAGTCGAAGGAATCAAGTCACTACCCAGTCTATTTGGATATAGTTTATTTTGCTAAAAATTAAAAACAATTAAAAAAAAAAATTTTTAAATTACTGTTCACAAAATACTGTCCACTTCTATAAAAAAAATTATATTCACTGTTCATTTGCCTATTTATACTGTTCATCTCATGAACAGTATAATAGGCGTTGGTTAAAATTTATGGATTAAAATTTAATTTTATCAGCATAAAAAAATTAACTGGGTTCCCAAAATTTTTTTTAGAAGTAAATAAATATAAAATTTTAAGTAGCTCTATATAATTTTTTCTTTTTTTCAGGTCTGTCTGGTCCAGGATCACTCTGGCCATAAGGTGGCGCCGCCACTGGATGTGGCGCCGCTACTGAGGATGACACGTACTGTCTTTCCTATAATACGCAAAGCCAATTTTGACCACCTGACCATAAGGTGGCGCCGCCACTGGATGACACGTTCTGTTTTTCCTATAAAACGCAAAGCCAATTTTATTCAATAGCCAAAACCAAAACGCAATAAGCAGAAAAATCTGAAAGAAAGAAAGAAGAAAGAGAAAGATGAGCAGTGGAGCAGGGAAGATTGTGTGTGTGACTGGTGCCTCTGGTTACATAGCTTCATGGCTTGTCAAGCTTCTTCTCAACCGTGGTTACACAGTCAAGGCCTCTGTTCGTGACCCCAGTTAGTTCTCTTACTCTCACTATCACTATCACACTCACTCTCTTTGTTTATAATATAAAATTGGAGTCTTTGTTTTAAAGTTATGTTTTTTTATGGCTCTGATTCTTTGGAGTTGAAGAGGGGTTTTGGATTCTGTGTTTAATGCTCTTGCATGGTGTAAAATTATAGGCAATACCCAGTTCCAGGTTTTGGCTTATGATCGTATATTTTGGTATTTCATAAACTCTTTGATGGCTATCAGGGCTGTTTGAGATACAGATTGAGGGTTTTGGGAACTGGGTTTGGATTTTTTTTTTCCCAATTTAATTCTTGTTTATAAGAAATACCCAGTTCCTGGTTTTGCTCAAGGATATTGTTTATAAAATTGGAATCTTTGTTTTAAAGTTTTGTTTTTTTATGGGTTCTGATTCTTTATTTTTTGGGACTCTTTTGTTTGTTAGTATGGGTTAATGGTGAGGTTTTGGATTCTTTGTGATTAACATTGTTGCTTTGGATCAAAATTTTGAGCAATACCCAGTTCCAGTTGTGGATAATAATCATACATTTTCGTTTTTTTCGTAAAGCCTTTGATTGTTATCAGATCTCTTTGAGACATTGACTGAGGGTTTTGGGAACTGGGTTCAGATGTTTTGTTTAAGAAAAAAAAATTTGGGGGAGGGGTGTTGGGAGGTGATTGAAACTTCAATATTAATAACTAGATTAATGGATTGAAAAGGGCATAAACTCGTGGAGATGATTGTTCTAAATTAAGTGATTAGATTATTTGTTGATTGTACAAGCCCATTTCAGTAAATATGTATTTTGATCAATGTCTGAAGTGGAAATGGATGGTTAGAACTCTGGAATTAATTAATACTTGATTATCCATGCTTGATTTCGATGTCATATAGTATGTTTCTTCATCTTGAAAATTGGCAAAGTAATATATAATAAAGAAAATGAGGTGAAGAAATTGGAGTTAGTGCCTGTTTGGTAATGTGGTTTCAAACAGCACTTTACCTAGTACAGTTTTTTTAAACTACAGTTTTTTCTTAGGACAACTTTTTCAAACATCCCAAATTTCAAAAAGCTGAAAAGTAAGTTGAACCAAATAGGTACTAAGAGTCTGTTTGGATACCGCTTATTGCTGAAAACTGAAAACACTGTAGCAAAATAATTTTTAAATGTATGAATAGTGCCGTGGGACTCATTTTTAATGAAAGTTTTGATGAAAAAATAGGTTTGTGGGTCTTGTGAACAGTGCACAGGGCCCATTGACAGATGGTGGACGCAGTTGAAAAATCATTTTAGCTGTATCAAAACGTTCACTAAGTATTATATGGAAACCCATATAGCGGAATTTTTGTCCATCTAAATGAATGGAAAAGTTTTTGTAAACAAATCAAATAAACACCATTTCAAATAAATCTGATGAAGACTACAGTGACTAAGTAATTACACTCTTTGCAAATTACTTCAGAGCTGTATTTGGACCTTGAAGGGATGATTAAAATTGAATCATCGTCCTTTCCTATATGATTTTTCATCCCCAAAGTTCTGAACAAATCATCAGATAATTTGGGATTTAGAATAACATGTCCTCTGGTGTATGGTAGTGCTCTTTTGTAGTCTTTGCACTCTAATGGATGTTGTAATTATGTAAGATTGTAGTTGTAATTTTTCTTTTTTGTTGCTGTTTTTTTATAAGTAACGTAAGAAATTTTATTAGAAAGACCAACCAAGTACACTGGACTTTTTTGTTGCTGTTAACAGTCTTGGGAATAAAAATGCAAATATATATGAGATCATGCACAATATGTATATGTAATATTGTTTTTGTCAATGTGCTCATAAAAAAGAAGTATACTTATTTGGGTTATATGTCAGATTGTCTAAAAACTGCCCTTAAATTTCATACTGCACTCTCATACATTAGAGAAATGAAAATGCTATTCTGTCCTTTGTTTTGCATGTCTATTTATTGTTACCGGATGACTCTTTCGTTTCATTTTGATTTTCTATAAATGAGTCATTGGGATTGTTACCCTTTTCCGTAGGTCAACTGTAAAGTTAAGATTTGGATGGATATACTAATCAAGTTCACTTTTACCTCCTGCAGATGATTCAAAGAAAACAAACCACTTACAAGTACTTGATGGGGCCAAGGAGAGACTTCACCTATTCAAAGCAAATCTACTGGAAGAAGGTTCTTTTGATTCTGCTGTTGAGGGCTGTGATGGGGTTTTCCACACTGCAAGTCCCTTCTATCATAATGTCACGGACCCAGAGGTTCATCCCATTTTACTATTCTTTAAATGTTTAATAATAGTAAATGCTTAAATTATGGTTTATTGATGGAATTGGTTAAAGATTTTATCCATACACTTTTCTTCTGAAAAATTCAACAAGCTTTTTAGAAAATTCCCCAATAGGTCTTTTTCTCTATTTATCAAGAGATGAGAAGCACGTAATAGGAATCTCAGAGTTGATTTACTGCACTATTCTTTTTTCTGAGTGTGGCTTCTTGTACCATTTCCAACACTAAACTAACCAAGTTAATTACTTAAGCAGACTTTTTTGGACTTGAAAGTTAAAATTGCAGCCTATTGCCTTTTTCTCTTGAAATTCAACTGTAGGGTGAGGTCACAGGTTCAAAACCCACCTGGTGTTATGTGGCTTACCGATGAAAAAAAGTTAGGGTTAATTGCACTTTGCCCCCAATAACTATGGTGTGGTTGTAATGTACCCCCTAAGCTTTAATTGTAATATATTTTACTTGAGCCTCTATGTGCACTTTCAAAGGTGCCTGGATAAGGATGGTGAGTAGAAAATATATAGCACACTTCTGAAAAGTGATGTATCCCCCTTCATAAGGACACTACAATTTTATAAATATTTTTTTATTAGACTTATCATTTTCTTCCTTCTTTACCACCAACTATGTTCTCAGTAGTGACTTGGACAGGACCTGCTAAGAAAACCTGGTGAACTGTGAATCTACCCCAAACTCAACTTTTGAGAAGTGGAGGCATAATTCATAGTATTACAAAAGAGTCTCTTTGGATAAATCATAGATGTGGGTCCTCTGGAAACCATAATTATGGTGGTTATTGCTTTGGGGATCGTAAGGCAATATTCTTTAGAATAGGATTGGTTTTGAAAGAAAAGAATCTGATGCCTTAAGCCCTTCTAGTCCTGATCTGTGTTGATGCCTGGCCACAGATTATAATTGAGAGAAGTTTGTTATATAATATCTATCCAGAATGGACCAGAATATTTTAAACAAAACAGTAATCCCAATAATTTCCAATTGACAAAGTCATAACCTTGTGACGCACAGCTTGTAACTGCCTGTTTCACAATTTTTAATTTTAATAATGTTAACTGTGTTGCTATTGCTACCTGAATATTGTTTTCTTGTTTCTATAAGCACTATCAAAACGCTGCCTGGAATTGTAGGCTGGTGTCCTACTTAAAAAACATGATGATAGTATTTTAGTTGGTATTTGAATATTATATTATTACAGTGTACTAAATTACTTATCAAAAATAAAATAAAGTATTATAACAGTATTCTAAGTTTTTTGTGAACAGTGAATGGTCATGTGATTTTGTTGCCTTAGCTAATGTTAGTGGTGCTCCCCTCCCCCCCAAAAAAGAATATGACTTAACTTTGCTCTCATCATTCAGACAGAATTACTTGAACCTGCAGTGAAGGGAACACTTAATGTTCTTAATTCGTGTGCGAAATTTCCATCTGTTAAGCGGGTAGTTGTGACATCCTCTATGGCTGCAGTTCATTACAATAAAAAAGCTAAAACTCCTGATGTAGTTGTTGATGAGACTTGGTTTTCTGATCCAGACGTTTGTACGGAAGAAAAGGTATGTAGGGGCATTACTCTTCACGCGTTTTTGAAAATAAAGATGGTGATACATATAAATCATGGCCCATAATATTGCAGTGATTCCAGTGCAAACTAGGTTACTAGAACTACTTTTCAGATTCCCTTTTTGGAATTTTCGTAGATTAAAAACAATGGTGATTTGCCTTGTTATTTTATTTACTATGTACTAATTGAGATGATTTATGCATCCAGCAAGCATCAATATCTCTGGGACTCTGCATGTTACATTGATGAGTGCAACTTTTTCTAATCCCTAATTGTTGAGAACATTGAGACTGATAATTTGAACTTTTAGTTTTAGCAATCCTACTGTTTAAAACTTACAATATTATAAAGTAATGGGAGCTTGTCTTCTATTAAGTTAGAACCATAAAGTAATGAGGGCTTGTCAGGCTATTAGTGCTTGCCATAGATGAATCTTCATATCATTTCTTTTACATGACTTACATATGTCATTTCTTTTTTACAGAAAAAGGGGGGGGGGGGGGTGTTTGGGGCATTTTTTTTTTTTTTGGATGTTCATAAAATGGAATATGGTGCTTGAAAGTTGGAGTGGAGTATTCCATGGTCCATCATGAATCCTACCATTTCTTATGATTGTAGCAATTTTTGCAAAAGGATTTGGAGCATCAAAAGCAATAATCCTGTGTCCCAAAATGTTTGTCTACTGTAAGAAATCCAAAATTTAAGGGGTAATTACTTATGACATTTTCTTTGAAATAAAAAGTAATTAGTAATTAGCCTCCTTTTTTAAAACTTTAAACTAAAAAACATTCAATTTAAAATGGGTGTTGAGTTTTCAAGTTAAGGTCAAACAAGGAAATTTTTTAAAATTGTGTCCGTTGGCTTTTTTAAAATGGACAATGTTTTGGGACATTCCAAAATGGAATAATGGATAAACAAATCTGGAACAGAGAGTATTTATATAACAGCCTTTTAGTGAATTAAGAGATACTTTATGATTGAAGCCGAATGGTTTTACATTAAAAGTTATACGTAGCAACCAGATCTATAAATATTGAGTCTTGCTTCTGTTCTCGACCTCATTATTTTGAGAGCTGATCTTTTTGAATATGTTGTAAGAAAACATGGAACACTGGTTTACAAAATTAATAATATAGAGATTCTTTTGCAATTAGGTGTGAAAGTATTTATTTTTCTAAAACTTGCATGAGCTCACTCTCTAGAATTAATCTGAAACTTGGGATATGCTCTATTGCTTCTGCTCCCACATAATTACTTGGGTAATTTGGCCCATTCAATGTTTTATTGCAATATCACACTTAAGATTTCCTTGTCCATCCAAGTGATTTTGACCAGCGCCATATAATTTAAGTGATCCTGCATCCATCATTGTTATGCAGATTTAGCTCATCAAACATGTGGTTAATTTGTTCTCTTAATGAGAGATTTATGATAACTTATAAGTCTGGGAACCATACTACTAATGGCTATTAATGTTTTTGGGTATCCTGTTGAATGGTTTTCCAGCAATGGTATACGCTTTCAAAGACGTTGGCTGAAGAAAATGCCTGGAAGTTTGCAAAAGAGAAGGGTATTGACATAGTAACAATTAACCCAGCAATGGTGATTGGTCCTCTCTTACAGCCAACGCTTAACACAAGTGCTGCTACGGTTTTGAACTTAATAAATGGTATTGTGTTTTTTTTTTTTTTTTTCCTCTACGTTTTGTACTGATCCTGGTTTCTGATTTATCTCAATAAGTATTTTGACCAACAACTTTTTGGGAAGATGCTTTAAAATGTTAATCCAAACTGTATTTGATAACTCATTTAAGATTATGAACAGATCTCTCTTCTACTGAAAGAGGATGTTAAGCTATGATGCACGGACGTGGCAAAATGACACGGCTGCCCGTGCGTCTGTGCCGAGTCTGAGTTTTTTTTTTTTTTTTTTAACGGATTCGCACCGATTTGGCTAGAATCGAGTTGTATTGGCCGAATCGGATCGTATCAACCGGCGGCTGAAACTAATCGAAACAGCCAAAATCAGCCTTGAATCATGCCAGAACAGCCAAAATCGGCTTTAAATGAGGCCTAAACATCCTAAATCTGTCCTTTCCCAATTTTATTTTGAATATTTGTTGCTTTTTTTGTGTTTTCTTTTTTGTTTTGTGTTTCTTGCCTTCTTCTTTCTTTATTTTGAGTCCTGCACTTGCACCCGAATCCGAATCCAAAAACGCACCCGTGCTTCATAGATGTTAAGTAAGCAGTTGATGGGAGCCAATTTTGTTCTGTTCATCTTTTGTACAAAAGCCATTGCTGCTCTACTTTGTTGGATTTCAATGATAGTTATTCATTTTCCTTATGTTGTTGCTATCTTAGTACACACCTAGGATACCTAGTGTATTGAGAAGCTCTTTTTTTTTTCTTTTCCTTCCCCCTAATAAAACTTTTTATTCATCAGAAAAAGATTTCTTTATTTGATGCAGGAGCTCAGACATTTCCCAATGTAACATTTGGATGGGTTAATGTCAAAGATGTTGCCAATGCACATATTCAAGCATATGAAATTCCTACAGCTAGTGGAAGATATTGTTTGGTTGAGACAGTTATGCACCATTCTGAAGTTGTGAGGGTTTTACGTGAACTTTATCCCTCTTTACAACTTCCAGAGAAGTAAGTCTTTATTTCCCTTTATTGTCAAGATATAATATTTTAGTAATACTCACCATTAGCAGTAATTGCTCCAACTGCACATATCTGTTCGTATGATGTGGTTCAATTATTTTACACATTGACTCGTTATGTATTGTCTTTCAGTGATTCCACATATGGCTTAGTTGTGTTTTTTGTTTGTCTTGTTGGACCAAAAAAAAAGTTAAATTATATCTAGGGATGGCAAAATGTCCTTGCCCCATCTACCCTGCAGATACACACACACAGCACGCTCGCACATATCCTATTACCATACCCAAAACACTTTTCTCTCTCTTAGTACTCTCATTGCTGTCCCTTCCCCTTCTCTCTCACTCATCAGTGTTGCCACTAGCAAAAAAAATGTCTCCCTCCGGTGTCAACCCAACCAAAATTCTCCCTCTCCCCTCCCCCCCCACCCCACCCTTTTTATATTAAAAAAAAAAAAAAATTGCTTGTTTTCCCCATTTTGAAGAAAGGAAGGGGCGGAGATGGAGCACCTATGATCTGACTCTGTATCACCAACCCTAATTATATCATCCCATCTCAAGATTGATCAATTGAACATTGTTACTTGTTTGACTTTTTATAAGTTATTCTGTTATTTGAACATTCTCATTCTTCATTCTACATTCACTCTGTCAACTGCAAAAATAAGAACACAATCATATTTGATAGTAAAACAGGAGGGGAAAGGGGGGTTGCAGGATGGAGCATGATATTTATGAAGATTGTTGGTGTATTTTAATACTAGCCAAGTTTTAGTATGCATTTGGACAATAGGTTTCATGAATATCGGTACTAAATATATAGGAGCATTACAATTAAAAGTTACTAGTATATCCTTCTCCAGGAAAGTAAAAAAGAAATGGAGAGAGAGAATTCGATTTGTTTAAAATTACTAATTGAAGACTGCACTAGATAGGGATAGAAACTATATGACATTTCACAAAAAAATTGTCCGGTGAAACTACTTTCCATCTGACCAAAAATGATGAGAATTTATCTAGAGACCCATCTTAGTCCCTTCCTTTACTCAACCAAACATGTATTTTAATACTAACCAAGTTTTAGTATGCATTTGGACAATAGGTTTCATGAATTCAAACTCTTTGAAGATAGCTCATAAAACCAAAATTTGGGCTTGTTTCAAATTCCAACTATTCTACTATTTGCAGTTTGTTGTTTATTATTTTTAGTTGTTTATCTACATAAACATTAACATTTTCTTTTTTCTTTTCCAAATAACTTTTAACAGGTGTGCAGATGATAAGCCATTTGTGCCAACATTTCAGGTGTCCAAAGAAAGGACAAGAAGCTTGGGTATTGAATACATTCCTTTTGAGGTGAGCCTCAAGGAAACTGTTGAAAGCTTGAAGGAAAAGAAGTTTATCAGTTTTTAAGTATTGGTAGCACCCTGAAGTTCCTGCCAAGTAATAAACAATGGTGAGGCATGTTGCCTAGAACCATTCTTTGGTTGGTGTTTTGGTTTTAGGAGTCTTCAGCTTGATGGTGTATTTCTCTTTATATATGTATGCACTATGTAGGTTAGTAACTTCAGTCCCAGACTTTTTCCTATCCAATAGAAGGAAATGCTATGCATTTCTTTTCTGTTTTGATGAAGACATGAAGTATTTACCACTTTCAAAACTATAAGTGCTGTGTGATGCTCATTTTGATGTGAATTGGAGAATGATTATGAGAAAGACTATGTACTACTTAACAATGATCGTTGATGCCATGATGGTAATTAATCTCCTTGTCAATGTTGCCACTGGCATTATTATGATTGTGAATTAGTGTCTCAACTTTCATTCAAGACATTGCCAACCTTTCTTTTTGAAATAGACCTATTCATGGTTCAAATTAAATAATTATAAATTTTTTGGTTACATAAACTGTCATGTCATTTGAAATTTAAACAATATTATACTTTGGTCATAGTTAGATCCGCAAAATAAAATTTCAATTGTGACAGTGTATATATGTATGTGTGTGTGTGTGTGTATTCATGTACTTTGCATACAAAAAAGGCATAAGCCGGGACAGTATTTTAATTGAAGGTTAGTTTCATTTCCACTTGAATGGTTAAACTTATTAGAAATTAGCTAGACACCTTAAAATTTATAATTAAGTTTAAAATTCATTAGAAGATTGAATTGTAAGTAAAGGGCAACTTACACGTTCGGTCACTGGAATTTGATATAGATTTGATTTTGGTCCCGTAAATCAAACCGTTCGGATTTGATCAATGAAATTTAGGAAATGGAACTTGGTTCAATTTTAGTTCCTTCAATTTATGGTTGGTTGAATTTGGTTCTTAAATAATGAGGTGCCTTGTAGAAAATGTGACGTAGAAGATAGTTTTATATTATTAGAACATATATTATTTATAATAATAATAATATTAATAATAATAAGGGTAAACTATATAAATGGTCCCTATCTTTTACACTAGATTTCAATTTAGTCCCTAACCTTTTAATTGTGTCAAGTTGGTCCCTAACATTTTAATGTCATATTAATTTAATCCCTGCCATTATTTATTGGATGGAAAAGTCTGATGTGTCAAACGGCTTAAAAAAAAAAAAATTGTTGCCACATCAATTACCACCTGGATTAACATGTTAGCATTTGTAATTTTATTTTATGAAATGTCAACATAATTTTAAATTAGAAAAAAGAAAAAGAAAAACAATAAGTGAATCCTTAACTCACATCTATCAGCAACAAAAAATCCCTTTCCTCAATAAACAACAAAAATCCCTAACTCACAGTAACGATTGCTTCATGTTTGGCCCTCTAGAGAGAAAGGTGAAGCATTACGGTGGCCAGAAATTATACCGAAGGTGATGACTGACGGCAACGACTGGATTTGAGGGTTGACAGATTTGCCGATTTGAGGGGCGATGGAGTCGCCAATCTGTTAGTAATATCTCTCTCTTTCAGTATTATCTTCCTCGTAAGTTTTTATCTCTTGTTTGTTTGGAACGGACTAGAAAGCGAAGGTTTAGTTTGAGCTAGTATTGACTTTTGGTGTAGTTTTAGGCAACTCAAACACCCAAAGACTCCAAGCGAATCATAACCTTCACAAAATCTACAATGTCTGACTTCAACATCAAAACCGTAAGCTACCATTATTGAATAAAAAACACAAGCCCCTTCCTTGGTCATAGCCTACTCATACGTGTTACAATCAAATGATACTGTAACGTTGGAGTTATGTAGGTGTCATTGAAAGGTTAAAGCTAAATGACATCATTTTTTTCTAAGTGTATTTGAGATAGGATGATATAAAAGGCTATGGACATGTGTATATAAATGAGTAAAAGTGAAAATGATGAATGGAAATGCAGAAAGTTTTTTGTGTGTGTGTGAGAGATGGAAGGTCTTGAAATATTGAAACAAATGAAATAAATAGTAGTCTTAAAACATTGAATACAAAATGTAACAAAAATTAGTCTTGAAACATTGAACCAAAGGAAACAAAGAGTCCTCACTTTTAATTTTGTTTTTATCTCTAATATGGTTTAAGAGTATCTCAATTCTCTTCATAGAGTGCGCCACATGGCAGAACTTCATGCTTTTTTGTATGAGGTTTCTACTTTTTATATATACTAATTGCTAACCCGTGCGATGCACGGGGAAGCTACTGAGTATATAACATGTACCACAATATATAATATTATATGATACATTGGAAGAAATACAATTCATTGAACAAACCTCCAAAAAATAATCTATAATTAAATAGAAAATTAAATTATTTTAGTAATACAAAACTATTCACTCACTAAAAACCAATTTGAAAACCTTTTTCAATTCCCAAGCCGCCTTCTAATAGAAAACACTATACAAACATATAAAGAAAAATTGAAAAATGGTTTTAATGAATTTAATTAAGAAAATTTTATTTGTTGAAAGTTGACAGAAGTACAGTTGTAAGTGAGAGTCTTAAAAATTGTTCAAATTTGTACATAAGCAAATAACCAAATAAGCTAACAGTCATTAACTGCTAATTATTAAATGTTTGTCAGTGACAAATTTTTTTGGAATCAAATAATTTGTAAACACCACATTCATGAATGTAAAAAGACTAAGAATAAAGTACCAATGATGGAATGACTAGCCACAGGTTTTTTATAAATTCAAATCATAGATATTATAATCTTTTTTCCTTTTTTTTTTTTTTTTTTTTTTTTGCTAAATAACATAGATATTGCAATCTTTACCTTCAAAAAATATCAATTGCTATATAAGTTCCATCATCGATGCCACGTGAATTTCTCTTTATTTATATCTTTTTAAAAAGTTATTTCCCCATAACAGGCATATCTAGTAAATCAAAATGCAATATAGAAATAAAAAGTCATATCCAGGCTCCATAACCTAGAACAAATTCTCGGATAAAGCAATAAAGATTCCGGAAGTCATGTACATATTGATGCATTTAGAAAAGGCAAAAGTAAACTAAGTTCTGACCAAAAAGCATACAAAAAACTCAATAGATTAAAACGATCAATGTATAAGCTCTATTGTTTTTGTGATTCCACATAATTAAAAAGAATAGGTTGAGAGAATTTCAATGTGACCAATAGCAATCAAAGCTAGACCTTATTACTTGGAAGTTATTAGCTTTGCCAAGATGGACTGTTTATGGTAAACAATTGTAAGCTTCATTGGCAAAATTAATTCTTAGTTTCCATAACACTTGTAAAGGAAAATAAATATATGTTACAATCAACAACCATAATGTCTTCATTTTATCGTTGCTCACCTGTGTTAATCACAATGATACACAACAAAGGCTTTAAACTGGTAGGTCATGGCTTGTAAAGAGAAGACTGAAACCTAATTTTTTGAAGAATATGCATGCATTGTATCAGCAAAACATAAAAAGGATATGATATCATCTTTTATCTCCACTGATTTGTATCTATATGATATATTCAAAACATAGATATCAGATGTTCAACTTGTATAACCAAATGGGATAGCAGTAAAAAAAGAAGTAGCATGTTCTAGGTATTAAACAATTATAGCAAAACAACAAAATAAAAGTATGGTTCAATATATCAATAATTTGAATTATATTTAAGCTTCATGGTGGGCTAACAAACGAAAAGAAAAATAAAAGAAACCTATGAGAATCCGCATATTAAATGGCACATACCCATGCTTTGTGAAATCCAAAGGTGCAGTCCCCTCTGTAACGGCTCTAATTTCGATTTCGCAGACTCGCTTGCCATTCTACCAACCTATAAAAATAACCACCACACAAAAATTTAAAATGCAAATCCAATACTAAGTAATATTCAGTCAAGAAATCAAACTTTTTCCAAAAACTCAGATTTAATTCACAAGAACTGCAATAGAAGTTTCAACTTTTAGGGGCCATGAGATGTGCTTTATTGGCTACGAAATCATAGTAAGGAATTACATTAAAAAATTAATGAGTAAACGAACTAACAAACCCAGTCAATTTAAAAAATTCTTTAGTTTATAATAGACTCTTAAAATCCAAATTTGCTTTTGAAACCAACAATACTCAAACTAAAAGCAATTCACACATTCACGAATTAATAAAACTAAATAAAAGTTAAAACGGTTCATAGATATCTGATGCCATTTGTACTAAAATGGATTTAGTCGGAGAGAGAGAAAGAGAGTGACCATCTTGAAGGAGTTGGTGTTTTGAGCAATATCGTTGTCGAGGAAGAGAGTGGAGTGGAGATTAAGGACTTCGAAGTTCAGAAAGAACGGAAACTTTGACTTTGACTCTTTGTTTTCCTCGTCAACCGCTTACTCTCCCATATCCTTCACATGTGTGTAAGATGAATTAGAAAAATCTGTTGCGTCATTCAAAGAATCAGAAGGGTAAGAAGGCTAAAAGTAGTTCTATCCATTCATTGTATCTATTGGTTTGGTTTTAAGATAGGTAAAATTAGATTACTAAATTATAGAATGAGAGAAGGGATCTGACCTTTGCTTTTTGGGCTTGCTTTGACAATTTGCTTGATTATGAGGATTTCTGCAAAATGAATAAAACTTTTATGAAGTTAAAGTCTCAAAATTATTATTATAGGAAATAAAGTACAGTGGGAGGCAGAGAAAAAGGGAAGTACGTACAAAGATAGGGAGGAGAGAAGTGTTTGTGGTTTTTTTTTTTTTTTTTTGGAAAGAAGAACTGCTATGCAACTTGTGAAAATTAAAACTATCCAAAGCCAGGCAAAATGTTGCATTAGTTTGCGTTTTTTTTTTTTTTTTTAATCGTGTGATATTATTTGTAGAATTTAGAAATCAAAACGTTTCACATCAACAACCAAAGGAAAAGGCACCTATTTATAGTTAATTCTTAAAAGGTGTATTTAAAAAGTATTGAATTAAATGGTTAGTTAAAAACTTAAAATCCTGAAAAGTCACAATGTTTGGTGTTTTTAAATGTTAACGTGGCTGAAATTTATGTAGCCACTTGGCTGAAATTTGTGTGTGTGTGTGTGTGTATATATATATTTATATAGAATTGTCATATCATACCCAATAAATGGAAGAAGTTACAACAAATAAAGGATGTGAGGAGGTTGTAACCTATTGGTGACTGTCAGAATTCCATATAATAGCAGCATTTGAAGAGTCTTGGTTAATGGAGGGACACATGATAAAGTTGAAGATAAACAACCAAACGAAAAGGCACATATTTATAGTTAATTCTTAAAAGGTGTATTTAAAAAGTATTGAATTAAATGGTTAGTTAAAAACTTAAAATCCTGAAAAGACACAATGTTTGGTGTTTTTAAATGTTAACGTGGCTGAAATTTATGTAGCCACTTCGATGAAATTTGTGTGTGTGTGTGTGTGTGTGTGTGTGTGTATAGAATTGTCATATCATACCCAATAAATGGAAGAAGTTACAACAAATAAAGGATGTGAGGAGGTTGTAACATATTGGCGACTGTCAGAATTCCATATAATAGCGGCATTTGAAGAGTCTTGGTTAATGGAGGGACACATGATAAAGTTGAAGATAAGAGTAACATCCAAATTTAAGGAGATGCTCAATAAATGACAACCGGTAAATCTAAAAATAAATAAATAAATAAATAAATAATGACGTGACGCTGATGTGGCTTAACTGGAGCGTAGCAACAATAAATGCTACGCTTCAGCTTTTAGTAATATATAGATATAGACTAGTTGCATGCATACTCGCGCGTTGCGGGTGTTAATTTTTTTAGGATGGTCTCATTAAATATTTTATTAATACTATAATTTTGGTTATTAACCATTAGTTTTTCATTAGTTTTTAAGTTAATAAAAACCTTAAATATACCTTTTTTTTTACCTTTACACAAACACAAACACACACACACACACACACACACACACACACACACATTTATAATCTTCACACATACCTTTAAGAAAACTTTACATATTTCACTTTTTTGGATGTGTAAAATTATAAACTACTACTCCATAATAATAGTGGCTAATTAATTTTATATATTTTTTTTTGTGATCTCATTTGTATCGCTTTTTTCCATTATCATATATTTACTAACTGATAATTTGCATAACAAAGACGATAAATGACAGGTATCATTGTTTATTAGATTTTCGAAAGTAACAATGTATAAAAATTATATATATATATATATATATTGTGTGTGAGAAAGCCCAACGTCATATGTTGGGCCTGTGGCCCATTTTTAATATAACTTTCTGTTCGAAGAGATTGAAAGGAACAATGCTTTGCCGTCCTGGCAGAAATTCAACCAAGGAAGGATTATTATTTCGTCCGAAGACAACCTGACATGTCCGAAGAAATTCCGCTCGTCAGACCTCCAAAGAACTTGATCAAGTAGAAGATTCCTTAGAGGGAAGTGCTGGGCATCCATAAGCACGGAGATATCCTGAAATATCTTACAAATAAAGCTGCCATCACCGCATTTAATGCACTGCAACAACTTTTCTGGCCGCATTTATGTGGAGAAGACACCTGAACAGTGAAACCTCAGCCACTATCGCTCACTGCAGATTAAAGCAAACTCTTGATGTGACTAATACTCGAGTGAACGCTTAGATGAAGGACAAGTGTGCGGTGAGGATGAGGGAAAAAGATGTATATATAAAGAAACATGTCTAACATAGAGGGGGAGAAATTTTGACGAAGTGAAAAGAAAGGCAAAATCTCTTCGGATCAGAGATACTTTCATTGAATTATTGCCTGAGTCCTTTTTTCTCTTGTTTCGCTTGCATGAACCGTTGCTAAATCCACATCCAGCCCAACTGTTTAACCCATTCTCTACAAATTCATTGTTGGGGATTTGTTGGGCTCATAATACGGGAAGTAATTGCGTAGTCCACCAATTTTCTACCCTACAATTGGCGCCGTCTGTGGGGAATAGCTTGAGCCCAGGTGGAAGCAACACCTCGAAGAATGGCTGAACCAAGGCAACAACCAACGGAGTCCAGGTCGTCTCAGCACACTGACCCTTCTCTTCATCTGGAACGGAGGCAAGAGCGTGAGGGCAGTGTACACACCGCACGCGACGATAAAAGCCAGACACACGGAGAGAGCCACATGTCCCATGCAGAGAAAAACAGAGACATGCAGAAGGAAATCGATAGGCTGAAGAAGGAGTTGTGCCATGCGAAGAGAAAGCGCAGTCCCTCGTACTCCGATGAACATGCTGAGGACGAACAGGAGGTTGTTTACAAATAGAAACTTCGAGCGCCGGTCAGCGAATCCTTTACCTATGAGGAAATGCGTCGTGACGAGGGGAACCCTCAGAATCCCTTACCTAGAGGCGTAGGGAACGACGCTATGAGTAAAGCCCTGGAGCAGATTTCCAGATCTCCCTTCACTCGTAACATCGAGGATGCTAGACTTCCTCGACGTTTCCACCAGCCTACATTCACCATCTACAATGGTCGGACAGACCCAGTGGAACATGTGAGCCATTTCAACCAGAGGATGGCCGTCCACTCCAGGGACGAAGCCTTGATGTGCAGAGTCTTCCCATCCAGCTTGGGACCGATAGCCATGAGGTGGTTTGACAATCTGAAAGGAAAATCTATAAGCTCTTTCCAAGAGCTAACTCAAGCATTTGGTTCACGTTTTGTCACGTGCCGACGGGTTCTGCAGTCTATGGCTTCGCTATTGTCAGTCAGTATGAAAGGAGGTGAGGCTCTGAAATTGTATTCAGATAGGTTCTGGGAAACGTATAACGAGGTAGAGGAAGATTGTGAATTAGTGGCTATTAGCTCCTTTAAACTGGGCCTCCCCACTGAACATCCCTTAAGGGCGTCCTTAACGCGCAAGCCTGCTATTAGTATACGCCAGTTGATGGATAGGATCGATAAGTATAAAAGAGTTGAAGAAGATCAACAGCAGAGTAAGGGAAAGGAGAAGGTCGCCCCTCAGGAAGGGAGGGATTTCAGGACGGACAGGCAAAACCACAACAGGCCGAGGAAGGACTGGGCCGGACAAATTACAACGAACTTCCAGACGGTCAATGCGGTTTTTTGCGAACCAGTACACCAAGTCCTGGATAAAATAAAAAATGAACCGTTCTTCAAGAGGCTGAACAAGATGGCAGGAAACCCTGAAAGGTGCAACCGCAATCTTTACTGTCAGTATCACCTTGACCATGGGCATACTACTGAGGATTGCAGGAGCCTGTGGGACCATCTGGATCAGCTGGTCAACGAAGGCAGACTAAAACACCTTCTACACCACTCATACGGTCAGGGAAATCACGCAAATGCGGGTCCCAAGAGAGGCGATTCTGTGAAACCTCCCTTGGGTATAATCAATGTTATTTTTGCCGCACCAGGAAGGACGGGATCTTGCCCATCCAGGGTACTGACTGTTGCTCGGTTGTCGTCGGAGAGTGCTAAAAGAGAGCCGAAGAGACCCAGGATGGAGGCTCCAGTTTTGGGATTTTCGGATAAGGACAAAATCAGAACTGTGCAGCCGCATGGTGACGCCCTGGTAGTAACTCTGAGAATAGGTGGATACGATGTGAAGAGGGTAATGGTAGATGACGGCAGCGCCGCAGAAATAATGTACCCAGACCTATATAGGGGGCTGAAATTATCCCCCGAAGACCTAACTCCGTACAGCTCCCCTTTAGTCAGTTTTGACGGCAAAGTGATCATCCCGAAAGGCCAAATCAGACTACCCGTGCAAACCGGACGTGAGACGATGGAGGTAGATTTCATAGTGGTGGATGCCTATTCACCCTACACTGCTATTGTGGGCAGGCCTTGGCTTCATACCCTCGGGGCCGTATCCTCCACACTTCATTAGAAAATTAAATATCCGTCCGATGGGATAGTCGAGGAGATCCGAGGAGATCAGTCTACATCCAGGCAATGTCTAGTGGCAGCTATCGAGCACCAACCTCTGGCTGAGCCCTTGGACCGTAACGAAGAGAGTTTATAGCAATCAAAGCCTTCGGTGCTGGACACCGAGACTTCAGCTGAAGAATCGGAATGCGAAGGTTTGGCAAAAGTAGTCGTGGATAATGACCCAGAGAAGTTTTTTCAAGTCGGATCCATGCTGCCTCCTCAAGAGAAGGAGGAGCTGATAGAGTTCCTAAGGGCAAACGTAGATGTATTTGCATGGGACTCTGCGGAAGCCCCTGGGGTAAGCCCAGATTTTATTTGCCACCATCTAAACGTTAATCCCACCATCGTCCCCAAGCAGCAACCGCTACGGCGTCCTTCGAGGGAACACGCTGATGCGGTTAAGGATGAAGTGATGAAACTCAAGCAGGCGGGGGCTATTAAAGAGATCTTTTACCCCGAATGGCTGGCTAACACGGTGGTGGTAAAAAAGAAAAACGGAAAGTGGCGGGTATGTGTGGACTTCACCGATTTTAATAGAGCTTGTCCGAAGGATCTGTTTCCCATGCCTAAGATAGACCAACTAGTTGATGCCACTGTGGGACACTCTCGGATGAGCTTCTTAGACGCATTCCAGGGTTATCATCAGATACCGCTAGCTCTCGCCGACCAAGAGAAAACGGCTTTCGTAACCCTTGTAGGAAATTACCACTACAAGGTAATGCCGTTCGGCTTGAAAAATGCAGGGGCTACCTATCAGAGGATGATGACCAGAATGTTTGAGCCGCAGTTGGGTAAAAGCATGGAAGTTTACATCGACGACATGGTGGTAAAAAATAAGGTCATAGCTGAGCATATTGGGGACCTTAGGGATGTCTTTGAGATTTTAAGGAGACACAGACTGCGCTTGAATGCTTCCAAGTGTTCCTTCGGTGTCGGATCGGGCAGGTTCTTAGGGTATATGGTCACTCACAAGGGAATCGAGGTTAACCCCGATCAGATAAAGGCCATCAATAATTTGCGAGCTCCCCGGAACCCCAAGGAAATTCAGAAGCTGACGGGGATGACCGCTGCCCTTAATAGATTCATATCCAGGTCGGCGGACAGATGTAGGCCTTTCTTCTCATTGATCAATAAATGGAAAGATTTCGAATGGACAGAGGAATGCGCTATTGCTTTTCAGCAGCTTAAAGATTACCTGGCTAGACCTCCCATCATGTCTAGTCCCGAGCCAGATGAAGTCTTGTTTGCTTACATCGCTGTGGCTCCTAATGCTGTCAGCTTGGTGCTTATCCGAACGAACTGTGGTGTGCAAAAACCAGTTTACTACGTAAGCAAGTCACTGCAGGAAGCGGAGGTTCGTTATTTGCCGCTGGAGAAAGCCATTCTGGCAGTTGTGCTGGGTACGAAGAAGCTGCCCCATTATTTTCAAGCCCACACGGTTATGGTCCTCACCCAGCTTCCTCTTAGAGCCATACTCCGAAGCGCCATTACATCGAAAGGATTGCCAAATGGGGGACGATCCTCGGGGCTTTCGATATCAGGTACATGCCACGCACATCAGTGAAGGGCCAAGTCCTTGCGGACTTGGTCGCTGAGTTCACAGAGTCCCATTTAGAGGAGGTAACACCTATGCTGGGCACTGAAGGAAGGACCGTTGGTATGGTTTCTTCACGGAGCCCCTTGCCCTGGGGAGTGTACGGGGATGGCGCATCGAATCAACGAGGCTCAGGAGTGGGGCTAGTGCTAATATCCCCAGAGAGGATTATCGTCGAAAAAGCATTAAGGCTAGACTTCCCGGCAACAAATAACGAGACAGAATATGAGGCTCTGTTGATGGGGATGAAGATGGTACGAAGGATGGGGGGAAAGTCAATTGAGATGTTCTCGGACTCAAGGCTAGTCGTCGGCCAAGTGTTGGGAGAGTTCGAGGCGAAAGACGAAAGGATGCAGGGATACTTGAGCCTGGCTAAGTCCCTGCAATCCGAGTTCGAATTTTTTAACCTGCAACACATCCCTAGAAGTGGCAATACACATGTCGATTCTTTAACCACCCTTGCCACATCTTCGGCACAGGAATTGCCAAGGGTTATCCTCGTCGAAGACATACAGAGGCCTACAGAGTTAAGAAAAAAGGCATCACAGGTTCTTTGCGTCGGAACTAGCCCATGTTGGATGGACCCTATCATCAAGTTTTTGAAGGGTGATACGTTGCCCGAAGAAAAAGGGGAAGCGGACAAAATACGGAGAAGAGCTACAAGATTCTGGTTGTCCGAGGATCACAAACTTTATAAGCGCTCCTATTCAGGCCCATACCTATTGTGCATGCACCCGGAGGCGACTGAACCTTTACTAGAGGAGTTACATGAAGGAATCTGTGGAGGCCATACCGGTGGGAGGTCTTTGGCTCATCGAGCCATTACTCAGGGTTATTGGTGGCCGAATATGCAGAAAGAGGCCCACGAGTACGTCAAAAAGTGTGATCAATGCCAGCGGTTTGCGCCGAACATACATCAGCCCGGAGGCGTTCTTAATCCACTAACCAGCCCATGGCCTTTCGCTTAATGGGGGCTGGACATTGTAGGCCCATTCCCTAAGGCAGCGGGAAACAAGAAGTACCTCATGGTCGGCACGGACTATTTCACCAAGTGGGTCGAAGCCGAACCTCTAGCAAACATCAGGGATGTGGATGTAAAAAAATTTATCTGGAAAAATATTGTCACGCGGTTTGGAGTCCCCCGTACCCTTATATCGGACAATGGGCTCCAATTCGACAGCAAAGCATTCAGGAACTATTGTAGTGAGCTGGGAATCACGAACAGATATTCCACCCTTGCATACCCACAGGGGAATGGACAAGCGGAAGCTGTCAACAAAGTCATCGTTAACGGATTGAAGAAAAGGCTGGACGAAGCCAAGGGTAGATGGGTGGAAGAGTTGCCTCACGTATTGTGGGCATACAGAACTACACCTCGCAGGTCTACTGGAGAAACCCCCTTTTCGATGACCTATGGGGCTGAAGCCGTGATACCTCTAGAGACTGGATTCCCAACGTACAGGACAAGCTCCTTTGATCCGATCAGCAACGACGGGCAGCTGGAAAAAAGTTTGGATCTAATTGAAGAACGAAGGGAAAATGCAATGGTCTGACTGGTGCATTACCAGCAGAAACTAAAGCAGGGCTACAACGCCAATGTGAGGCTGAGACCCCTAGAGCCTGGTGATCTGGTCCTGAGGAAGGTAGTAGGCAACGCAAAGAATCCAGCCTGGGGAAAGCTGGGACCGAACTGGGAAGGGTCGTATCGCATCACTTCGAGGGCTGGCGTTGGAGCATACTTCCTATAAGACCTGGATAATCATGTAGTGCCCCGACCATGGAATGTAAATAACCTCAAAAGGTACTACTATTAAAAGAATTTTCCTTTCAATCATAATACCATTCTGTTATGTTAAGCTCTTAAGTGTTTAAACTTAAATCCAATCATGCCTGCTGTCTTCGGACCAGATGATTTGGGTTAGTTAACACTCCCCTTTTACGTTTCTTAAATGTTTAAACTTAAATCCAATCATGCCTGCTGTCTCCGGACCAGATGATTTGGGTTAGTTAACACTCCCTTTTACGGTTCTAAAGTGTTTAAACTTAAATCCAATCATGCCTGCTGTCTTCGGACCAGATGATTTGGGCTAGTTAACACTCCCTTTTTACGGTTCTTAAGTGTTTAAACTTAAATCCAATCATGCCTGTTGTCTTCGGACCAGATGATTTGGGCTAGTTAACACTCCCTTTTTACGGTTCTTAAGTGTTTAAACTTAAATCCAATCATGCCTGTTGTCTTCGGACCAGATGATTTGGGTTAGTTAACACTCCCTTTTACGGTTCTAAAGTGTTTAAACTTAAATCCAATCATGCCTGCTGTCTTCGGACCAGATGATTTGGGTTAGTTAACACTCCCCTTTTACGTTTCTTAAGTGTTTAAATTTAAATCCAATCGTGCCTGCTGTCTCCGGACCAGATGATTTGGGTTAGTTAACACTCCCCTTTTACGTTTCTTAAGTGTTTAAACTTAAATCCAATCATGCCTGCTGTCTTCGGACCAGATGATTTGGGTTAGTTAACACTTCCCTTTTACGGTTCTTAAGTGTTTAAACTTAAATCTAATCATGCCTGCTGTCTTCGGACCAGATGATTTGGGTTAGTTAACACTCTCCTTTTCGGACCAGTTGATTCGGGTTAGTTGACGCGTTCTCGTTATTAATCTAATCTGGTGCTTGGCGGAATATGCAAACTTAAGCTAAAATTACGTCAACTATCATTATCATAAGGCTTTGTCTAAACGTCTAAAAGATTACCGTGGTTTTGGCTGGCTCATTAGTTATTAAACCATCATTGTTGACCATAATGACACAATGTAACATACTTCGTAAAAGCAACAATGAACAAAAAGTAAACCACTTCATTCATTGAAAAGACAATTTCGTTACAAAATATATGATAAAGGGTCTTAACTATTACACGGTTTGAACACCCTAAGCCTTATCCTGAGGCACTGGATCAATCTTTGGCAGATCACCCGCATCTCCGGTCTGAAGAGATGCTTGGCTCGTCTCGGCTGGAACTACAAGGTTTTGACCGGCCGAGATAGCTTCCGAGGCGTCTAGCAGATCACAGAGATCAGGGTCGTAGTAGACACTCCAAGGCTGCCTCAGTGTAGACTCTGGGGGAACTCCGGCCGCGTCGAGGCATTTGCCCCACATTATCTCACAGTACCCCCTGCAGACCTTGGCGAACTCCTCGGTCAGCCTTGTCTGGGTCTCTTGAACCCCCAGCAGGTAGCCAGCCTGCTTCTCGGCCCCAGCTGCTTCCTTGGCTAACTGAGCGTCCTCGTTAGCCTTTGTAGCAGCATCCCTGGCCTTGTCTAGCTCAGCCCGAAGCTCTTTCACCAACGCCCTCTCTGTTTCCAAATTGATTTCGGTGGTATATAACTTCTGGCGTTGGTCTTCGGCTTGCTTTTCGATATTCTTCAGACTTGCTTCCGCACTTTTCTTCGCCTTCGTCTCCTCCTTCAGTTGCTCGAAGATGCGGGCGCACTCGCCTCTTGCAACGCTTAGTGCTTTCTCGACCTCCTCCTTTGATTGCACCTCAGCTTGCACTTCAACCTCTTTCTTTTTGTTCCACTCCTCAGCGACAAATATCTGCTGGGCGATCTGCACAACAGACGAATATTCCTTACTGTTAGCTATTAGACAGTAAAAAGAGGATAAGTAGATAAATTCCCTTACCATGCTGAGATCCCTTTTTAGGGATAAGAAAAGCTCCTGCTGGCTGAAGCGCCTGTAGGAATCCATGTCCCTTGGAAGGAGCAGGGGTTGCTCCAAAGCGTTCGCAATGTAACCGGCCTTGCCTCCACCATAATTTCTGATGGAGGCATCATAGGGGATGTCCGCACCATCCAGCATCACCTTCGGAGGCCATGTCCGAGAGCCCCAGCGCACTTCGGCGGCTAAAGGATCCTCCCTACTTTCAGTGGATGAAGCCCTTCTTCCCCTAGTATCGTGGGCCACCTTCTACTGCTTGGCCCCCTTTTTAGGCACAGCCTCAGTGCCTTCAGCCTCGGTCGCAACCCTTTTCTTCTTTAGATCCGGCAGCGGCATGGAGCTGGGATCTGAAGGGGCCTGAGGAGGAAGGGGAGGGAGATCCGCGGCTGGCTGGGATGGACCAGTGCCTTTGGAGGCGGCCTTCTGTTTTCTATTCTTCATCAACTCTGATAAGCTCTGCATGTCTTCGTCCGAAGAATACGCAGACACGATTAGTCTCTTTGGACGGACAGCCGATTGCCTATCTGTTTCCTCGACTTCTATAATTTGAATCTCTTCCGAAGACTCACCCTCAAATCTAAACTGGTCGATCTGCTCGTCAAGTGAGGGTGTAGAAGCAACTCTTTCCTCCTCTGCTACTGGTTCAAGGGGAACTTGTTGAACGGGCTGAACGAGCGGTGGTATACCCTGCGGATTAGGATGGGGCACCGGGGCGAGGTCGAAGGGAGCTAAGAAGTTCTTCCGAGCTACATCAATGCGGTTGATACGGCGATCCCCGAGTGTTATCGCGTTACCGATCGGCTGGAGCTCGGTCTTTGGAGTATAGCCGAGGATGAGGGGAACGGACCTGAGCTGTCCGTCCTCACTTATAAAAATCTCCGACCGAAGAAGGTAGTTCAGAGCCGCAGTATTAGTATGACTCAGCCGAGGACCTACGTGACGTCTATCTGTAAACATTGCAATAGAACTATCAAAAAAGATTGAAATATGACGAAAAGAATTCCAATTAGCCGAAAGCAAAAAATGTTAGAGAATCTCAATGGGGGATGTCCCACCTGGCTCTCCTGGCTGGGTTGGGCAATGAATTCCATCATGCCATGCGCCCGAGACGATCAGATAATCGTCCATCATCCCTTTATTAGACTTGGGGAGACAGGAGAGAAGTCTGACGACATCGGATCGGGACCTTAGATAGTATCCCGCTCCCTCTTTGGTACGACACTCATACATGTGTATCATATCATGCCAGGTTAATCCCAATCCTAAGTGACGGTTGAGGTCGTCAACTGCCCCTAAAACTCTAAACGTGTTAGGTGCGCACTGGTCAGGGCTAAGCCTATGGGCGGTAAGGTAACTTCTGGTAACTGGACCCATGGGGATGGTCATTCCCCCCTCCAGGAAAGCGATAATGGGGATTATAACTTCACCCACTTCTCGATCCGTTAGTAAGCCCTCCGTGGGGTAATACCTCAAGCCCACTTCCTGAGGAATACGATATGTCGCCCTAAACTTTTCTATCTGGGAGGGGCTGTCCACTAGGTATTTAAATCTACCCATTTTTGAGTTAGGTTAGAGGGAGGGGAATGCGAAATAGCAACTGCAGAAAATCTACCAAAGGCCGAAGAGGAAATCTGAATAGATTTCGAAAATCTCGAACAAATAACTTACGCAGAATCGGATTGGAAGATGTTCTTTAGCCTCGCGGGAAGATGGTGGCGGATTCTGAGACGAGTCGAAGTAGATGATAGAGAAGGCTTTGGGAGTCTGAACGCTTGAGTTCGCTGGAGAGTCTGAAATTTGTAGAGTGAGAGAACAACCCCCTCTGGGACTTTATATATAGGTGGGCAAGGTGTTGGGATTTATCTCGCCCGAAATTTTTAGGGGAATCTCGTCCGTTGGATTTGCGACGTGCCATTAAATTTCATGGACAAGATGCCGCCTGGCGCAATTAATGACGCCTCGGAAACGACGCAACAGCAGTGGTAATAAAGAAGGCGCCCAGATGCATGCGCGCACACACGTGTGGAGTCAAAAATTCAATGCTTTCACTGGGCAAGATCAAAACCCCATTTTTTCTCTTCGGATGTGAAGGAAAAATTGGAATTTTGAGGGACTATTGTGTGTGAGAAAGCCCAACGTCATATGTTGGGCCTGTGACCCATTTTTAATATAACTTTCTGTCCGAAGAGATTGAAAGGAACAATGCTTTGCCGTCCTGGCAGAAATTCAACCAAGGAAGGATTATTATTTCGTCCGAAGACAACCTGACATGTCCGAAGAAATTTCGCTCGTCAGACCTCCAAAGAACTTGATCAAGTAGAAGATTCCTCAGAGGGAAGTGCTGGGCATCCATAAGCACAGAGATATCCTGAAATATCTTACAAATAAAGCTGCCATCACCGCATTTAATGTACTGTAACAACTTTTCTGGCCGCATTTATGTGGAGAAGACACCTGAACAGTGAAACCTTAGCCACTACTGCTCACTGCAGATTAAAGCAAACTCCTGATGTGACTAATACTCGAGTGAACGCTTAGATGAAGGACAAGTGTGCGGTGAGGATGAGGGAAAAAGATGTATATATAAAGAAACATGTCTAACATAGAGGGGGAGGAATTTTGACGAAGTGAAAAGAAAGGCAAAATCTCTTCGGATCAGAGATACTTTCATTGAATTATTGCCTGAGTCCTTTTTTCTCTTGTTTCGCTTGCATGAACCGTTGCTAAATCCACATCCTGCCCAGCTGTTTAACCCATTCTCTACAAATTCATTGTTGGGGATTTGTTGGGCTCATAATACGGGAAGTAATTGCGTAGTCCACCAATTTTCTACCCTACATATATATATATATATATATAAAATATAATATAAAAAAGGTTAAATGAAATGTCAAAAAATGGATTTTAAAATTTTTTAACTTTATTTTTTATATAATTTCTACTATTATCAGAGAACATCTCTTTTTTAGTTATGACCTACTCATATGTGTTACAATCAAATGATACTGTAATGTTGGCATTATGTAGGTGTCATTGAAAGGTTGAAGCTAAATGACATCATTTTTTTATGTAGGTGTCATTGAAAGATTGAAGCTAAATGACATCATTTTTTTCTAAGTGTATTTGAGATAGGATGATATGAAAGGCTATGGACATGTGTATATAAATGAGTAAAAATGAAAATGATGAATGGAAATGCAGAGAGTTTTTTGTGTGTGTGAGAGATGGAAGGTCTTGAAACATTGAAACAAATGAAATAAATAGTAGTCTTAAAACATTGAATACAAAATGTAACAACAGTTAATCTTGAAATATTGAACCAAATGAAATAAAGAGTCTTCACTTTTAAATTTGTTTTTATCTCTAATATGGTTTAAGGGTATCTCAATTCTCTTCATAGAGTGCGCCACATGGCAGAACTTCATGCTTTCTCGTATGAGGTCTCTACTTTTAGGATGGTCTCATTAAATATTTTATTAATACTATAATTTTAGTTATTAACCATTAGTTTTTCATTAGTTTTTTTTTTTTTTTTTGAGAAACCAGACTCCAAGTCTGGGACTTTATTGAAACATAATGTTAATGAACATCAAAACTGATCAACTAGGCAATGTATAAGGGTAGAGTGTCCATCCAGATTACGACAGCCAACAATGGAAGAGGTTTTTTTTGCAAGTGCATCTGCAACTACATTGCCCAAGCGTTGAACATGATTAAAACTAAAAACAGAAAACTTGGGCAACAAGTGCCTTACATCATCTACGATATTTCCAAACGATGCCATCACTGAAGATCTGTGGGAAACTGCAGAGATTATAGTGGTCGAATCACCTTCAAATATCACACATTGAAGGCCAAGATCAGCAGCAAATTAGACAGCTCTGAGACAAGCAAGAGCTTCCAACTCCGCAACTGTTGAAGAAAGCAAAACCGGCATGGACAGAGCACCAAGGTTTGCACCTCGCCAATCTCGCACAATAGCACCGAGTCCAGTTGCGTTCTTGTGTTTGAAAAGGGCAGCATCGAAGTTCACCTTCACCAAACCTTGTTCTGGGGGACGCCACTAATGTTGCACAACAGGCCAAACGGGTGGAGCATCTGACATTTGGCTATTGATGAAATTGTGGAGTAGAGTGCAAGCGACAAAACTGATTTTTGCAATAGGAAGAGCTTCACGTCCAAAATGGAGGGCGTTTAGTCTATTCCATAGGCTCCACGAGATTATTGCGAACATCTCCGGTCTGAAATCATCGTCAACCTGCATAAACTTGTTAAGTAAATCTCTAAAAATTAGGGGAGGGGGGGAAATCATGGACTGGAACCAATGGTGGGTCAGCCACATAGGAGCTACTTGGTTGCAAAAACAGAGAGCATGGAGAGCATCTTTCGGAGCATCATTGCATAGCTCGCTTACATCCGAATCAGCTATATGTCTTCGCTTCAAATTACATTTTGTGGGAAGAGCATTGTTACACACCCTCCAAACAAAGTGTTTGATTTTGTTGGGCACCTGCATCTTCCATAGCCTTTTCCAAAAACCACTTTGACTAGCCTGGTTGCTTGAGCTAGCAAGATCTGATGAAGCCGATGCAGCCAGCAACTTATAAGCGCCACTAGTGCTACAATTTCTAGATGGGGTGCATGACCAAGACACACAATCAGGAGGCTGTCTCCGGCTTAGTGGAATGGCTAGGATCATAGAAGCTTCATGGGGTAGAAAAACATGGTTCACCTCATTAGTTTTTAAGTTAATAAAAACCTTAAATATACATTTTTTTACCTTTACACACGCACACACACACACACACGCACATAATCTTTACACATACCTTTAAGAAAACTCTACATATTCCACTTTTTTGGATGTATAAAATTATAAACTACTATTCCATAATGATAGTGGCTAATTATATATATATATATATATATATATTTTAGTGATCTAATTTGTAACGCTTCTTACCATTATTATATATTTACTAACTGATGATTTGCATAACATAGATGATAAATGAGAGGTAGCATTGTTTATAAGATTTTCGAAAGTAATAGTGTACAAAAATTATATATATATATATATATATATTATAAATAAGGTTAAATGAAATGTCAAAAAATGGATTTTTAAATTTTTTAACTTTATTTCTTATATAATTTCTATTACTATCAGAGAACATCTCTTTTTTAGTTATGATTAATATGGTTTCTATAGTTAGAGCTTGATTAGTTTTCAATTTAAATTTAGTACTATGATTGTATTTAATTGTTGATTGTTGATTTGTTTATGTTACTACATTGTAAAGTTTTTAATATTCTTCACACGATAATCTCTATTTTATTTTTTACTTCTCCTTACAACCTCTTTGTTTTCCAATCAACGAATACTAATTGACGTTTGTTTGTTTTTTTTTTCTTTATCTACTCTTTATTACTTTGTATTTGTTTTTTTCTATACCATCTCTCTCTCTCTCTCTCTCTCTCTCTCTCTCTCTCTCTCTTCATTGGCAACCTATTATTTTCCAAAATTTGATGATGATTCTATGACATTAAATATGTATTATTAGTTTTTATTTTATTTTATTTTTTAAATTTAGTGTTTCTAACTTGATTTGTTTTGTATTTCATTATTCCTTTGATGCATTAGGTGTGAGAATGAGTGTTTCTCTAGCATCACTCCACTTAATGTGGACAATTTTATTTATTTAATTTAGGCAAAATATTATATTAAAATTTTTTAAAATAAAAAATGAGTGGAAATATAAATAATTTAATGATATATATGAGGGATGTGACTGAATTTAAAAGTTAGATAAAATGATATGAGAAAAAAAATAAGAATAAAATACATAACAATAAACACTAACTTATCCAAATAATTCTATGTAATATAATAATAGTACATTCTTATATACTATTTTTAATTATTTATAATGCAATATGATAATATTTAGCAATCAAAGTTATAAAAAAAATTAAAAAAAAAAAAACTTAAAACACAAAACTAAATCCCATTAACCAAAATAGAGTTCTAAAGAATACAAAACTTTATCAAGCTAAAATAGAGATGCAAGAAAAATAAAAATAAAAATCCACCAAAAAATTGAGGGAGAAAGAGTAAGAAATAACAACTTTTTTGTGAGAGAAAATTATGTAAAGAATGGAAGAGTGAATGACAAATTTCTACTAAGAGGATGATGATAAAAAAAAAAAAAGAAACAAAATAAAGGAAGATAAAAGGAAAGAGGAAGAGTGATATCAAGGTAGGATGTTTGGGGAGATGAAAAGGTAAAGAGAAGGAAAAAGGTTGGAGCAAGTGTAAATGTTAAAAGAAATGAGTACAATTTGATGAGCACAATTTTCTTTTATTTGAATTTAAGTAAAATATTACATTTTTTATGTTTTAAAACGAAAAGAGAGAGAAAATATAAATAATTTAATGATAAGAAGGATGTGGTTGAATTTCAATATTAAGTAAAATAGAAGAGAAGAAAAAACAAATAAGAAAAATTAAAAGATATAACAATAAATACTAAATTATACAAATTATGCTATGTAATGGAATACTGTTTTATTTTTATCTACTAAATTTAATTTTTTGTAATGTAATCGGATAAAATTTAACAATCAAAGAGCAAAATAATAATAATTGTAAGGACACAAATTGGTTCCCAAGCCCATCAAGTAAAAGGATCTGAGCCCAAAGAGCCCAATACAATGAATTTGTAGAGAGTAGGTTAGAAAACTATGCTCTAATGAGTTGAGTGACAATTATAATGGATCCAGATCACTATAAAGCAAAGATAGACTGATTTTATCTAAAGAAAATTGTCCTCAGCACAATCCGAGAAGATTAGTTCTTGTATATATATTTCTTGAAGTTGGTTACAAGCAGAGTTCTTGTTATTACAGTATTTTTCTCTTAATTCTCCGATCCCCTTCCCTCTAGGTCTTCTCTTTATTTTATACTCTCTTTTTTCTTTTTTCTCCACCCTCCACATGTACATTAGATTACTAGTGTTGATCCTTGTCCCATTAGCATATTCTTGAAGTCATTGGGAGTAGCTGTAAGACGGAAAAGTACTGTTTAGATATCACTTTTCCATTAATGCGGCTAGAAAGTTAGCTACAGAGCATTCAATGTGGTGGTAGCAGCTTTCTCTTAGATATTTCACAGCTCCCATTTGTCCTGTACGTTCATAATACATATCCTTATTAATAGAATTTCTTGAAATGTTACTCTAGACGATAGAACACACCTTCTGATCCAACACCAATGAAATTTTAGTGTCATATAAATCAGTCCTTCCACCAAAATGCACATGTTCATGCTCTTACTAATCAAATTCAAGCAATGGCTAGCAATTATGGAACACTTCATCCTGCTCATTTGGCGGCTAGTAGGTTCCCTTTTGATCAGTCTCAACTCTCAAGCAATGGCTGGCAATTATGGAACTCCTTCTGCTCTTATGGCTATAGTATGTTACCTGATTAATCTCAAGCAATGACTAGAAGGTTCTCAAGTCAGTCTCAAGTAATGGCTATCAATCATGGAAATGCTCCTCTTTCTCCTATGGCTAATAGGTTCCCTAGTCAATCTCGAGTAATGACTAGCAATCATGGAACTCCACCTGCTCATATGGCTAGTAGGTTCCCTAATCAGCCTTGAGCAATGGTTTTAATTTCCATAATCATCTTCAACCAATGGCTGGCAATCATGAAACTTGTCAGGCGTTTGAACCATTTTACTCTAGGAATCCTTCAATGCATTCTTCAGAATCTAGTGCAATTGTTGTCAATTCTGAGACTTCTATACAGAAAGGTGATGAGCTCAGTTCCAATATGCCTTCTTTATGGCATTCAAACTTTTCTACAACTGAATCAAGTGGGTACATGCCTTCGACTTCAGCCTTTTCTACAAATGATAGGAATGGATACCTGCAATCTATACCAAATGCATTGAGTGCACATCAAAAAGACGACACTTCAAATCCTTGGGGCTACAACAATTTTCAAATGGATGATGAAATCCCAAATAAGCATCAAATGCCTTCAGATGATCATAATCCATGTAAATGATTATAACTAGCAACTTAGGGCCTCTTTGAATGTTTAGTATGATATTAGCTAATTAAGAACTTTTTAGGAATCTGGATTGGTTAATTTGAACTTTCATTTGGTTTCATTATCTTCATATTTCTTTTTATTTATTTTAGAATCTGGATAGCATGAATTGGAAACCAAGCTGTGGTTTTGAAATACTAATTACTGTCCCATTTTTTCTTTTATTTTATGCTCCATCAATTACAATTTGTCATGTGTGTTCTTTTTATTTTATTTTTAATTTTTATTAAAAAAAGCTCAAAGTTTAAAAAGGAAAAAAAAAATTAATATATGACATACCTGCAACTTGTTATTCAATACTAACCATAATTATCAAACTGTACTGAAAATTGACCCGGCTGAAGAATTTGTTCATAGCTTGTAACTGCCTGTTTCACAATTTTTAATTTTAATAATGTTAACTGTGTTGCTATTGCTACCTGAATATTGTTTTCTTGTTCCTATAAGCACTATCAAAACGCTGCTTGGAATTGTAGGCTGGTGTCCTACTTAAAAAACATGATGGTAGTATTTTAGTTAGTCTTTGAATATTATATTACAACCGAAAGTTCAGATTTGTGCTAAAACACAAGAGTGTTTAGACCCCCAATTTTAAAATCACGGCTTAATTGCTTCTACTCTAACTTATCTAAGTGTAGAATAAGAATAAATGAAGCGCAATTACCCGAACTACTTCAGTGCATAAACATGAACGATGTGTTATCGAAGAGAAAACCGAAAAACTCGCCGAAAACCTCTCCGTGATCCTCCAAGTCGAAATTGATTCACTAGTGAATAAGTTGGAGTATACGAATAACAAAAGACCCTCCAAGCCTAATCTACCCAATGTACTTGAACCCTCCAAGTGTTAGGAACCTAGAGGTTCTTAATGGGGATGGTTATGAATTGTAGGAGGATTGATGGGAATTATAGGGAAATTGACTTAATTCAAAGTAGTTACCCTCCATATATATATATATATATATAGAGAGAGAGAGAGAGAGAGAGAGAGAGAGAGAGAGAGAGAGAGAGAGAGATGCATTAATACACTAAGAAATTGGTTAATTCTTTATTTCATATCTAATGTTGAATTACAATCATGTATTTATAAGAGACTAGCTCTAATGTTATTGGTTCACATGGCTCAAGATAATTGGCTGGTTAATTCAACATATGCTCTATGAATTAAGCTATGTGTTAAATGAGCTACATGTGCTCAAATTTTAACTAACTCATCATAATCTCAACCAACTAGCTAACTACGTAACTAAAGGGATTACAACAATTATTTCATATTCTTAACATTTCTCTCCCCTTGAAAACACCTTATCCACAAGGTGTTGTTGTGAAATGACACCTTCATTAAAGGAGATCTTCCAGTGGACCAATACTTTAGTGACATTTTGATCACCATGTTCATGCATTTTTCTTTGACAAGCGGTCTTGTGCACATGAAGGTTTCTTCTTTGTAGATCTTCAAACTTTGGTCAAATTCTTGAGCCTTCAATGGTTTTTCAATTTTCAAGGTTTCATTGGTTCTTTGAACCTTGGAATGTTCTTGTATCCTCAAGACCTCATTTGATTCTAAAACCATTAAAATTTTTGGCACTTGCATCTTGGATTCCTGGATCACCGACACTTGGATTGCCAATTCTTGAATCATAGATTCTTGAATGGAAGCCTCCATTGGCGCATCAAGAATTAGTTCTTGGAAAATCATCATCTCCTTCTTTGTTGGTTCTTTGGACTGAACTTCAAGGGCTGCGTTTTCATGTGTATCAGCATCCACTTTGACACAAAAATCCACATCTCAGCTTGCAACAATAGCAGTAGATTTTTGGAACTTGATTTATTCTTCAAATTCCATTGAATCAAGAGATTTTTACTCCTCCTCTGTCATATTCTCAAGATCCTCTTGCATTCTTGAGAGCTCTTCTTTCATAGCCTTTTTAGAGTCAGCCAAGGCCTTAACCATCTTTGAAATATCCTTGACATCCTCTAAGGTTTTGTTTAACAATTGTTGTATTTTTTTCAAAAGTTTTCTTTGGTCACAATTGCTCGTCTTAAGATCTACGGCTCTAATACCAAATGTTAGGAACTTAGAGTTTCTTAATGGGGATAGATATGAATTGTAGGAGGATTGATGAGAATTATAAAAAAATTGACTTAATTCGAGGTAGTCACCTTTCACACAGAGAGAGAGAGAGAGAGTTGCACTAATGCACCAAGAAATTGTTTAATTTTTCATCATTTCATATCTAATATTGAATTACAATAATGTATTTATAGGAGATTAGCTCTAATGTCATTAGCCCACATGGCTCAAGATAATTGGTTAGTTAATTTAACATGTGCTCTATGAATTAAGTCATATGTTAAATGAGCTACATGTGCTCAAATCCTAACTAACTTATCACAATCTCAACCAACTAGCTAACTATGTAACTAAAGGGATTTCAACAATTATTTCATATTCCTAACACCAAACTCCCGCTACCAACGGACTTCTCGGAGTCTTGTCTTCACTAGCTTTTTGGATCTCACAATACTACCTGATTACATCCGCCAAGCCTCATTAGCTTCTTTTGGCAAATTCCCAAAACTTTCCAAGCTCCAAAACACTCTCTACACTTTGAATAGGTGTGGGTTGTGTTTAGGTACAAATCTTCTCTCAGGGTATAACAATGGAAGAGGGAAGAAGAAAAGACTACAGTGATTTCTCACTAAAGGATCAGTAGTTTTCTCTTTAAAAGGTGAGTGTGTTGTGTTGTAGAAACCTATTTAAGGGTCTCTCTCTAAAATAGTCTCCTTTACTTTTGTGGGTAATGAGGGTATAAATGGTAGGGGTGAAGGGTAAGAAAGTCACACTTAAAATCCTCCAAACAGAGAGTTTCGTGGGTACCTTGCGAGATGACCTATCTCGCTAAGTACTCGCGAAATACAGTCTAGCACTTGACTCTTCAGCTTCCAGTATGTGTTTCTCACGTGGCTTTTTCGTGAGAACCTTTTCTTGTGAACTTCTTGTGAGTTAGTTGTGAAACTGTATTGATCTTCATTTCATACTCGATTCTTTATTAATTTAATATTAAACCCAATACAATAAAATCCTACAAAATACAAGGAAATAATTTATTGCAAATACAACATTTTTGTCATAAAATAAAACCAACATAAAACATAGTTGTAAATCACAACTTTACAATAACAGTATACTAAATTATTTATCAAAAATAAAATAAAATACTATAACATTGAGACTGATAATTTGAACTTTTACGTTTTAGCAAGGTTCCTACTGTTAAAAACTTAAAATATTATAAAGTAATGGGAGCTTGTCTTCTATTAAATTAGAACCATAAAGTGTGGGTTTGGACAGGAAGGGTAGTTGCGGTGCGTTTTCAGCTTCGCGTTTTCTCTTTCTTTTCTTTTTTTTTTTTTTTTTTTTTTTTTTTTGCCGCACTTGTTGACTTTGGGGGACAAAATTCACTGTGCGTGTACTGTGCGTGCACTGTTTACGCACTGTACACGCACTGTTCATGCAATATTTAATATTAAAAGTGGGTCCCACAACACTATTCACACATTTAAAAATTATTTTACTACAGTGTTTTCAGCAACAATCAGTTTTTAGCAACTTTCAACAACAATAAGCTGTATCTAAACGGACCCAAAGTGATGAGAGCTTGTTAGGCTATTAGTGCTTGCCATAGATTAATCTTCATATCATTTCTTTTACATGACTTACATATGTCATTTCTTTTTTACAGAAAAGAGAGAGGGGGTGGGGTTTGGGGCATTTTTTTTAATTTTTTTTGGATGGTCATAAAATGGAATATGGTGCTTGAAAGTTGGAGTGGAGTATTCCATTGTGGATAGGGGGATTTTATTTTGAATGGGTGAGGTCAGTATAATTAGTGACCATAATTCCAGCCCATGGTCCATCATGAACCCTACCATTTCTTATGATTGTAGCAATTTTTGCAAAAGGGCTTGGAGCATTAAAAGCAATAATCCTGCGTCCCAAAACGTTCGTCTACTGTAAGAAATCCAAAATTTAAGGGTAATTATTTACGTCATTTTCTTTGAAATAAAAAGTGATTCGTTTAAAATAAAAATTGAGCATAAATCACTAAATTAGTTTTAATATATTTTTTTATAAAATTTTATTTCTAATCCTAAATATCCGCCTTTGCCTTTATAATCTCAATAAAAATCCTGAGCGACGTCGTTCCACGAATATCAGAAACCAACGGACCAGTTTCTTGTGCTAGTTTAGTTCAGTTCAACAATTAACACATTGAACCAAAAAAAAAAAAAAAAAAAAAAAAAGAAATAGAATCCTTCTTCTTCTTTACTACGATTCCCTAAACCCACACTCTCTTTCCCAACCCGATATCTCTCCCACTGGACCCTCCGCAACCCGACCCACTGCCATGTCTCAGCTTCGGCCTCTAAGACTACCCAGACCCGAGTTTGCGATTCTGGGTCGGTCTAATGTCGGCAAGTTCTCGCTTATCAATGCTCTGGTTCGCAAGAAGGAAGTTGCTTTTACTTCTAAGAAGCCAGGTTTTGAATTTTCCAAACTTTTTATGGTTTTCTTGGGCTTTTTGGGTTTCTGGCTATAAATTTTTATTTCTAATTAAAATAAATAATTGATAGAATAACGAATTAAAAAAAATAAAATAAAGATGTAGCGCCGGAAACTAAATTGTATGTACGTAGTCCCATTATATATAAGATTGGATTATAATATGATGATAAGATAAGGTTTTATTAAAGTTCTTTTAGGAGTAGTGTACGTTCTTTTAATCCGACTAAAACACTCTTACGTGATATATATATAAGATGAGAGAGATCGAACAGGTGATGATATATCTATCTTCAGAAAAACAAAGCCATCGAATCGTATGGAGCCTGACAACCTGAACACACCAACTTACAATACAAATTTATCAACCTACAATACAAGTTTATCAACCTATAATACAAGTATATCAAGTTCATTACCATACAATACAAGTTTATCAACCTATAATACAAGTATATCAAGTTCATTACCAACCAACAACACAAATTGTTTATCAAGTTCACTCAACACAAGTTCATTACCAACCAACAACAACACAAATTTATCGCGAAAGAGAGAACGCTACCCAAGTTTATCAATATTTTGTCCGCAAAGAAGAGAACAGGCTATAAACAATTTGGTTCAGCTTCAAGCGAAGCGGGATGCAGATAGGAAGTTTCCGCCTGGGATCAGGTTCCGTCCCACTGACCTAGAACTCATTCTGTTTTACTTGTACTTTAAGATCAAAGATAATCGTGTGCCATGGTGGAACCGGATCACAGAAGTTGAGCTATACAACCACAGTCCCGAGTTTCTTGCAGGTTCTTGTTCTTGAAACACATATACGGTCTTTTTTTTTTTTTTTACTGTTTATGCATCAGTTTAATAGGGTGTATTGCATAACTTTTAAATATGTTAAAAGTTGCTTTTAATGTAGGTTTACTCATGCATGTTTTACTCTCTAAAATATTTAATATTTTGCATGATGTTAAATATGTTGAAAGTTGCTTTTAATCTAAGGGATATAAATTCCTGTTTGTATGTTGAGTTCATGTCATGTTGATCAATTTATTAGATTTTATCAAAGCAAAAAAAAAAAAAAAAAAAAAAAAGTTTTAGTATTAACCAAATTGATCTAAATTATGAAAAACCAAACAAATAAGTTTTTTTAATATAAAATTCATTATTAATGAGTAACTCTATTGCAAATAATTATTCAAAACTAAATACTTAATCACAAATACTTAATCACAATAAACCACAACAACCGATAGATTTATATACTTAGAGTTTTAAGAGTATATTGGTAAATGTCATTTAATTAAATGCAAACAAGTTCCATGAATTAGACAAGCACCCACGTATGTCAGTTGTGTCAACCCGAATATGACATCTTACTTTAATCTAGGTTACTTTTGCATGTTTAATTTTGTACAATTTATCAGCTAATGAAGTTGTGAAAAGTGTCAAGATAATTCCTAAGATAGCAACTAATTAGAATTAGGTGCTTATAAAATAAAATTCATAAATGAAAAAATTTTGTTTGTTCATGTTTGTTCATGAGTTTTTGTTAATCAATTGTTTCTAGCTTCTCAACATATTTAAAAGAGCAAAGTATAAATATGATATTTTGGGTGATTAATTAACAGAACAATTCCCGCAATATGGAAACAATGAACGGTACTTTTTTACTTCAAGGGAACGAAAGTATCCAAATGGAAGCCGTCCAAAACGAACTACCAATAATGGATATTGGAAGGCCACAGGAGTTGACAAGGAGATACGAGAAAATGGCATCTTAAAAGGACTTAAGAAGACACTTGTCTTCTACAAAGGAGAGCCTCAACATGGTGATAAGACTAAATGGATTATGCAAGAATATAGACTAGTTGATGCTCCAATTCCAACTACAAGGAGTCCAAATGACATGAAGGTTTGTAGATGTCACCCTTTATTTTTAGTTTTTATATTGTTAAAATGTTGTTTGAATACCTTTAAGTTTTTGTGATTTTTCCAAACATCATTGTTGATCTAACACTATTTTGTGTCACCCAGCTGGATGATTGTGTTTTGTGTAAGATTTATAATACGAACAATAGAAGATCAAGTGAACAAGATGAGGATCATCCAGAAGTGGTTTCTGATATCAACCCTACAACACAATTGCCACAAGTCCTAAACACAGAAATTATTTCACCGGGTTTAAGCCTCGAGGGAAGAGAGGCTATTATGAATGACCTTTGCGAGCTTGAGAAGGAGCAACTAAAGGAGCAAAACCCACCAGGGTTTCGTTTTTACCCCACTGACAGAGAGCTTGTCAAGTATTATTTGAAGCCGAGGGTGCTAAATAAGCCTCTACCTGAGCTCTCGTTCATGGAGGTTGACCTGTATAACCAAAATCCCGACACTCTTGCAGGTTCTTATTCTTTAAAAATACCCTCTTTATTTTTAGTATTTTGTTGATTATTTTGAATTGAATGGAAACTTATTATTTTCAATGCGTTAGTTTGATATATATATATATATATATATAAAATTGGTTTGAATCCGAATGAAAGAGTCAAAGGGTATGACATATTATGTAGTAACTATTGGATTAAACTTGTTATATCATATGTTACTCTACACTATCCTTTATTGTTGTTAAAGTTGTTGAGAGTTTGATAATTGAAAGAGAGAAAATATAAAAATAAACTGCCTAAGAATTTCTTAGGATTACTAGAGAACCTTAGATTAATCATAGGATTAGTTTACCTGTATTACATACACCTTCAGTTGGTCTACATGCTTGCAATATCCACTTTGCTAGTACTCCTATTTTGTTATCAAATTGATTGTTAGAGTCGGTTTCTCATGCCATGCAAGTGGCCATGTAGATGTAATATTTGTAGTTGTATTGGCGGAATTGATGCTTTGCTAATAATGGTATTTATTTAAATTTATTGAGCACCAAAAGTCAATACTACAAGCTCATCAACCAAAATTTTGTAGAATTTGTCGACTAACAATTAAAATTATAGAGAGTGCAAAGATATTAATAAACCATATTAGTAAAGTTTTAACACCACTTTTATGGGAAATATAAAAAGTTAACAAAAAATTTAATTGTTTTATAATTTTCCCATAAAATATTTCTAAAAATAGTTCTTAAATCAATATCCTTAGGGTATTTGTTAACATTTTCCTTGAAATTTATACATACGAGGGTAGAGTAATTCTTAAGTACATTAGGTTCTCTAATTATATTCAAAAATACAATTGCATTGAATTTAATTGCTATTGGAAAATATTACATTGTTTATTATTTATTGGTCAATACAATACTTGCAGAATTGTACTTAAGTTTGAACCTTAAACGTAATGTTTTTTGATTGACAGAACAAAACATAGATTATGGTGAAAAAATATGGTATTTTTTCACTCCAAGGAATAGAAAGTATCAAAATGGAAGCCGACCAAATCGAGCTGCCGGTGATGGATATTGGAAGGCCAATGGAGCAGACGTCCAAATAAAGGAGAAGGGGGTTATAATTGGATTCAAAAAGACCCTTAATTTCATGAGAGGAAAGCCCTCAAAGGGTGAGAAGACTGGGTGGATTATGCATGAATATAAAATTAATGCTCCTGCTCCAACTAAAAGGAGTGAAAATGATATGAGGGTATGTTCGTGTCATCCTTTTCTTTTAGCTTTTATATTCTTAAATTTTTATATGAATTTTGTTTAAGGTTCCATATTTTTCCTCAAACATCATTGTTGGCATCTATTAATTCATTCTATTGTAATATGACACTATTGTTGAATTTTGTATCATCCAGTTGGATGATTGTGTTTTGTGTAGGATTTACAACAAGAAAGAAAGAATTCGTAATGAAGATGAGGATCATTCAAAGGATGCTAGTTCCATTTCTTTACCTGAAGATGATAGAAGAGAGCTGATGGAGAATTTTAAAGGTGCTGGACAGGATTATGAAAATTTGTCCAACAATAATGTACCAGCACCTCTTGCAAATAATATGGCCATCTTCCCTTATCAGTTTCAAGCCATGGATGGCAATTATGGAACTTATAATATGGCCAACTTCGCTAATCAGTTTCAAGCAATGGATGGCAATTTTGGAGCTTATAATGTGGCCAGCGTCCCTAATCAGTTTGTTGGACAACCAATGTACTTCCAGTCTTCTTATCCTAGAGAGACATCCTTTTCTGAAAGTGCAATGGTTGGCAATCATGGAAGTCTTCCTCAGAAGATTGACCAACCAATTTACTTTAGTCCACCTGAGGCATGTGAATTGGTTGGTAATAATGGAACTCCTCATTGGATGAATTCGCCATTTTCTCCAGCTGAACTGAGCGGATACCGAAACGACAACACTTCAAATCCTGCATTGCGATTGGATTTCTGCAACAATCCTCCTCCTCCATTGTTGCAAACGGATGATAATATCCCAAATAAGCACCAGAAGCTTTCAGATGACCATGCATCCTTGTGAATGTTTACTAGCAACTTTTTTAATTTTTTTAATTTTTTTCAGATTACTTGAAATTTTTTTCAGATGATAATGTTTAATGTAATACTACGTTGTGTAATACTATACTGTTTTAGATTAATTAATGCTATTGCTATCGAAAAGACATGGCTGAAGATAGCCTGGAAGTTTGCAATAGAGGCGGATATTGTTAGAATTATTATGGTATTGGGCGCGTTTGTGTTTGCTTGAGATACATTGTATGATAAACTTCTTCACTGGAACTTGTGTGGTGTAGCTTAATACATTGTAGTCTTTTATGTATAGAAGTTCTTTTGCTTGTCTCTTGTCTTTGATCTTAGAAATGAGAATGGTGGTTTGTAGTATTTAAATATGAATTAAATGACTTATTTAATACTTAGTGAAGCTGAAGTCAATTTGATTTTTTTTCTTTCTAAGATAGAATTATATTTTATAGTAATTTAAATATATATACGTGTGAAACTTTCTCGTAGAAACTTAAACTCCGACTTTTTACCCCCACACCCCACAAGTATTTACTCGTGGAGTGACCATCGTACCAACTACCAAGGATGTGTGGTGGTCAATTTGATAAATTAATCTAAAAACTTTATTAATTAATACTAACCAAACTAAAATTTAGAAAATCAAATGTCATTATTCAAGAATAAAAAATTGAGTGCCTTGGCCTTAGGCCTAGGTTGCCTAGTGTACTTGTACAGGCACTGATCACACGGTAATGTGTTGATGGATCTCATGTTAGCGGTTTGTTGGTTTCTTGAGGCTTTAAACACGTGTTAGATCTGTATTAGTACACGTGTTATAACAGAATTTGCCGTTAGGAGCTTCCCCCGCCAAAAGTCAGTTATTTTCTTCATCAACTTATAAATAGAGCCTCTGTAGTCTCTTTCTTCTTCACGCCATTAATGCTCTGCCTTAAGCTCTCTTTTTCAAGAACAGAGTGAGTCTAATCATCATCAAAACAAGCCGCGTATCATGGGTTCATCTTCAGCTCTTGATGGATATTGGGAGGTCAGTGGATCTGAAAAGAGAATCAAGAAACCCAAGACAAAAATTGCAGCTGGGTATAGGAAGCAACTTGTTTTCTATGAGTATGAAAGAGATGGTCGTTGACAGGGTAAGAAGACCAATTGGATCATGCATGAATATAGAGTTAGTGATTCTCATGTAAGTAGGTTTTATCCTCTTTTTTCTTTTTTTAACTTTTATATTATGAGAATTATTTGAATTTCGGTTTTTGTTTTTCAAACACCGTTGTTGTCATCTATTGTAGAGCTAACCCTTACTGAATTATGTGTCTTCCAGATGGATAAATGGGCTTTGTGTAGGATTTATCATAAGGGGAAATCAAGCGAGACACAAACTCAAAAGGTTTGTTCTACATCTTCACATGCTAATGATGGAAATGAGCTTAAGGCAAAGGTTGATCCGAAAACAGTAGAAGTTGATAGTGTCCAGAATAAGTGTCAGAAGCCTTCAGATGACAAAAGGGATGACAAGAAGGCTTGTGAATGATTACTAGCAATTTAGTGGTTCTATGAATGTTTTTCATGATACTAGCTAACCAAAGTTCTACAGTTCTAACGTTTAGCATAGCTTCTAATGGTTTCACCATTTCTAATTACATTGGCTGAAGATTCTATTTGAAAGTTTGCAATTGAATGGTCCTCACAATGGAGTGTAGAATGCTATGGTTTGCTGTAATTGATGACTAGAAGACTCTCTCATCAAATAATCTAATCTACAGTAGGTGGTCTATAGTGATGTAATGGTCTCTGTCATTGGCATTTCTTTTTCTTTTTGGTTTCAATTAATAGGCTTGGATGTACAGGAGTTGTTTTGCTGTGTCAGGGCTAATTAGCTTTGTTGTTTAGTTTAGGATTCTATACCTGTTGTTACTGTGTTTGGTCTGTATTGGCCTGTTGTGTAATTCCTGTTTCTCATCAATGAAAGTGTACTGAATCATCCAAAAAACAATGGTGATTGGTCCTTCTGTATATGTTCTTTGCTAAAGTTTTGTACTGATTGTAAATCCTGGTTTTTGATGCATCTCAAGAAGTATTTTGAATAAATAATATTTTAGGAATTGAAAGTTTGAAATGGTAATGGGATCTGTATTTGATAATTCATTTAAGGTTGGACAGTTCCAAGTCCTCAAGTCTATTACTGAATCAGGATGTTAACCAAGCAGTGCTCTGTTTCTGTCTGTTTCATGAGTTGAATTGTTTGGGATTCTGTTTCTTTGAGTTGTGGTCTGGGCTTGTAAAGTTTGATTGATCACTTTGGGTTCCTTCTATCCTGTTCTGTATTTTACCCCTGTTTTGACTGGTCTGTTTTGCTATATGGACTCGATGGTTTCTTTTTAATAAATCTCTCATTGATTCATCCAAAAAATATACAACGAAATTTTCATTTTTGGAAATTACTTAACCTATATTTCTTTATTTGCTCCGTTAGGAATAATAAAATAATGTTTCTCCTTTTCCCCCTTATATATAAAATGTTGAGTCACAAAATTATTCCAATTATATATGTAAAAGAACAATTATTGGCTCACATTGTAATCTCAATACAAGATTGTACATATTTGCATAGAAGTGTATAGTGTCATACACATTTGTTTAGTCTGCAATGTAAATCTTACATTGATAATGCAATGTAAACTAACAATTTTCCGAAGTAAAATCGAAGGAGGTAAAAACTTATATATGATATCACTATTGCTGTATTGCATGATAGAAAGATAACTTGTGTTCAGTGTTTTACTTGAGCTCAGAGACATCTTTTAAGAAGATTTACATTTGAAAAAAAGTGTAACAATCCCATCTTTATCTTTTATGTTTGGTACATATCATAAATATGTACACGAGTTAGAGATGTTTGAACTACAAGAAGTTGCTATTCCTATGATATTTACTCGTTTTGTGATGGGTCCAGTCAACCTTGTATAAATTGTAATTATCATTGATGATCAGTTTTGATTTTATTAAACTTGGACTTATCAATTATTTATTACCATTTTTTTCTAAAGATAATCGATTGGATTAAATTCGGAATTATCAGAAATCCTATCCTTTCAAGGTTGATAAGAGAGAGAGAGAGAGAGAGAGAGAGAGAGAGAGAGAGTGTGTGTGTGTTTCAAAGTTACGTTTGTGGCAATGTCTTTTTCTCCAGAGAGCAGTATGGAGTTTAATCATGAGCAAAAAAAGCAGACTTTGATGGTTTCTGACATAACAACCCAAGTGGTTCCCGATATAAACCATACAACACATTCATCTCCTAGTGTGGTTGATCATCCAGATGAGGAAAAACTAGAGGAGAAAAAGTTTCAATTATAAGAGGTGGATGAGTTGGATTTACCCAGACTCCTCAATGATTTTGATGGAGGAGCAGAGAAGGAGTACCACAGCTTTGAACATGTGGAACCCCCACCTGGGTTTAGGTTCAGCCCCACCGACTTTGATCTAGTCATGCATTACTTGATCAGGAAGATCTTGAATCATCCCTTGCCTTGGAATCGGATTGTGGATGTTCAACTCTATGACCACAGCCCCGAGTGGCTTGCAGGTTCTTCTCCAAACATCCTTTATAACTTTTCTTTGATTGTTTTGACTTGAAACTTGTTCTTTTCTACTCCAATGCATCAGTCAATTTGATGATTTATATTGCATTGCGTTTAAGTTTCTTTTGTTAATTTTTATTAATCGAAAAGAAAGAATCATTGGTATATATGCTATATTATGTAGTAACAGTTTCACACACACACATATATATATATTGCATGGTGTTTAAGTTTCAGTTTTCTTTGTGTTCTGAGTTGGATAGATCAGTCAGTTTGATAATTTTGCATGATCTTAAAGTTTCTTTTGTTAATTTTTATTAATCTGAAAGAGTGAATAATGGATATAGACAAATATTGGAAAAACAAACAAACCCCTTTGGTTTTCCCCTAAAAGATAAATAAAACCCCATTAAGTTTTGAGTATAATACTTTAAAAAAAAACCTATAGTACTACTTTTTGTGTAAACTGTTGACACAAAATCTCTTATATTTTCTTATTAAAAAAATCTTAGGGAGGTTTGTTACACTGAAAAACCTCAAGCACTGTGAATACATATTTGTACCATTATTTACATATGATCCACTATAGAATTTTTAGTCTCCTCAGAGTATTATTTAATCCCATTATTAAGATTCCCCTCTTGGATCCATTTATAACATCAATTTTAAAATTCTGTTTATTTAAATATAATCCCTTCCCACATTAAAATACAATCTTAATTATTTTGAAACTCTCTTTCAAAATTACTCAACAGTTTATAAGATTGCTCAATTGGAAACGATGGTGCACCGGTACATCACAATAATTGATTTGTGTTTTGATATTTGTAAACAAATAGTACTATCTGTTTGGTATAGAAAAGCTTGTATAAAAAAAGTTCTATTCATATGCAAATTGCTTTATTTTATTTCATGCATGTTTTTCGGGAGAAATTTTTTAAATGTAACATTTTGAATGACTAACAGAAGAGTACAAGCAATATGGACAAAAGAAATGGTACTTTTTTACTCCAAGGGAACGAAAATATCGAAATGGAAAGCATCCAAATCGAGCCACAGGTGATGGATATTGGAAGGCCACTGGAACTGACACGGCAATCAAATTCAAGGAACTTGTAGTTGGGTATAAGAAGAAACTTGTTTTCTATAGAGGAAAAGCTCCAAAGGGTGACAAGACCAATTGGATCATGAATGAATATAGAATTAATCATCCTCCTGTAACTAAAACAAGTGAAACTGACATGAGGGTAAGTAGATTTTATTCTTTTGTATTAGCCTTTTTATATTACTAAAATATTATTTCAATGTCAGATTTCTTTTTCAAACATCATTGTTATCATTTATTTTAGATCTAACTATTATTGAATTTTGTGTCTTGCAGTTGGATAAATGGGTTTTGTGTATGATTTATCAGAAAAATGAGAGCAAATCAAGCAAGACTCATACTCAAAAGGCTTATCCCACATCTACACATGCTAATGATAGGAATGAGCCAATGAAAAATGTTGATATGAAAATAGTTGAAGTTTTGGATTTTATAAATCAGTCCTACCAAAATGTACCTGCTTTTTCTCATATGCATGTGAGTAGGTTCCCTAATGGGTTTCGAGCAATGGCCAGCAAATATGGAACTCTTCCTCATGATAATATAACTAGTAGCTTTCCTAATCTGTTTCAAACCGAGGCTAGCAACTATGGAACTCTTCCTCATGATATAACTAGTAGCTTTCCTCATCTTTTTCAAACTTTGGCTAGCAACTATGGAACTCCTCATGCTCTTACGGTTAGTAACTTCCATAATCAGTTTCAAGGTGTGGCTAGCAATCATGAAACTGCTCCTCAAATGGTTGAACCATTTTACTCTAGGCATCCTTTATTGCATTCTACAGAATTGAATGCAATGGTTGGCAATTATGAGACTTCTATCAAGAAAGGCGAATCCATTTCCTATATGCCTACTTTAGAGCATTCGAGCTTTTCGACAAATGAATCGAGTGGATACATGTCTTCAACTTCGGTCTTTGCCACAAATGAATGGAGTAAACACATGCATTTGACTTCAACCTTTTCTCCAAATGATACCAGCCATTCGCTTGAATCAAGTGGATATCAAGAAAACAAGGACACTGCAAAACATGGGGATTACAGCTTAGCATCAGATCCATAACTTTCCAACAATTATCAAATAGATAATAATGTCCCAGATTATAAGTGTCTAAAGCTTTCTGATCATGATCATAATCCTTGTAAATGATTCTTACCAGCAGTGTAGGGTCGCTTTTGAATGTTTAGTATGATGATACTAGCTAATAAAGAAGTTCTTATAGATTAGTTTGTCAAAGCTTAGGGTCTCTTTGAATCTTTAGAAAAAATGTTTTGGAAATGAAATGTATAAATTTTTTATAGTTGTGTAAGTTCTTATTCAATATACCTATAGAACAGGAAATTAAATTGCAAATTGTGTTGCACAGGTCAATCCCAATTGTGATTTAGCAAGAAATTTGAGTTATTTTCCAAATTATGATTTATTGTGAGTTGAGTTATTTTACTTTCCTTTTATTAAGAGGACATCATTTTATAGTTAAATACACTTAATTAATTACTTTCTTTAATACCAAACTTTCACAGATCTTGAATCGATGACCCATTTTACATTGTGGTTTGATTTAGGATCCAACAACTATACGTGCATGATGGAGTACGTACAGTATAGAAAACGTATGCATTTTTCAATTTTTTAAAAATGTTCTAAAAATACTACAAAAAATAAAATAAAATAAAATTGAAATACACGTAAATAGACCTAAGCAATTGTATATTACAATTTTGAATGAAAAATTAGGGACTAAGAATGACTACATATGTTTATTTTGTTTTATAATATTTCAAAATAAAAAATAATGACATACTTATGTCATCTTAATTATAAAATGATGTAGAAAATCAACTAACCAAGTATTTAATATGTTAGTGTATATATGCATATATTAAATTTTGAATTGTGTTTTTAAGCAAAATATATAATCAATTAAGGAAGGAGATAATGTTCATATGTTCCTTCATTCACTTACTTAGAATATAAACCAAAATAATAAAAATATTTATTATCTCATATTATTATAATTCATTATAATTATAATTTTTTTATTTGAAATCTAATATACAAACGTACAAATTATATATCGCAATAAGATCTAGTCATTCACAATTTGATTAAAAAAAATACTTAATATATGAAAAAAAAAAAATTTAAGGTTACAATAAAATTATAAAATTTTTATGTTTATAGTTTGGCCCATTTATGAATACCATAGTTTAGCCCGTTTTAAAATTACTAGAATAGATACTAGATAGAAATATAACTTAGGAAAAAAAAATAGAATTTTTTAAATCAGTTTTTGATTTATTTTTTATTATTATCAAGATTTTATTAAACTCGGACTTATATCACATTAGTTAGTCGGTTAGTCCGTTTTTTTCCCCCAAAAGATTATAAATAAAGATTGAATCAAATGTGTAATCATATTTTCCAAAGTACCATCACTCCAAGAAACAGAGAGTTTCATGAGTTAAATTTGTGACAAAGTCTTCTTCCTCTTTAGAGAGTTCCAAGTATGGAGTTTAATGATGGGCAAAGCAAGCCTAGTTACCAAGTTCCTGCTACCACTGCCCAAGTGGTTTCCAATATAAGCACTAGTACTACAACACAATTGCCACAACCCCTGAATGCACCAACCAGCAATGTTATAAGTTCATCTTCACCTGTTGTGATTGATCTTGATCCTCATGGCGAGGAAAACAATTGTGGCATCAGTTTGAAAAATCAAGATCCCCCACCTGGGTTCTGCCCTAATGATCTTGAGCTTCTCACTTTGTACTTGAAGAGGAAGGTCCTCAATCAACAACTTCCTTCGAACAAGATTGTCGAAGTTGAACTTTATGACCACAGCCCCGAATGGCTTACAGGTTTTGTTTTTTCTTGAAAAATTATATAACCAAATGGTTTCTTTTTACTTTTCTTTAATTGTTTTGAGTTGGATGATGGAAGAAACTTGTTCTTTTCCAATGCTGAAAGTTTATTTTGCTAAAAGAAAGAAAAAAAAATCATGGGATATGCCATATTGTGTAATATATATTCATGTATGTTTTAGTTAGAACTAATATGCTACACAATCTTTTAATGTCAAAAGACCTAGTAAAGGTGCATAATTTACATGGCTTTGATATTTGTTTTTACTCTGTTTTTGTTCATTGGGTGATTAACTCTTAACAGGACAACACCCACAATCAAGTGAAAATGAATGGTACTTTTTTACTTCAGTGGAGGGAAAGAATCTAAAGAAGAGTAAGGGAATCTGTCAAAACCAATCTACCAATGATGGATTTTGGGAGGCCTTTGGTGGTGAGCTGCAAATACAAGAGAATGGAATTGTAGTTGGGTTTAAGAAGGAACTACATTTTTATAAAGGAGAACCTCCAAAAGGTGTCCCTACCAACTGGGTTATGGATGAATATAGACTTGATGGTCTTCCTCAAACTAAAAGGAGTGAAAATGGGATGACGGTATATAGATCTTATCCTTTGTTTTAGCTCTTATACTATTAAAATGCTATTTGAACTTTCTTTAAGCTTTTGTGATTTTCCTCAGGCATTATTGTTGTCATCTATTGCAATATAACTATCTTTGAATTTTTTATCATCCAGTGGGATGAGTATGTTTTATGTAGGATTTATAAGAAAAGTGATGAAAATTTGAGCAGAATATGTAATAATCCTGTGGTTCGTCCAAAGTTTCCACCTTACGATGTGCAAGGAATGTATCGCCCTACTAAGTTGCAAGTGAAGCGTGCCAATGACAGAACTCAGATGGTTGAACCAATTCCTGCTATACCTTCTTCTCCAAATAAATCAAGTAGAGATGCTAATGCCACTCAAGCAGTGGGCTATTATGGAGGTCCTCCTCAGATGGTTGAACCAACTCCTAGGATTTATAAGAAAAGTGATGAAAATTTGAGCAGAATATGTAATAATCCTGTGGTTCGTCCAAAGTTTCCACCTTACGATGTGCAAGGAATGCATCGCCCTACTAAGTTGCAAGTAAAGCGTGCCAATGACAGAACTCAGATTGTTGAACCAATTCCTGCTATACCTTCTTCTCCAAATAAATCAAGTAGAGATGCTAATGCCACTCAAGCTGTTGGCTATTATGGAGGTCCTCCTCAGATGGTTGAACCAACTCCTAGGATTTATAAGAAAAGTGATGAAAATTTGAGTAGAATGCGTATTAATCCTGTGATTCCTGAGCTTCCTCAGCTTCACTTTGATCCAATATATGTGGCAAAACATCTTCTACTTTTTGAAAAATATTTGCAAGCACATCGTGCCAAAAACAGAACTCAGTTGGTTGAACCAATTCCTGCTACGCCTTCTTTTCCTAAATCAAGTAGATATGCTAATGCCATTCAAGAAGTTCGCTCTTATCGAAGTCCTCCACAGATGTTTGAACCAATTCCTAGTATGCTTTCTGCCATTAAAGAAGTTGGCTATTATGGAGGTCTTCCTCAGATGGTTGAACCAACTCCTAGTATGCTTTCTCTTCCAAGTGAACTAAGTGGACATGCTAATGACTCTCAAGCAGTTGGAAATTATGGAAATCCTCCTCAGATGGTTGAACCAATTCCTGGCATGCCTTATTTTCCAAGTGAATCAAGTGGACATGCTAATTACTCTCAAGTAGTTGGCAATTATGGAAATCCTCCTCAGATGGTTGAACCAATTCCTGGAATGCCTTATTTTCCAAGTGAATCAAGTGGACATGCTAATTACTCTCAAGTAGTTGGCAATTATGGAAATCCTCCTCAGATGGTTGAACCAATTCCTGGCAAGCCTTATTTTCCAAGTGAATCAAGTGGACATGCTAATTACTCTCAAGTAGTTGGCAATTATGGAAATCCTCCTCAGATGGTTGAACCAATTCCTGGCATGCCTTATTTTCCAAGTGAATCAAGTGGACATGCTAATTACTCTCAAGTAGTTGGCAATTATGGAAATCCTCCTCAGATGGTTGAACCAACTCACAGTATGACTTATTTTCCAAATGAATCAAGTAGATATGCTAATAACTGTCAAGCAGGTGGCAATCATGGAACTCCTCCTCAGATTGAACCAATTCCTGGTATGTCTTCTTTTACAAACGAATATGGCATCGCTGACCTTGCACCACGCACGAATATGGATGATATTCTCTCAAATAAGCGTCGGAAGCTTTCAGATGACGATAATCCATGTAAATGATTACTAGCAACTAGTGGGTCTTTGAATCTTTAGCATGATACATGCTAGCTAACTAAAGTTTTATAGTTCTGATGATTACCCATTGACATAGTCATCACCTTGTGAAGCATAGCCTATATTGTTTCAACATTTCTACTTACATTGGCTGAAGATACCATTTGGAAGTTTGCAAAAGAGAAGGAGAATGGCCCTCACATTAGAGTGTAGAATGCAATGGCTTGCTGTAGTTGATGACCAGAAGACTTCTCTCATCTAATGCTCTAGTTTACTGTAGGTGCTCTATAGACTATAGTGATGTAATGGTCTCTGTCATTGGCATTTTTTTCTTTTCTTTTTTGTTTCTATTAGCAGGTTTGGCTGTACAGTACAGGAATTGTTTTGCTGTGTCAGGGCTAATAGCGCTGTTGTTTAGTTTGGGATTCTATAGCTATTGTTCCTGTGTTTGGTCTGTATTGTCCTGTTGTGTAATTCTTGTTTGTCATCAATGAAACTGTACGGATTCATCCAAAATATAATGGTGATTGGTCCTCTTTTGAACTTAATGGACAGTGTTTGTTCTTCGCGAAAGTTTTGTACTGATTGTAGATCCTGGTTTTTGATTCACCCGATAAGTATTTTAAACATCAAATTTTTAGAAATTGAAAGTTTAAAATGGTAATAAGATCTGTATGTGATAACTCATTTAAGGTTGAACAGTTCATATCCTCAAGTCCATTACTGAATCAAGATGTTAACCAAGTTGTGCTCTTTTTCTCTCTGTTTCATGAGTTGAATTGTGTAGGATCCTGTTTCTTTGAGTTGTGTTAAGGGCATGTATAGTTTAATTGATCACTTTGGGCTCCTTCAATCCTGTTCTGTAATTTAGTGGCCTGTCAATTTTGCTATATGGCTTTGTTCTGATGGTTCTTTTTTTTTTTTTTTTTTTTTTAATAGATATCTTATTGATTCATTCAAAAAAATAAAGATACACATAAATTTACCCAAGGTTCAAGAAATTTATATTTCTACTTCAAGTTTATCAAGAAAAGTTTTAAGTTATTTAAAATAAAATTTAATGTTTATCTCTATATATTAAGAGGATTCAAAAAAATAGTTATGACTTTAAAAATGTCAAAAATACTCTTAATCTAATTAGATAATCCTTATTCTTAAAAAATGAAAAAGGGGTTAAAATTTTAATTCAACAAAATTTCAAAAAAAAAAAAAAAACCCCTACCAAATAAACTTTTTTACTAAAAATTAGTAATCTCTTTATTTAAATATATTTCACGCACATTTGATACATTTGTATCCTAAAAACTAGCACACAGTAAATCCAGTTTACTCTATTTCAAATTTTAAATTTTAGTTTCTTAAAAATTTATTCATGTATAACTTTACTAACAATAGATAAATTCAAATTGAAAAATTACATTAAACTCAAAATAAATGAAAGGCCTTATCACACTTGCAGAACGCATGTGATGAAGCTAGTTTTAATTATTATTTTGATTTTATTTCACAATTTTATGTTCGAGTATAATTTACCAAAATCCATGAATTGTGCTAGTGTCAAGTGGCTCAAAATATGCAAATACACGTAGAAAAATTAATGTTTTTTTTTTCTTTTTTTCTTTTGTCATGTACCTCTATAATATATAATTATCAGAATCCCTGTATTGATTCTTGGTAAACCCAAAAGAAGTTCATAGCAGTAAAGGTCAAGAACAAAGGGATCAAAACGATGTCGCGCAAGACCCAAAACGACGTCACACAAACTTCAATCATACGGTGTCGTATCTTAGAGAGACACACAAACACAAACACATGTTATTTGCTCAGCATCAGAACGATGCCGTTTCATTCTTATCCAAAATAACCGTGTGAATCATCGGTTATAAAATTAGTTAAGAGCGGTTAAGAGTTTCCCGCCTCTTTTATGTTCCATTACTCTGTTTTTGTATATAAAAGGAACAGAGTGAATCATCTTCTTATTGTGTTGTAAACATTAGAAAATTTCTTTCAAGATTTTAACTAAACAGATTGATTTTTTTTTTTTTTTTCAAAGTTTCTTTCGTTTTGTGGCAATGTGTATTCCTGTAGAAAATAGTAGTGAGTCTGATCATGACTCTGATCACACTAATAATTATGAATCAGAATCACCAACTTCACCTCTGTACTCATCAATCAGCGAAACAAGTTTTTCTTCATCTCCATCGCCATCGGGCACGTTTTACTTCGATGATGATGAGGGCGAAGAATCAGATGAGGAAGAGGAAGAACCAGACGAAAAAGAGGAAACCCAATCTTTAGAAGAGGTGGATGTGTCGGTTTTAAAAACATTCCTCTATGATAAACTGCATCAGCTAGGTGAGGAGCCACAGATGGAGTATCCCAAATTAGACCTCATACCCGGGTGTAGGTTTTGCCCCAGTGACTACATCCTCATCGTGCATTATTTGATCAACAAGGTCTTGAATTATCCCCTGCCTTGTGATTGTGTTGAGGATGCTGAAGAACTCTATAACCACAACCCTGAGTTGATTGCAGGTTCTTCTTGAAACATATTTCTTTTTAGTTTTCTTTGATTCCTTTTACAATGCATCATGAGTCAATTTGATGAAATACATATTGCAGTATGAGAGAAATGGAATGCCATAAATGTATGCTTTGCTGGGTTTCTTTTCAATTTTCTTTGATTGTTTTGAGTTGAATGGATCAGCCAATTTGATAATTTAGCATGACGTTGAAGTTTCTTTTGCCAAATCTTAAAAATTTGAAAGAAATAATCATTGGCAAGCCATATTATGTAGTCACTATAGGTTACATACATGTATGCTTTACTGGGTTTCATTTTAATTTTCTTTGATTGTTTTCAGTTGGATGTATTAGTCAGTTTGATCATTTTGCATGATGTCAATGTTTCTTTTTCTAATTTTAATTATTCTGAAAGAAAGAATCATTGCCAAGCCATATTATGTGGTTACATACATGTATGCTTTACTGCGTTTCTTTATATTTTTCTTTAATTGTTTTGAGTTGAAAGGATCAGTCAGTTTTAATTTTAAAGTTTTTGGTCTAATTGTGATTAATCTAAAAGAAAGAATCATTGGCAGGGCACATCCTTTAATTTTCATAGTATACCATCTCTTTTTTTAAAATATAATCTCTTCCACATTACAACCTTGTCTTTTAAGTAAATTGTGTTCTTTATTCTTTAATTCTTTTGCAACTCTCTTTCAAAATTACTCAACAGTTTATATACTTCAAACTATTGTGATGAATCACTCAAGTAGAAACTATTGTGCATGGATGCATCATGGATTCACAATAATTGATCTGTGTTTTGATATTTGTAAAGAGATAGTACTGTATGCTTGGTGTAGAAAAACATGTATAAGAAAAGATTTTTCAGACAAGTTGTCATGAGTTTAAGCTCGCTTTTTTACTTTTGTTAACATATATAATAATAAAAAAAACAAGTAAAAATATAACATTTTGGATGATTTAACAGAACAATACGGCAACCGTGAAGAAAAAGCATGGTACTTTTTTACTCCAAGGAAACAAAAGTATCAAAATGGAAAACGTCCAAATCGGGTAGCTGGTAATGGATATTGGAAGGCTATGGGAGCTGACAAGGCAATCAAATCTGAGGAAATTGTAATTGGGCATAAGAGGAAACTTGTTTTCTATGAAGGAGAACCTCAAAGTGGTGACAAGACAAATTGGATCATGCATGAATATACAATTGATCATCCTATAACTGAAAATGACATGAGGGTAAGTAGATTTATCCTTTTGTTTTAGATTTTATATTATTTGAATTTCTATTTTTTTTTTTTTTAATTTCAAAAGTCATTGTTGTCTTCTATTGTAAATCTAACTACTATTGAATTTTGTGTCTTCCAGTTGGATAATTGGATTTTGTGTAGGCTTTATCAGAGAACTGAGAGAAGTTAATATTGTCCCAAATAAGCGTTGGAAGCTTTCAGATGACAAAAAGGCCTTGTGAATGATTACTAGCAACTTAGTGGCTCTTTGAATGTTTAGCATGATACTAGCTGAGCAAAGTTTTATAGTTTTAATGATTGACACAGCCATCAGTTTGTGAAGCATAGCTTCTAACTGTTTCACCATATCTAATTACATTGGCTGAAAGATACTGTTTGGTAGTTTGCAAAAGAGAAGGTGAATGGGTACTCAGTAGTGATGTGATGGCCTTTGTCATTGGCATTTGTTTTACATTTTTTTTTTTTTTTTTTTTTTTTTTTTTTTCAATTAGTAGGCTTGGTTTGGTATGTCAGGGTTAATTAGCTATGTTGCTTAGTTTGGGATTCTTTACTTCTAGTTCATGTGTTTGGTCTGTATCGTCCTGTTGTGTAATTTTGGTTTCTCATCAATATAAGTATAACGATTTATCCACATGAAAAAAAAAAAAAAAAAAAAAAAATTGGTGATTGGTCCTCTCTACAGGCAAGTGCTGCAGAAATTGTGATTTTGAATTTAATGAATAGTAATTGTTCTTTGCTAAAGTTTTGTGCTGATTAAATCCTAGTTTTTGATTCATCTCAGGAAGTATTTTGAACAAAAAAAATTTTAGCAATTGAGAGTTTGAAATGGTATTGGGGTATGTACAGGGACGGAACTACTCAACCTTTGAAAAAAATATATACTAGTATGTATTTTAACAAAAATAATTTTAATTCTGGCTCTTAAATTTATATACTCCCCCCTCCCCCCAAATTTACAAATTGACCCAAGAAATCCATCAAATAGATAACAAGAAAAATCTATAATAAAAAATGCATATATCCAAATAATAAGAAGAATCTTTGGACAAATCATAAATCTGGTCTAAGCAAAAACAATAACAACAAATCAATTACAAATCCTAGTAAAAAAAAATCACAAAAATCCAATAACTTTTATCTAATTTCTCTCTCTCACTTGAGAGCTCTATGCTCCTCTCAAATGACTCCACCCTTAAAGCCATAGAGACATCTCCTATGCCGCATATTTATCGTCCATCCACACATTAGTTAGGCCTTGAAAATATTAAGACAAGACAATTGACTTATAAAACTCTTGATTATAAAATCCTATTATTAAATTTTTTCAACAAAAAAAATACAAATAATAATTAATAAATTAATGCAACTGTGTCAACCTCTAGTATTGATATTCTAATTTTTTTAAAATTTTTGAACAAAGAACTTCAGCCCTCCTAAGTTTGAATCCTGGTTTCGTCCTTGGATATGTATTTGATTATTTATTTAAGGTTGAACAATTTAAGTCCTCGAGTCTATTACTGAATCAAGATGTACCAGGCAGTTCTCTGTTTCTCCCTGTTTCATGAGATGAATTGTGTAGGATTCTATTTCTTTGAGTTGTGGTCATGGCTTATCAAGTTTAAAATATTAAATCACAAAATCTTTACCATTATATATGTAAAAACAAAAACTTACATAAAAATGATATCACTATTGTATGATAGTAGGGAAGATCAATGTTCCACGTGAGCTTAGAGAAATTGAAGTCGGTCTCTTCTTCTTTTTTTTCCTCTCCACTTCACTAACGTGATATTTTATGATATGGTGCAAAATATTCGGACTTATCAACTTACGTAGTCCTCTTATTTCGGAAGATATGTTTTAATTGTATTAGATATATCTAAGGATACTTTCTCAAAAAAAAAAAAAAAGAAGCTATATCTAAGGATAATGAGTTTAGTGTTTACCCAGTAACTCCGGAGGTGGTGTCCTATGCTCACAAAGATTCTTGAAAATAGAGTCTGAAACGGAGTGGACTTCTTTACTTAGTATAAAAGGAGAGAGAGAAAGCCAGAGTAGAGTATGGAGTCTAATCATAATCATCAGCAAAACAAGCCGATTATGATGGCTAATCATAATCAGCCGAGTCTCATGGCTGCTGGTTTCACAAACCAAGTCATGATTTCCAATATAAACCCTGCAACACAATCACTCCAGGCCCTGAACGTACCAAGAAGCAACACAATAAGTTCATATTCATCACCACCAAGTGTGGTTATTGATCCTCCTGAACCTGATCTTGACGATGAAGAAGAGCAAGAGGAAGAACCTAACCAACAATCTGAAGAGGTGGATGAGTTCGGTTTAGCGAGAATACTCGATAAATTGCTTCTTGAGTTTGATGAAGAACCAGAGAAACAGTACCACAACTTTGATAATGAAGTTCCCCCACCTGGCTATAAGTTCAGCCCCACTGACTTTGACCTCATCATTTTTTATTTGGTCAAGAAGTGCTTGAATATACCCCTGCCTTGGAATTCGATAGTGGATGTTGAACTCTATAACCACAGCCCTGAGTGGCTTGCAGGTATCTTCTTGAAACATGTTTCTTTCAAGTTTTCTTTAATTCTTTTGACTTGAATGGAACCTATTCTTTCTTTAGTTCTTTTTGATGATATATAGTGCATGGTAATTGTTATAATCTGAAAGAAAGAATCATTGGTAGTTACTAGTTTATATACGTTTTTTTTATTTGAATAGAACTTGTAAAGTTTACTAATCAGAAAGAAATAATCATTGCTATGTCGTATTATGTAGTATACATATATGTATGTCTTACTGGGTTTCTTTCCAGTTTTCTTGTTTTAAATAGATATATAGTACGTCTGTTTGGTGTAGAAAATTAAGCAAAAATGTTCTATTCATATGAGAATTGCTCTTTTTATTTCATGTTTTTTAATTTTTGTTAACATATATAAAAGATATAAAAGAGCAAGTATAAATGTAACATTTTGGATGATTAACAGAAGAGTACAAGAAATATGATGAACAAGAGGAATTGTACTTTTTTACTCCAAGGTATCGAAAGTATCCAAATGGAAAACGTCCAGATAGAGCTGCGGGTGATGGATATTGGAAGGCTACTGGAGCTGACAAAGAGATCGAATCCAATAAGGGAATTACAGTTGGGTATAAGAAGACACTTGTTTTCTATAGAGGAAAAGCTCCAAGTGGTGACAAGACCAATTGGATCATGTACGAATATAAAATTAAGCATCCTCCTCTAACTAGAAGCAGTGAAAATGACATGAGGGTAAGTAGATTTTATCATTTTGTTTTAGCTTTTATATTATTTGAATGTTATTTGAATTTCTGATTTCTTTTTCTCTTTTTTTTTTTTTTTCCAATCATCATTGTTGTGTCTTCCAGTTGGATAAATGGGTTTTGTGTAAAATTTATGAGAAAAATGGGAGCAAATCATCAAGCAAGGCTAATACTCGAAAGGCTTGTTCCAAATCTTCACGTGCTAATGATAGGGATGAGCCAATGACAAATGTTGATCCAACACCAATGAAGCGTCATATAAATCAGTCCTTCCACCAAAATGCACATGTTCATGCTCTTGCTAATCAAATTCAAGCAGTGGCTAGCAATAATGGAACTCTTCATCCAGCTCATATGGGGGCTAGTAGGTTCCCTTTTGATCAGTCTCGAGCAATATTGGCTGGCAATTATGGAACTCCTCCTGCTCATATGGCTAGTATGTTACCTGATCAATCTCAAGCAATGACTAGAAGGTTCTCAAATCAGTCTCAAGTAATGGCTATCAATCATGGAAATGCTCCTCTTTCTCCTATGGCTAATATGTTCCCTAATCAGCCTCGAGCAATGACTAGCAATCATGGAACTCCTCCACCTGCTCATATGGCTAGTAGGTTCCCTAATCAGCCTCCAGCAATGACTAGCAGTCATGGAACTCAACCTGCTCATATGGTTAGTAGGTTCCCTAATCAGCCTCGAGCAATGACTAGCAATCATGGAACTCCTCCACCTGCTCATATGGCTAGTAGGTTCTCAAATCAGCCTCGAGCAATGGCTTTCAATCATGGAGCTAGTAACTTCCATAATCATTTTCAACCAATGGCTGGCAATCATGAAACTCCTCAGGCCTTTGAACCATTTTACTCTTGGAATCCTTCAATGCATTCTTCACAATCAAGTGCAATTTTTGTCAATTCTGAAACTTCTATACAGAAAGGTGATGAGCTCAGTTCCTATATGCCTTCTTTACTGCATTCAAACTTTTCTACAACTGAATCAAGTGGGTACATGACTTCGACTTCAGCCTTTCCTACAAATGAAAGGAGTGATCAAGACTCGGATGTTATTTCAATCTGTCCTTCAAATGACACGAATGGATACCTGCAATCTATACCAAATGCATTGAGTGGACATCAAAAAGACGACACTTCAAATCCTAGGGGCTACAACAATTATCAAATGGATGATGAAATCCCAAATATGCATCAAATGCCTTCAGATTATCATAATCCATGTAAATGATTATTACTAGCAACTTAGGGTCTCTTTGAACGTTTAGTATGATACTAGCTAATTAAGAACTTTTTACAAATCCGGATTGATTAATTTGAACTTTCATTTGGTTTCATTATCTTCATATTTCTTTTCATTTATCCTAGAATCTGGATTGCATGAATCGGAAACCAAGCCACGGTTTGGAAATTCTGATTATTGTCCCATTTTTTTTCTTCTATTTTATACTCCATAATTTTATTTTTTATTTTTTATTAAAAAAAAAAGCTTAAAGTTTAAAAAGGAAAAAAATTTAACACGTGACAGACCTGCAACTTGTTATTCAATACAAACCATAATTATCAAAACTGTACCGAAAATTGACCCGGCTGAAAATCATTAGTTCAACTAGTGGTTCATTAGTTGAATGGTAGATTTTTAATTAATTAAATAATACATGTCAAAAAAAATAATTAAATAATACATGTCAAAAAAATTAATTAAATAATATATTTTATAATTATAAAAAGCGACTAAATAAAAATAAAAATACTCCATTTAGGTAAATTAATAAGTTATAACAATAAAAAAATTACATCATATACATAACATAAAGTTAGAAAATATATAAATAAATAAACACATCATTCACATAAATCATCCAATGACCAAGTTATATAGTCCCAAAGTCTTAAAATAACATGTCTCATAGAAATTCAAAATAAACTTTTAGCTTAATCATTAAACCCTAGAGCATAAAAAAATTATTTAAATCTCCAAATACAATTGATGAACTTTGACTTCAAAGTTCAGTCTTTTAGAGTCTTTTCATAGAGATATATATATATATATATATATATGAGCTGGGTTCAAGTTACACCTGGTGTAATTCTAAGTAATGTTACACCACTCAGTATTTTTTAATTGGATGTGAATATTGACAAATCCACCGTTAGATTACTATTTTTGTATATTCTTCATGCTTGCAAAATTTTGAGGTGATCAAAGATTAATAGCTATGTCATCAATCAATTGTTAAAATTCAATTTTTTATAGTTTAAAATAATGCATAAAAGATGAGTTTATAGATCAAATAGTAAATAACATCCAATTGATATGAAAATTGGCAGGCATGTTAAGAACATATAGAACATTTAATTCAACAGTTGGATTTTCAAAACATTAATTCAATAACAAGTTATTGGGTGGTGTAACATTGCTTAGAGTTACACCAGGTATAACTTGAACCCAACTCTCTATATATATATATATATATTGTATTTTTTTTTCTTTTATCCATAGAATAATTTTTTTCACCTATGCAATCCTTCGGTTTACATAGATTAATTTTTTTTCACCTATGCAATCCATCGGTTTACAAATGACTGTATCAACAATCACAAAAAGCCTCGTTCTTTGTCCTCAACTATCACTTCTGCTTCTTCTTTTGGGGTTTTTGAGATTCAACTATCACTTGAAAACCTAATCTCTACTTGAAATTTAAAAGCAAGCCCCTTATAGAATAGCCTTATTAGCCGTATAAGATTTTTTTTTTTTTTTTTTTTTTTTTTTTTCTCTCTTAACTTAGTCACATACGTGGCCTTTAAGATAGGGCTACAAAATTTTCTTCCTCAAAATCAAAAGGGTGTGGCTTACCTCCAATATTTTTTTAATTGGAATATCTTTTTATTTTAACTAGCTGAGTTGCCGCACGATATGCAATGCAACTTTTCTCTAATATTTCAGTAAGATTTAGTTTAATTGGTTGGCATCTCAATTTCTAATAGAGACATTTAGATTTAGATCCCCTCACTCTCAACTATAAAAAAAAAAAAAATAAATAAATAAAATTCAATAACTGTCCTTGTAAAAAAAGATAATCTTTAGTTTTTTTTTTTTTTTTTATAAACAAAATAGAAAGACACTAAGAATAGTGTAGTGATTTGATCATAGTATATATATGAGTTTTTAAATTTAAAATTGCATGATATATTGGGTCATATAAATATGTGTGTGTGTGTGTGTGTGTATCACATGTCACTGAAAGGAATCAAGAAATTTAAAGGGTTAAGATTAATTTCTAGTGAATTCACAAATATTTAATTTTTGTGTCAATTTTTGTCAGAGCATTTTCTCAAAAAATAAAAATAAAAAATTGTCAAATCAACCAAACATGAGAAATAATGTCATATTGTAAATCTAATATTCTTATTCCAACTAAAAATTATTTCTTAAATAAAGTTTATAAAAATAATCTTATAAATTCATTTAAAATAAATAATTAATGCACAACTATAGATAATTAGTATATACATTTACTCTATTAGCTAATTTAATGAACTAATAATTTGATATAAATACAATCTCTTTGAAATAGAAGCTTAAATAAAAAGAATTTTAAGGAATGCACCACTTGGCACAATCCAATGCTCTCCAACACAAGGTCTCTACTTTTATATATATAATATTGATGAGAGACTGTCACATTATCCACCAACTAAATAAAATGTGGAGATTAAAACCAACTACTACTTGCCATTGTATATTTAAGGCAAAAATGTAAAATTGACCCTCTAACTTTTAGCTTTTGTCATTTCAGTCATTTAACTTTTAGTTTTGTCATTTCAGTTTTCTAAGTTTCAATTTTTGTCAATATAGTATTCTGTTAGGTCTCAGTTATTGCTCTATTAAGTTTGGCCTTTTTTTTTAAAAAATAATTTTTGTAATTAAAAAAAAAAGGCTGTAAAAAAAAAAACATGGAAGGCCCCTTCAGTCTTCATTCCTCAGCCTCCCCATTCTCTGCACTCTCTACCTCTAAATGCTCCGCTCTGGCTTCTCCCCCAATGCCTTCACTTTCCCTTTCATTCTCAAGTCCTGCGTTGCCCTCTCCCTTCCAATATCCGGCTCACAGCTCCATTGCCATGTCATCAAAACTGGGTGCGACCCCGATCCCTTTGTACAAACTTCTTTAATCTCAATGTACTGTAGATGCTCTTCTATTGAATATGCACGTAAGGTGTTTGATGAAAATGGTGAATCAAGAAAGCTAACTGTTTGTTACAATGCTTTGATATCTGGGTACACCTCAAATTCAAGATTTTCTGATGGGGTTTTGTTGTTTTTTAAAATGAGGGAGGCGGGTGTGTCAATTGATTAAGTTACAATGTTGGGGTTAGTACCTTTGTGTATGCTTTCGGTGCATTTGAGTCTTGGGATGTGTCTTCATGGTTGTTGTGTTAAGGTTGGTCTAGACAGTAATATGTCTGTTTCAAATTGTTTGCTTACAATTTGAGAGAGAGACTGATCTTGAGAGAGAGATCAAGATTGACTTTTTTCGTTTTAAGGTTTTGATTTCAGGGGAAGGGGAACAACGTCGTTCCCCTTACATTTTTTTTTAAATTTTTTTTTACGGTTTATTTTTTATTTTCTTTTAATTATGAAAATTATTATTTAAAAAAAAAAAAAAAAGCCAAACTTAACGGGAGGAGTAACTGGTACCTAACAGAATACTACATTGGCAAAAATTGAAACTTAGAGGACTGAAATGACAAAACTGAAAATTAGAGGACTAAAATGACAAAAGCTAAAAGTTAAAGGGTCAGTTTTGTATTTTTGCCTATATTTAAAATAAAAGGACATGTCCAGTTTAAAAAGTATTGGAAGTAAACCAAACCCAATTCAAAATTGTAGTCCTATTAGAATTCTTGCATTAGTTTCAATTTTTAAAATATTATCCAAATTCTTGCATTAGTTTCAATTTTTAAAATATTATCCAAATTTTATTAAACTTGAACTTATCAGATAAATAAGTCCGAAATTTTCTAAAGATTATGGAGATTGAATTAAATGTGGGATTATCACTTTATCATCAGAAATACTATCCTTCCAAAGTTCTTTTCTAGGTAGGAGACTCTCAACCCTATTTTAGTGATATAAAAAGGAGAAAGAGAGTGTTTCATAGTTACGTTTTTGTAGCAATGTCTTCTTCTCCAGAGAGCGTTAGGGAGCTTGATCATGAGCAAAATGAGCCGCTTTTGATGGTTTCTGGTGTAACAAACCAAGTGATACACAATATAAACCATGCAACTGAATCACCAAGGCGCAATGTAATACACAATATAAACCATGCAACAGAATCACCTGCAAGTTCAAGGAGCAATGCAAGTGACTCGGTGGTTGATGCTGACGATGATAAAGAGCAAGGGGAAGAACTACAAGACGAGGAAGAGGAAGTTGCTGTAAACAGTAGTAGCATTCAGGATTTGATTCAACTTGATGACAATCCAAACCTAAATTACTGCAGTTTTGATGTTCTTGATCCTCCACCTGGGTATAAGTTCGACCCAAGTGAGTTCGAGCTCATAATATTTTACTTAAAGAGGAAGATCTTGGGAGAACGCCTTCCCTGGAATAAGATTGTGGATGTTGAACTATATAACCACAGCCCTGAGTGGCTTACAGGTTCTTTTTGTTTTTTGTTTTTTTGTTTTTATTTTTTTTATTTAGAAGTTTTGAATTAATATTGCATTACATGATGTTTAAGTTTCTTTAGCTAATTGTTATTATCCTAAACTGCCATATTTGATTAACATGTATCTTACTGGTCAGAACTAATTAGTAATAATTAGTAATGGTGCATGATTTGCATGATTTTCATGGCTTTGATATTTGTTTTTACTCTCTTTTTTGCATGCATCCACCATGGTACAGATTTGTTTCCTTGAATTCCCATTGTTTTTGTACTCCTTTTTTTGCATCACAATAATTGATGTGCGTTTTGATATTGTAAAGAGATGGTACTCTATTTTTGGTACTATAAAAAAGTTGTATTCATATAAGAAATTCTCTTCTTCTTTTTTTCATGTTTTACATGAACAATATGTAGCTTGCTTTTAATTTTTAACACCATATTTAAAAGAAAAGTATAACATATTTTGGATGATTAACAGAACAATATCCGCAATATGGAAAAAATGAATGGTATTTTTTTACTCCAAGGGAGCGAAAGTATAAAAATGGAATTCGTCCAAATCGAGCGGCTGGAGATGGATTTTGGAAGGCCACTGGAGCTGACAAGAAAATCAAATCCAAGACAGAAATTCTAATTGGGTTTAGGAAAGCACTTGTTTTCTACCGAGGAAAACCTCCAAAGGGTGAGAAGACCAATTGGATTATGCATGAATATAGGATTAATCATCCTCCTCTAACTAAAAGGAATCCAGATGACATGAGGGTGAGTAGAACTTATCTTTTTGTTTTAGCATTTATATTATAACATATGTTACTTGAATTTTCTTTAAGCTTATGTATTTTATTTTTCCAAATATCATTGTTTTCATCTCCATTATTGATCTAACTATCATTGAATTTTGTGTCATCCAGTTGGATAAATGGGTTCTGTGTAAGATTTATTGGAAAAGTGAAAGCAACAAATCCAGCAAACCTCAACAATCTCAAGATGAGATTTGTTCCACATCTTCTCAAGATGGAGACAGAAAAGCTAGAAATGAGGCAATGATAAACCAGTCCCACCAAAATGTACCTAATCTTGATCATATGAACAGCAGATTGGCTAATCAGTTTCAACCAATGGGTTGCAATAATTATGGTCCTCCTCATCTTGCTCATATGCCAAGCAGGTTCTCTAATGAAATTCAAGCATTGGCTGGCAATCATGGAAATCCTCCTCAAGCTCCTAGCTTCCCTACTCAGCTTCAACCAATGGCTACCAATTATGGAACTCTTCCTCAGATGGGAGAACCACTGCTGTACCCTCTATATGATGAGCTGCTTTCAAATATGGTTGATCACTTTCCCAATATGCCTTTGCCTGGGCAGTCGAACTTTTCTACAAATGAATTGAGTGGATACATGCATTTGATGCCTTCAGATTTGATGCCTTCAGACTTTCCTCCAAATGAACTAAGGGGATATCAAGACACTTCAAACCTTGTGGATTTATTCGACGATTATCACATGGATGATAGTGTCCCAAATAAGCGTATGAAGAATACAGATGATCATCATCCATGAAAATGATTATTTAGCAACTTAATTAGTGTCTCTTTGAATGTTTAGTATGATACTCGCTAGCTAACTAAAACATTCTTAGAGATTAGTTGGTAAGAGTCTTAGGAATTTCGGAATGGTTTATTTGAATTTATTTGGTTTCATTTTCTTTTTATTAATTCTAGGTACTTATTTGTTTGAATATTTCGCATGATCTACTAGCTAAATGATGTTTTTAAAAAACTGGTTGGTGCAATTAAATTAGGAATCTGAAATGGTACTCAATTTATACGCATGTTGAATTTCGTTTTGCTTGTGTAATCTTTTTTATTTCTTCTAGATATATATTATTCTTTTTGTTTTAGATTTATGGTGCTGTAAATTTAGATTTAGAGAAGCGTTTTGAAATATATGTTTTATTTACCCCGGAACACAAAACTATACAAATGTATTTCTTTGCCTTAGTAGTAGTCTCTGTCTTCTTTTCTCTGTCGGTTTCTAGGGAGAGAGAGAGAGAGATTATTAACTTGTTGATGCCAAATCACTAATGGGCACAAACATAAGGTTTAGTGAGTTTCACTAAAATTGAAATGACCAAATTTATTACTTAAAAATTAGACTAGATGAAAATTTATACCTATAACAGAGATATTCAACAGAATATTGAATTGTATATTACACGTATTCTACTATTGCATTCCACTACTAGTAAATTCAGAGAATTCAAGGCACCTCCAATAATATAAATAACTTGTTACAAATGCACATTAGAGAAAATTAATTCATATGTCCAACTCAGTAACAAGTTATTAGTTATTAGACTAGAATTTTTAGAAGATTGAATAGAACATTTATGGATGCAGAGGTATACACATTACAAACTAAAATAAATAAATATTCAGATTTACAAATATGCACAATCAAGGATTGGAGAAAATATTTTGTACACCAAGAGAACCATTCGGTAATGTCTAATGGTCCCTCCACTCAATAACATAATGCCATGCGTTCAAACAAATTGAGACAGCTCCTAATCACAAACCTTTTAGCATCGGCAAAGTCTCCACACTACAGGTTTCTATCACTTATTCTTGTGGGTCCTAATCTCCCTCTTCTATCTCATCTTTCTGGAATTTACTCTATTTCTTTTCTTGAGGTTGTGTTCCAATGGAAAATTCCTTAAAATTAATGTGTACCAATAAAAGATGTTGGCATGTATATGCTGTAGCACCTCGACAAATTGTTGGGTCTGGAGACTTGTACAGTGCTTGGTTGGGGGTGAAAATTGGATGAATGGAAAAGGGGAGGAAAAAGTGGAGAGAAAATTGGTTCTTGCATGCTAACATTTGTTGTACTACGCAAGTCCATAATTATGATGCAATATCTCTCACATAATGTATGGAAAACATGCTTATTGACCCCAAACACATTCAAATTTTATATAAGCAGACAGGTGTTTTCATTTATGGGTTCAAAGGGTGAAAGAAATTGAATACCTGCTTCACCCTTAAGAGACTTCTAAGCCATTTAACACTATCACTGTCGCATGCAAAATGCAATGACTTCATTTCTGCCTTGGATGGTGTAACTCCAAGTTTGGCCCGAAACAACGAATGGGAGAGCGGGATCAGGTGTAACTAAATATGAATAATTTGAACAAAAAAAGAGCATAGGTAATAGGAATTGGGACATCCCGTTTGAGTGTTTGCTAGTAGGTATCATATTTCCATGATATGCAGTTGGGAGCTTATTCATTCCACACAACTTGTTAGCCTATTCAGGCACTCATAAACTCAGACTATATAGAATAAGAGCACGTGCTAGCGATAAGTGTGTGTTTCAATGTATCCACAAGATAATAGCAACAAAGCTAGCCGTGCACTAGCTAATGAGGCTCTTATTAGACTAGATGATTTTACAGATTGGATAGAGGAATGTCCTAAACAAAGAGCACATGCAAGGCTAAAAGGTAACATTGAAGGGGAAAATTGGGGTACATGTAAAGTGGTGAAGTTCTGGATGGATGAAATTGATTACTTTCAATTCATAAAGTTCTATGTTTCCACTCAATAGAAGAATTGAATCCCTAATTTCCCTATCCAGCTTTGTAAATAATAGTGCTCAAGTTGGAGTTGGTATATCCTGAAATTTGAAGCTAAAAGGTAATACAAAATCACATCCTTAGGAAAATAATACTTTCTGATGGTCAAAACACAACCTATGTAATAGACATATCCTAAAATTTGAAGCCATTTGGCTTACAAAATCAATTATCAAAGACCCAATAACATTAACAAAAAGATCATTCTGCCAAAGAAATACCCTGGCAGTGGTTATTATGATCAGAAAAGATTTGAAACACAGTCCAAATTACCAGATATAACAGTGCACAATCTAATGGAATACAGAAGAATTTATGAGCATGGCTTTGCAAGGCCTAACAAGGGAAACAAAATGAACAAACGATGTGCTTCACTATTCAGGTTGGGCCTTGACAATGAAATTCTGGCGACGGATAGGATTCATCACAACAGGAGGCCCTGCAACACGAGGCCAAGCCTGGAGCTTCTTATCAGTTTCTTCATTCCATTTCTTGTTTGAAACAGTTGAGGGGGTAGTACCTGGTTATCAAATTAATGATTTGATCAAACTGAATGAAGATAGATTGTGAACTAATTTATCAAGAAATTATCATCACCCAAACTGACCTCCAAATATCTTCTTGTCAGCCACAAGATAGTCGCAAGCATATGAAATTGCGAAGGCTCCAGCAACAGCTCCTGTTATCTTTGCTGTCATGTTTGCTGCCATGTTTTGACTGCACCAGTTAAGAATCAAACAAGTCATTTAATGCGTAAAGAAGATAATTCCCAAAGACAGAATCCAAGCAGTCCCATTCAGTCAACCATAAAAGTGAGTTCTGATATACAAGATTAAAATTTTAAGAATGACTGAACATAATAAAAAGGTCGAACACACACAGAAAATAATGCATAAAAGGAGAAAGATGCTAATGCAAATTGGTGGCATCTATCCTTCATCCAATCTCTTTTTTAAATGATAGTTAATAACCCATTTTCAAGAGAGAACAGGTGTATTATATTAATTATACTTAATGAACAAAACTTGGTTATAGTACCTTAGATGTTGTTCCTTAGGTTCTTCTATTAAGATTTAGCTATGTGGCTACTTAACTAAAAAATACACTTTTATTTCATGAGAAGAAATCCACATGGTAGAATTTTAAAAAGAGAACCTAAGGAATAGCTCCTAAGTACTGTACCTAAGTTTTGCTCATACTTAATATATATAGCTTGGACTTTTTTTTTTTGATAAATTATATAGCTTGGACTTAAAACATCTAAAACTAAAAGTAATGATCAAACAAGCTCCAAAAATAATTTTACTATACAATTAAAGAAAGAAAAATGTTGTACAGCCAGAAATCACCACATAAGATTGGAGTACATTCGTTCTAATATCTAGACGAGAAAGTCAGCTAAAAGAAACATAATTCAAGGTTTTGGCAAAAGCTGTTGTGCCTTTAGCATACAAGAATGTTCTATAAAAACATGAAAGAGCAAAATGAGATGTGAATAACCAAGACGCCACAAAGTTAATACAATGGCTTGTACATGTAAATTAGTTTTTATCAACTTATACACAAGTTTTTAGTTTGGCTTTAAAAGGAAAAAAGAAAAATCCCTCGAGTTTCAAAATGTGATCAATAGTTCAAACACATGTTCTATATATATGAACTTGAAAAGTGTAAATTGATTCAATGAAGAGCCAACTAATCCAACTTGATAGCCCTTCAGCTCAATCATATACAAATCGCTAAGTTATGAATCATGAAGCCATATTCAACATCTCAATCACAGAGATCATGTTATAAATCAATTTTTGGCTCATTTTGAATCTAATAAGTAAAAGATTTCTTCTTTCCAATTTTTTATTTTATTTTTTTAAAGCAAAGCACACACAAAAGGAAAAGGCGTAAACTTCATAATTAAAAAATAAAATAAAAAAAACACATACACGCACAGCATGTCAAGGACAGAAGCAAGTACACGCAGTATAGTTAAATAGAAAATGGTTTTAAAACGAGGCACATCTAATAACGTACACAAGGAGTCAAGGAAATCACAGAGGACATGATTTTGCAGCAAACAGTTGACCTGGAGATGGTAAAAGTGTTTATATCACAAAGTCATCGTTTCATGTTGTATTTCCAGCTTCACACATACATCTTTTTAAATTGGTTTTCTGTAGAACATGTAAGCACTTTTCTCCAAAAAGCAATGATCCAGAAAGTTCACAATGTTGAAATATTTTAACCTGTCTTCACAAACTTCCCACCCCCTAATTTTTATTCTCACTTTACTAAATTCATCTCTACCTAGGTTCCTTCTCCAGCTCAGAAGAGTTCACCTTCTATCTCCAAGAATACCACGTCTTATCTATCCCCATGTCTAAAATTAGATACTCCAATACTAATAACATCAATCAACATAGCATGACTAACATTTCAACAAAACCCCCAAGAACAGAGGAAGAATAACCAGAGATTATTAGATTAATGCTATCAACTTATTGTGGTAAACAATATATTTGTCAGAGACAACAAAATTACCACCCCCCCCCCCCCCCCCCCCAAAAAAAAAGGAACTTTACTATTGCTCTTTAACAAATTATACAAAAACAAGCGCCCTCCATTTATAACCAATAAAATACTAGAAAGCAAAATATGACAAAATGAATCTAACCCATCTGGAAATTTTCTAGTAAAAACCCAAATCCAATTTCCTCTCTTTGCTCACGTTTTCTTAGCAACCAAACAGATAATTATTTACCCGAATAAAGCACAATATAATAAATTCAAATAAAACCCATTTCAACTCACACCATAACCACATGAATGCGTATAAGCAATCAAAAACAAAAATTGATGGCAACCCATAAAATTAAATAAATCCAGTGTCTAATCAAACCCCAGAAAAAAAAATAAAAAAAAATAGAGGCAGCTTATATTTAGACAGAGCCAAAAAAGAATACCCAGAGAGAGAACGAAAGACAGAGTTTGAGAGTCGAAATCCAAGGATGAAAATGAACTCACTGTGACCGGTTTTCGATCTGAAACCTGTTGCGCTTCAACGTTTGTGGGCTGAGTCTGGGTTGCACAGCTATTCACGACCCTTTTTTTAAGTTGTCAATTCAGAACTAAGTTGGCCAATCGGATTCGACCACGTGGTGATCAGGTTTTGTACAGTCCTTACGTAATAAATGTGTTTTTTCTTTTCTTTTTGGGTAATTCTAAAAATTAAAAAAAAAAAAAAATTATTCGTTTGGATAAATTACAAAAAATAATATTAATAATAATAACCTTAATAATTTTAGTAGATTTATAATATAATTTTATAAATTCTAAAACTGAACAATAACCTCCTCAATTTTCATTCAAAAATGTTTTTTTTTGTTTTTCAAATACCTCTTAATAAATTTAAAATAGTCTCTAACAAATAACTCCTTAATTGTATATTTGGAAGTGATAATTAATTGTTATCTTTAATTGTGTATTCGGAACTCGAAAGTGATAATTGTTACCAGAATTTGAGGTTAAATCAACATTTTAAATTCAACAACAGTTTTTATTTTTTTGGTGGTACCAAAAGAGATATGTTAAATCATTTTGTTACAAAATACTAGCTCTATTTTAAAAATAAAATAACTCTATTGAATTAAAAGCTAATAAAGATTCCACTAAAGACGATGAATTATCAAATACAATATAGTTAGCAGATTGTGTAGCACCGAGTATAGCTGAGATTCCACTAAAGACGATGAGTTATTAAATACAATATAGCTAGCAAATTGTCTAGCACCGAGTATAGCTAAAGAGTCCATATATTAATTAGCTTCACGAAAGTTATGCTTGATAGCTGAATTAAAATAAGTCCTCAAGAGCCTCCAGAGACTCTTGCAATTAGTGAGAAGAAGGTTCCATCAAGGAATTGTTAATAGGAATGCTTTTGAGTAAATGTATTGTTAGTTCAACATCTAGCTGCACTACAGTGGATGAATATCCAAGTTGTTGAGCTATGGTAAGTCCTTCCTTAAGGACCCAAAGTTTAGACATAGAACTAGGAGTTATCCCCAATGACCTTGAGAACCAAGTGCTACCCTAGTTACAAAAAGAGGGGTCACTTAAATCAGTGGCTTTGGTCCATTTGAAGAAACATAAATCTTAAGTTTGGACAACTTATAGAAACGGGAAATAAATTTCTTCTTGTATTATTATTATTATTTTTTGGAAGAAATTTGTATTCTTGAAATTCAAGCTCCAAATGCCACAGAATAGGTTTTTTTTTTTTTTTTTTTTGTTTTGGTGACAAAGGCGCATGTTGGGAGACCTTCCTCTTCTCTTTATTGGCATCCCAATTTCACTATCTCATTTATCCACAAAAGATCTCCAATTAGTTATACCAATTAAATATATAAACTCATCTCACTGCATGTGTAATTCACGAGTTTACTCATGCTAGCTTTCATTTTTAAGTAGTAGTAGATTCATGTCTTGTCGGCCTTTTTCTTAATATCCTCTATCAACAGGTTTGCACTTGATACAATATTTTCAGATGAATTACGGCACTTGACAAGTTCCCTTGGATCTTTACAAGTCTTTAACAAATCAGACATTGCCTCGGCTTTTCGCATTATAGATGTTCTCCTTGCACGTGATGCATCTCCATCTCTGCTATATGTATTCGGCAACTTCATTGAATGAGGGACAGAAGACATCATGCCCCGTAGTTTCTGTGCCATTTCAATCATTCCTTCTTTCTTTAATGCATCATTCATTCTCTGAAAGGTAAGATACTGAGGAACTATGCCTCTCCGAATCATGTCCTCAAATTCTGTAAAAGCCTCTTCAAAACTACGCATTTTACAAAGCAAATGAACCAACATAGTACTTGTAGCTAAGTCCATATCACATCCCCTAGCTCTCATTTCCTTGCTAACCTGAACTGCCAAGTCCAGTCTCTCCTCCTCACATAACATTTTCATCAAAAGATGGTAAGTAAGTCGGTCTGGTGTGTACCCAGATTCAATCATCTTGGTATAAAGGTTCATCCCTTCCTCAATCTTCGCATGTTTAGAAAAGTACCTAAAGAAATAGTTATAGGTTGTAGGAGTTGGGACAAAGCCCCTACCTATCATCATCTTAAGGATCTTACTAGCCCCTGCAAGATCTCCTGCCTTGCAAAAACCCTTTACCAGAGAATTGTATGTCGAGCTAGTGGGGCCTGATTCTAGAACCAAAAACCGCTCCAACATCCGCATTGCCTCCTTAAACCTTTGAGCTTCCCCTAATGCGTCAATTATTGGATTATACACAATTGCATTTGGCTCAATTCCTTCTTTCCTCATCTCATGCACCAATTTAATTGCCCTTTCAGCATTTCGCATCCGACAGTACCCTTCTACAAGAGTACCATATGTCACAACACTTGGTTTCACATCATCCATTTTCATCTCCTCCCAAAGCTTCTCTGCATGTTTAAGCTTCCTCGATCGAAACCATCCGTTCAACAATATATTATAAACCCTTACTGATGGAACCCAACTTGGTTCCAACTTCCTTTTCTGATCTAAATATTCCGAAGCTGCCTTTACATGTCCTTCCTTACAAAGGGAATCCAACAAAATCTCAAACAAGCTCATCTCTGAATGTGATTCACGAATTGGATCTAAATTACATGCAAATTCAAATGTCCGTATTGCAGGTTGGGTCATACCTACAAAAGTTTACCATAACATCAGGATCACAAATCTAACAGCTACAATTTCAATTCATATACCAAATGTCACCAATAAAAGCCTTTCTTAAATGCAGAATCAATATCACCACTAAAATAACACAAAAATTCAAAAATCTCAACTGAAATTTAATGCAAAATTTGGTGTCCTCATTTATATTACTTGTGAAGTCATATGTGCAAATAGCAAATTGAGACAAAAAAAAAAGCATAAATGTGGGCACAACACAGCACAAGACACAGCATCAATGCAATTCTTGAAAAATTAGGACACGACACAATGAGGATAAGATAATTAATTAGTTAGTTAATACATATGTTTGGGTATATTTTATTTATTTTTAGGCATAATTTTTATCTTTATTTTAAGCTTAAAAAATTAACAACTATTTTAATATTTAAAAAGATTTTTAAAAATCATAGGAAAATTAAAAAAAAAAAAAAACAAAACTCCCAACACACTAGGGACGTGCATGCAAGAGTGTCATTGGCGTGTTCAAGAGGGTTTGGAGTATCCATGCTTCTTAGATTGAGGCATACCTATACAAGGTTACATAACATTTCATATATAGATCAAGCATATGTACCATCATAACAAAAATAGGTTAAAGAACATGAATATTTACATATCCACAATTGACCAGATACAATACAAAAGGGTTAATTCTATAAAATGCAGTGCTTAGCGAAAATTACATGACCAATTCAAATAAATCAACCAGGCCAAATCAATAGCAAGTTCGATCTTTTAACATTTGCAGTAAAGTAGATACGTATATACCTGCACGAGCATATCGTCTGATGATGATAGCAAATGTGTCACCTGAAACCAAAGCAGCCCGATCAAGAATCAGTGACCACGCGGAATCAAACTTCTTGGATTTTGCAAGCACATTGATCATTGAGTTGAAGAGAGTTGCAGAAGATTGAAACCCAGGCTGCTTCTCAGCCCAAACAAAGAGCGTGTGCAGTAACTTGGGAGACGAATCAAAACGGTCAAACAATGCCTTTAACAGAATTGGGTCTGGTTCAACCTCGGTCTGGTCCAAGGCAGCCTCAAAGGCTGGACCAGGAGAGACATTGGGGTCAGTAAAGAGGTTAGAAATGGTGGAGAAGTCATTTTGTGAAAATTGGGGGTCAGGGTTATGGTTAGAAATAGGATTGGGGATTGGGTGGGATGGAGGGCAGTGTGGGTGGTGGGACTGTGAGGGCCACTTGATGAGGGGGTTTCCAGGAACAGAGAGCCATGATTGGTCAGAAAAGAAACGGTGAATAATGGTTTGAAGGTAGGAGGTAAGGTTTGGCTTGAATAAAATAGAATACGGAGAGAGAAAACGATGAGATCTGTGTGAGGGCATTAGTGAGAGAGCCACTGTCAACTGTGAGTGAGGAGATGATGTTTTCAGTTTTGGAGGCATACCTGTCAATTTTATAAGCAAAAGTAATTATTAGAAGAACTGATATCTCAATGTTAGTTTAATTAGGGGCTGCCATTGATGAGCCCCAAATTCATACACAACTAGCTCTTAATTCATTAGCTAGCCATAGATTAAACATCTCAATCACATAAAACCATGATATAAATCAATTTGGGCCATTTTGAATGATAAATCAAAAATCATTTTAAAAGACAATGCCACTTTTTTTTTTTTTTGTGGGGGGGGAGGGGGGGGGGGGGGGGGGAGGGGAGGGAAGTATTCTAAAAAGGGAAAAAAAGGTGCTAAAACTCCAGACCTAAGAAACACACTCCTGCCCCCAAGGTGGCCCGACCCACCCACGCAAGAGAGAGAGAGAGAGAGAGAACCTCAAATGAAATAGTTTGCAAAGGTTCTAGAAACAGATATGGTTGATTCTGAGTTAAGACATTGACAATAAATACTAAGTTTAGTTCATTTGCAATTACAATCAAATGAACTCATTTAGCCTTTTTTTAATGGTCTTCTGCAACCGAATCCTATACAAATGACTTATTTTATATAATGCTTATCAAACTAAAAAAGGCCGTGAGATAGGCTGAGAACAGCATTTTCCTGGTCTGCTGTTAAATGGAAACAAAAATTTAGGGGTCAAAAGTCTTGAACATAATCCCATGGTGTGCCTAGTTATATAAGTTGAGAGCTATCTTGTCCTAGTAGTCAAAAAATTGCCAACAAGCCCAGGTCAGTATTATCTCTGTGTGTGTGATTGCAAACAAAGTTGAGCCAATCCCAATACTTAAAGGCTCAATATTGACAGCCTAATAGGGAAATCAAAGGTTATAGCTTTTACTGCTTGTTGCATTTCTTTCTCTCTCAAACGCTAAACTACCTTATTATTGGTAAATGATTGATTGTTTATAGATGCTAAATGTGAGTCTAGCTTCTAGAATAAGATGTTCCTCAGTTGAGAGAAGAGTAAAGGCACAGCCCATTTGACAGCCTCTAAAGCTAGCAACTTAGCTATCCTTATAAAGCTTATATCCATATACCATGGTATTGTATATCTAACTATGAAACTAACTTAGTGTCTGTGTTATACTCGCATACACAAGCATTTTATAAGCTTTTTTGCTAAACTGCTTCACACAGGCATTTTCACAAACAGGTTCAAGGCATAATTTAAAAACAAGGTTTCCCCACTATCTTATACACCAGCAACAAACTCACGCAACACCAATCCACGCGGAATGCCCGGAAAAACAAACATCTATGGAAATTAACTTACCCGGGATGGAATTTGCTGTGCTATCACGGCTGGGTGTGATCGGAGATGCAGGCAAAGGTGGAAATTATAAAGTGGGGGAGTGTTCGAAGCAAGAAATGAAGACTGGGATATGTACAAAAATAAGGGTCCACCTAACACGCTTGTTAATGGATTTATTTATTTATTTATTTTTAAAGTTTTGATACTATTTTTATAAAAAAATATTAAAAAAAATATCAATATCAGTTTTTTTTTTTTTCCTATAAAATTTTTTTTTAAAATATTTTATAAACCAATAATATTTAAATTGTTTATATTTATGGTGCATTTTCTTTTGTTCTTTCTTATAGTTTAGGGTGGATGTTTGCTTTATAAACTGTTAATTTCTATAGTAATATAGATGTTGGGTGAATATTAGTACAAATTAACATTGAATTGAATGCTGATTAAAATTTTTTGAATTTTGGGTCTGCATTACAAATACCCCTATTGGTTGGGGTGGCATTTGTAATTGGCTAATAATATTAATTCTTAGTACACAATTTTTTTTTTTAGTAGTTATTGAGATGATAAGTTATTAACTTATGATTGTTACTTTTTTTTTTTTTTTTCACATGCTCGTCACTTTTTTATTATTTTTTATTTATACCATTCAAAGGGAGATAGAACCAAAAGCTACAAAAAGGTTGGGTTGTACCAGCAAAGGTTTCACATGCTCGTCACTTTATTTATTTATTTATTTATACCATTCAAAGGGGGATAGAACCAAAAGCTACAAAAAGGTTGGGTTGTACCAGCAAAGGTTTATAGGCACTCAAGTTGCCATTTTAGCTACAGACCATACAGGTTTAACAATGCAATGGGGCACTAAAAACACATTGCAGATAAGTCCTGTTTGAGTTAGAAAACTTTGATCAGCCAATCTAGTATTATCTAGCCAATCTGGTGCCCTTTCTTCCTAAAGGCTTGGACTAGTCTTCTGCCATCACCTAAAAACAAAACTAGTTGGAACAGTAGTAGCTCTAGGATTATTTTTTAGGGATCAATAAGAAACATAAATTATACAAAATTTAAAACAAAAGAGAATTTAAATATATCGATATCACAAAAAAAAAAAAACCAAAATACATAAAGTTTTACAATTGCTTTTTATGATGTTTCATATATTGAAATTGTTAAATGATTTTTTCATACTCAATCCTACGAGTTACATCTTTTTTAATATACACAGCCAAACAATCATTCATCCATTGATCTCCCATTAATCCATTGGACTTATTGAGATTTTTTATTTTTTATTTTTTTGTGTTTAAAAATTCTAAGATATTACTAAGAAGATCATATTCAAACTTATTTTAGCTGGGTTTAAAAAAAATCCAGGATCAAGGTGTTCAAAATTTTATTTTAGAGAGGTCAAAAAATATATGTATATATATATAGTTTTTTTTTTTTTTTTTTTTTGGGTGGCCAGCAGGGGGTTCATTTGAACTCCCTGGGCTCCAACTGAAGCCGCCCATGAGTTGGAACCCTTGGTTTCTTGCTCTGATGTCAGCTTCCACCATAGCTTCAAACATTGCCCCCACATGTTTACCTGGCTGCACTACCAGCCACTCCAAAGAAAATACTAACTCCCTGCATATTATTTGCTTCATAGGCAAAAGAACATCTTTTTGGCTTTTTGCATCTTGCTCCTGCACAATCTTTATGATTTACTGCCATTAACCTGCTGCTGGTTGCTGTTCTGCCTTTGGTCTTCCTGGACTGCTGTTATAGGTTGGCTGATCATTGAAGGATTCTTTGTACCTGCAAAACAGAAATTGTGACGTTAGAATCACATCCATAGGATTAGGATTTATTCCTTCATGGACCACCCGATTCCTCTGGTTCCATATTGTCCACAAAGTTGTAAAAATAGCCTGCAAGAATTCCATAGAGCAGTCCTTTACCAAAATCTCATGTGCAGATTTGACCTTGTACTCTCCATCATTTGAATATTTCCAGAAGAGTTTGTCTTGAACTGGCTTGTCACAAGTACCACTTTTATCATGTATCAACCATATCATGCAACTTGATTGTGAAAGAAGGTAGATTTTAAATGTTGCAGTGGTTTTTTTTTTCTAGTAATGTTAGGTACACTAAAAAAAATTAGGTTAAATTGCTAATTTAGTCCCCAAATTATTGGATAACAGTTTAATTTGGTCATTCACTATTAATTTTGTCAATTTAGTCTCTCGACTTTTAAAATTAAGTCAATATCATCCTTGGGTTTTCTCTCCATTCAATTTTATAAAATAAAAAAAAGTTGAATTGATTTTTTTTTTTTTTTTGCTGAAAATAGTTGAATTGATTTCATTTTAAAATTTTCACACTTTTCACATAACATAGGATTCATTTGCAACATTCATCAATTTTATTAAAATTTAAATGAGGATTAAATCTAATGATGAAATTGACTTGATTATGGAAGTTGAGGAATAAATTTAAAATAATTAATAGTTTGAGGGAATAAATTGTTAAAAATGGCATAAAAGGATCAACAGATTTAGGCCAAATTCCCAAATTTCCGTAAGGGTCAGTTAACGGGTACCAAGTTATTATCATCATCACTTGTTTCAGTATAGAAGAACATAGATTTAGCCAATGAATTGGTAGTCCATTGTTCAACTTTTGCAGATTGTGAAGATGGTCAAATGCATCGTTTACATGTAATAGCCTGATGTAAATAAATGCTTCTGTTGCAACAATTTATTACACCTCTACTTGGAAGGATGCATGTACATTTTCGCTTAAAGTTGACATCTTGAATATGAACCCAAACTAGTAATAGTTTTTCTTCTTTCAGCTGTCTTCACTAATTGCATTCGTATGCAGTTTTGAGATAGAAAATTTTCAAAATTTTAACCATTTGTGAAACACATTTAACGGATTTTGTTAAAATAGCTTTGCTTGCTGGCCTTGGCTCATTGAAAGGTACTATTGCCAGTAGGTATCATCAGAAGGCAACAAGCCAAAAAAAAAAAAAAAATCAAACAAAGAAGAAACTACCTGCAAACGATATCATCTCGGGTTTACTAGTAAAATCTTATAAGCTAACTATTTTAATGTAAATTGCGACACTGTTAATATAGTTAGACAAGAAGAGAAGCTCCTAGCTGAATCCTAGTTACTGAGAGTCACTCTCTCAAAAAGTTCTCTGTACTGGAAGCAAGGGGGGAATGCAGAGGGAAAATGGCTTTGCTATTTTGCCTCATCAACAATGATGAGTTGCCAATATCACGAAAAGGTGATCGTTTTGGGGTCATGAATCCACCACTTGATGTGTGTACTTTTCTTCTTCTATCCCTTGAGACCTCCTTACTGGCATTATCATTGGCTAAATGATTTTCCTTCAAGCGACAAACTAGTACTCTTTTCTCCATCTCATTTTGTGCATCCTGGGTAACTCCTGGTGAACTTTTGGTCCTTGTAACTACTGTGTCTTGTTCCTTCCTCATCCTTTCAAGTTCTCCATGGAGCACAGACATTTGTGCTTGTAGCTCATTTGCTTTGCTTTCAGATGATTGAGCCTTCTGTCTCCATTCTTGGACCTGGTGATAAGAAACATGATATCTTAAAAACTATTTTAATCTGGTGATAAGGAATGACTTGCTATCTGCAGTGATATCTTAAGTTATTTTTCCCAGTGAAATACATTATTGGACAGCAGAACGGCATAAGCAAAGAAAAGATCCTTTTGCATAAAGAATATTGGGATAGAAAATGAGACTAAACATTACACAAATTGGCTCAAGTTTGTTGTACGAAATCTTACAGCAGAGTGTAGGGATTGAATTTCATGATTGGAATTGAGGGCTTGATCCTCCCAAAAGTCTCGAGAAGCCTGCAATTCTTCAATCTCCACCCTCACTTGCCCTAGCATCTCTTGAATCTGAGACCATTGCTCTGTCTCAACTCGAACTTGCTCTACAATTCTTCGCACTATAGCCTTACAACGTCCTGAGCACTTCTTGTCTTCATGGGACATTGTATCCTGTGGAAGAATATTTCCAACTTTAAGCAGGAATTCCTTTCCTATTTGTTTGTCGTGAAAAATAACTGAAAGACATGCATGGAGCATTGCAGGTCTGATGCAATTAAAAGAGAGTGATCATATCATGTTGCATTAGTTGAGGCTGCAATGCCTAGTAAAGTAGTAATTGTATACATTAATCAACATCCAATGGCCCCTATAAAACCTTGAATGAAGGAAGCAACAAGACAATGTGCTCATTGGGAAATGTAAACCTAAGAGAGTGTATCAACATGAGTAACAATGAAAAGACATGACAAATCCAAATTATTAGAATGGAACCAGTTCTAGTTAGAGGAAGTTTAAGCTATGCAGTACAAACCAATATGCAAACCACTAATGTCAAAGTCATTAAAAATATTCATATAACATATATAAAACATCAAAGAATAAATTTTATTTATAAAATCATTTATTTACTAAGCAATGTAGAATGAAACATAGTAAAGAGAGAAGGATGTGCCTGATCAGGTTGTCTTATTGAGGAAGAAGATGAATTATGAATTTCAATACGCTTGGAAGAGGATGTGGAACTGTTTGCTGAAGAGAGCATTGATCTATACTCCTCTTCCATTCTTTTTAACAAAATCCCCTTTGACTCCATTTTCCTTCTTAGAATATCCACCTGCACAGTCTTGGAAAATTAATATTACCAATTAATAAATGGGATTCAATGTTCAAAATAGTTTAGAAAAATAGTGATGATGATGAGAATAAAGTAGACTTGGGTTTGAGAATCACTCTTTCCCTTAATTGAGCTTAAAGTTCTGTTTTATATGCTTTTGCTTAATTATATTAACCAAAAGGAAGATTATGCGAATTGAAAATGAAAATGCTTTGCATGGTTGCTTAAAAAATGTACAAAAGGAGAATAACTCAGTGAATTGACCTTAAATATTCCATCACATGATGGCCTCGAGAACACAAAAAAATCCACTGAAATTTGTCTAATAAAAATTATAGTGCTCAATTAAGGATAACTTTTACTTTCAGAAAACACAACAACATTATAAATTTTATTCAAAACTAAGAGCAGCTTCTTTTTTGAGAAGTCAAACATAGAGTTATAATAATTGAATAGCATCATTGGGTATCAAAATATGGATTGATGACACCAATTAGTGAAAGACAGATCATTCTTACATTGCATTTGCCACTTGAAACAAAGCTATCATCAACTCTACAACTTGTTTTAATTGACAAGCTTACTTCTGCCATCTCCTGTATCTCCTTCACACATATCTCATCCGATGTTACTCCAAACTTCTCTAGCCGTCTCTGAAGAAGAGTTGCTTGTTTATCAAAATTACTACAGTTCCTAACTTCAAAATCCTTTAGTCCAAAGCTCCTTTGTAACTTCTCTAGTTTCTCTGCCAAGTCAAGGATCTCTTTCTCCAATGCCACACTCACATCCTCTCCTTCACAAATCTTTTTTCTTCCCTACAAAGCAGAAACAAATCACCAAACCAAGATACCAATTTAAATTCATGTTAATCAAATTTAGCATGCAATTTAAGCAATGAAAAGATGCCAAATTACTATAATCTATGTTTAATTGCAGAACATTATACAAAAAACAAAAGAAGAGACCAGGCCTTGAGCTTATTTGCTAAATTAGGCAAAGTGGAACAATTTAAAATAAAAAATAATAATAAAAAAGAATCAAAATGACCAGACTATTACTAGATAGCTGATGATTGAATATTCAAACTGCCCTGTCTTTCCCTAAATATATTTTATCAAGAAAATGCAAATGGTGACAAAATGACCCATCTGCTTATTGTAATAGGACAAGCAAGAAACTGATACCAACAGTTACAAAAGCAGGAACCAAGTAAAATATTCTTTTCAACCAAAAAAGGTTAAGCCAAATTATTCAAACCTAGTCATATCCCAAGTTCCCATCAACAATATTACTCAGATCGAGAGAAGAACTGTTTGTACTTTGTTTGGTTCCTGAGAGAAAAGAAAAATAAAGGGAAATGAAAATACTTCAAATCCAATGACTTTTAAATTATTCTCCTCTCAAAAAGCCAAAACTGTTTCTTTCTTTTTTCAAAAATTTCTTGGCAAAAAAATAGTGACATTAACTCAAACAAGGAATTTTTTTCAGGCTCAAGAGTTGTAAAACACTATCCTAATTCCACCCGTGACACTGACTGAACAAAAATAAATAAATAAATGTAAATATATCCAAAGCACATAGTTCTTTACTGAAAAGTGATAATAAGCACAAGACTCCCACTTCCGCTAAGTAGGCAGTCTTCCTCGAAACATGATAGCTCTAAAGTTCAAACATGATAATTTAAAATTTTTATTGTCCTTACATTTTCTTATGCTTTTCCTACATTTTCCCAGTAACCAAACAAAATCCATATAATTAAGTATTCTGAAAAAAACAAAAATAAAAACAAAACAGCCAGAGAGAGAGAGACTAACAGAAAGGAGAGTCTGAACAGAGGATCTCAGAGTCTTCTCCATCTTCACCCTGCTCCTCTCCAACTTCTTGACAGCAATGTCTCTCTCCATTCTCAGCAAATTGCACTCAGCCCTTAACATCTCCGCTTGGAACCTCCACTTCTCCTCCTCCATCATACCACTACAACCACCGCTACTCTCGTTACTGCACTCCTCAACTCTTGCTCTCCTCCTCTCACTCTCACCGCCACTAACATTACTACCATTATAGTCCAAAAAAACTACTGGAATCCCAGTTCTTGAAAAAGCACGCTCTTGATCAAACAGTGTCTCCAGCTTGCCTTGAATACGGTCACGCCTGGCTTCCACACAGGCGGGTTTTGAAGCCACGGTCTTGGAGTGGCGGTGCTGTCTCCGCCGAGGCCGGCGCGGCAAGTGGAGGATTCTTGGAGTTGGCGCCGGTGGTGGGTACTGCCATTTCGCTCTCCTTAATGCTGTAGTTGTTGTTGACATTCTCTCTATACGCCACCAACCTTTGTTTAGCTTTTGGGTTGGTTTGAAAAAGAGAAAAACTTATTAAGCTTTATGTTTTTGCAATATAGGTTAGTTTGATGAGAGAGTGAAACAGTGATGAAAGTGAGAGTTTGGACTTAAAGGGGTTATAGGCTTATAGTACAGCACTCCAAAGTTTCAAACTTTGATCTTTTTTGGGTTTGAAAGAGAAAGGTTCATAATAATAAGCCTTTTTGTAACGTTGGAGAAGATCACACACTGACACAGTGAGAGAGAGAGAGAGAAGGAGGTGGAGGAGTAAAGAGCGATAGGCGTGCAACCTCGTGAAATGAAAGAACAGGGATTTCAAATGAAAGCTGCGTGTTCTTCTTTTTGCATACTAATTTACTACCAAGCTTGGACCTTGTTTGTTTATGGGAAAATGAAAAAGATTTGTACCAGTAAGTAGTTGCAGTTAATGTCTGTTCTCCCCTCATGACCATTTTGCCCTTCTTCTTCATTTTTAAATCCACAGTTCTGTTTGGATCGTTTTCGGTTTTGTCTTTTTATATATATATATATATATATATTTTATAAAGATATTTATAAAGAAAATGTTAACAAATGCTTAATATTGGTTTAGAAACTATTTTTATAAATATTTTATAGAAAAATGATAAAACAATTACAATTTTTTATATTTCCGATAAAAGTGATATTAAAACTTTTCTAATATAGTTTAATAATTGTCTTAAAAGCATCTATTAACATTACTCTATAAGATATTTATAATCAAAATTAGAGCATTAGCATTAACGGTTCTAAAAAATTCTATTCAACATATCAAAAATTTACTATATCTATTTTAATATAGTATTTACAATATATATCCTACATCAAATATTTTATTTTAACACATCACTCATTAAAATAACATTCATCATCTATTAAAAAAAAAAATGTAAAACCCACAATATATATATATATATATAGAGAGAGAGAGAGAGAGAGAGAGAGAGAGAGGGGGAGGGGGACAAGAGCTAGAGACAGAGGAAAAAGAGAGAGCTAGTACAGAGGAGAGAAAAATTATTAAAACAATTTAGTCCGTAGATTATCGTTGTGTGCTAAATTTTTTTTAGTTTAGCACATTTTGTGGAGGTTAAATTTTGGTGTTTGGTGTGCTAAAGGCTAAACATTTAGCATTAGAACATTTGATGCTAGTGCTCCTATTAATTCCATTTCATTTTCCACTAGTCTGGCTATCATCAAATTGATATGTTATGTGATATGGACATTGCACTTAAGCAATGGAGTTAAACTTTACCCATATGATATATCCTTAGTACCATTTTTTAATTCAAGCTTGTTTCAATCTTTTTGAGTCATTGTTGGGATGTGAACTATTAGGTTCGAGTCATTCATTTAGTTTTAGGGAGGTTTTTGGACCACACCTACCTCTTTAGTGCTCTTAAAACTTGAACCATGATGGCACCAAGGATCGAAATTGCAATTACATCAATGGTGGTTTCAGTCAGTGTAGTATGCAAATGTTGACTACCAAAGTTATGGGAAAAGCATATCTAGCCATGTAGGATCCCAAAAACCCAATCACATCAAAGATCATATACCCAAAAGAGAAACAATCTTTGATTGACCCAAACCCACACATGATCGAATTGAAGCTTCAATAAAATTGGAGTTGACCCAAACCCACACGCGATTGAATCAAAGCTTCAATCAAGTTAGAGTTTGAAGCTGAAACATGAAATTCAAAACTTTAGTCAAACCCTACCTACAATCAAATTGAAGCTTGATGTTAGAGCCGAGAGAATAAGATTTGAGAGAAAGAAAGAGAGGAAATATTTGACTAACGAGAGATAAGGAGTGAAAGAATAACTTAAATATTGTGTGCGTGTGTGTGTATACACCTTCGATGTAGTGCTATTTTTGTCAAAATTTTGAAATGAAAATCAACAACCGCACCGACCGAATTGTGGTTTCCTCAAAAAAAACACCGATTGTCAACCCTTTCATTGTCGACAACAATCAAGAGTACTACAGCTGATTTGACTCCAGTCGATTTCGGTTGGAACATGAATAGTCCTAGTCATCATGATTTTTTTTTTTTTTTTTTTAATATTGATTCATCTATTATTTGATTTTGAAAATAAAAAGGCATGAACCTATTTTATCGTGTAGTAAAAAACTGTATTGTATTTATTAATATATGGACAACACACAGGCAATCTTGAAGCAATATGCTGTAATAGACAAGCATTGAAAATTCGCGCCTCAACATTTGTGAATGAAAAATCATGTGACAAATGGTTTCAAACTATCAACTATTACTCTCTTTGCATTGACATTATATGAAAGAGGAATTGACTATATATAGAATTAGTACCCATTGTCTAGTTTAAATATTTGTCTCTGACACCCCATTTGTATAATGGGGTTGCCAATGTTTAGTAACTTTTTATCACATGGTTTTTGATTCATGAATATTTAAATAATAAGTCATTTGGAATCATTAAACAGTAATTCTGTGACAAATCTGACCCTCATCATCCTTGATATGTTTCATAACTTAATTGTACCTTTCTATAATAAAAAAAAAAAACTTAATTGTACCTTTATTTTTTTTTTTTGACACGGCCTGTGTCCAGTGAAAATTTCTATTGGACATGTCCGGATTCGGACATGTGTTTAAGAGTGGACACTTGTTCACCATTTAACATGTCTAGTGGAAACTTCCATTGGACACAAGCCACACCCTTTTTTTTTTACCCATTTTGTTGAACAACTAAATTGTACTTCTTTCTCATTAAAAAAAAAAAAAAAAAAAAAAAAAAAAAAAAAAAAAAACTTAATTGTACTTGAAATTTGAAAACTACTCACCTTTTTCCCTAAGCAATCAACTTAATTTCATGGCCCATATTTCCTATCACTATATGTATATTTTGTACGTACATTACAACATAAGTACAATTGGATAAAAATCATTATTAATTTTCATGTACTATTCACCAAGTGAAATTTCCACATTAACCCTTAGAAATTGCTTGAAGTTTGAATTTTTGATTTTCAGAAAATTTTAAAAATAAAAGTTACAAAAAATTTAGACAAAACTCAAAATTTTTTTTTTTTTTTTTTTTTTTATACTGAATAAAGGTGTTTTCGGTGTAGACTCATTAACCCCATGTCATGTGATAATAATAAATAATATCATGTATATCACCAAGGCTTTGCTGGTACTATCGCTCGAACCACTCATTAAATGAAATAATTCAAAAACTCCTACCATCCAGTCATACCCCGCAGTGGTGTCAAAACTTAATGCTAGTCCTAGTGTGAGTGACCACGCTAACATAAGCAACTTTTTAATAAAGAAAATGTTAAGGAACGATCTAAAAGTATTGGTTAAAAACTATTTTTAGAAACATTTTATAGGAAAATAATGAAGTAATTAATTTTTTAGACAATTTTTTATATTTCTCACAAAATTGATATCAAAACTTTTTTATTATGATTTGTTAACAATTGTCCAAAAGATATCCATTAACTTTTAATAATTAAACATAATTATCAGTAATTAGACATAATTATTAAAAAAACTTAATGCTAGTCCTAGTGTGCGTGTGAGTGACCACTCTAATATAAGCAACTTTTTAATAATTAGGCATAATTATTAAAGCAACTTTTTTCCCTTTAAATGTCAGCTTATGTTTAAAGAGTCTCGCACAAAACAAGGTATGTGAGTGTCACTGTCTAATTTTTACTTCACATTAATAAATGAAGTGGTCCGTGCCGTCGAAGATGTTGTGTCATGTGTTTGGTTCTTGATTGATTTGTTTTGTAATTTTCATTGCTGACATCCTCTGCGTTCCTGAGTCTTCTTCTTTTGCTCCCATATCTCTCTCTTCTTCTTCTTCTTCTTTTTTTTTTTTTTTCTGCAAAAAATTAAAAAAATGAGTATGATTCTCTGTCTCGGTCCTCACGAATCACGTACTGTTTGTGATTAATTGATCATCGTTTTCAACGGTACCCCCTAAACTCAAAGCCCACAGAGAAGCTTTCAGCTTTGTTGGAAAGCCAATATTAAATATAGATATCAATGCTCTTGCTATGGAGTGAAACATGCACCATGTTTGAATCAAAGAGTTGGATTGGATATTGAAGGACCACTTACCGAAAATAGAATTGCTTGGTTGCATGGTTTCATTTAATTTCACATTTATGATTTATGTACAATTTGACCAATACTTTAGCGTTTAGACTGCAGTGTGCAGAGCAAAATTCTGATTTAAAAAAAAAAAAAAAATTCAACTTAAGATACATTCAACATTTCTTTCAATAATAATGTATTTTTATATACGCTTTTGAAAAAAAAAATTTTTGGTTAATTAATAACTTTAATACATTTGTTAATGTACCATTTTAAGAAAGTTTTGATATTGTTTTTATAGTAAATATAAAAAGTTGCAAACAAATTTTTTTTCTTTTCTTATAAAAAGTTTTTAAAAATATTTCTTAAATCAATACCATTAAGATACGTCTTAAAAAAAAATTATGCACAAATTAGGAAAAACACACACCATCACTTTCAATTTGTGCATTTAATGAATTGTTGTATTTATGCATTTTTTTTCTTAATGCTTATAATTGAATATTTATTATTATTTTAACTCTTTTTGGTGAACATTTATTATTAATTAAACTCTTTTTGGTGAACATTTATTATTAATTAAAATCTTTTTGGTGAATATTTATTATTATATAAACTCTTTTTAGTCAATATTTAATATTATTTAAACTATTTTTAGTGAGCAGTTATTATTATTTAAACTCTTTTTGGTTAACATTTATTATTATTTAAACTCTTTTTGGTGAATATTTATTATTATTTTAACTCTTTTTGGTGAATATTTATTATTATTTTAACTCTTTTTTGGTGAATATTTATTATTATTTTAACCCACACCTTCCATTAATGCTTAAAAAAAAAGACTTTAAAAAAAAAAATTATAATTCGATAGTTAAAGTAATAAGGAGGGTATTGATTCTCATTAGAGAGCAAGTTATGTTGCTGTACTTAACTACATGGCTCTTGAGTATTAATTTGTTTTGAATTTTTTGCCAAATTTTATTTTTATTTATTTATTCTCTATGTGATTGTGACATTTGAGCTCCATCATTTAAAGTTCAAACATGACTATATCTTTTTTTGAATTACAAATGCACAATAGGCTTGGCTTGGTTTACTTTAAGTTTAAGGACGTACCCATTGATTGGCATAAGATAGTAAACATGTAAATTTTATAATAATTGAAATTAAGGATCTAAATTCATTTCACAATGCCAAGAAAAAGAATCTTCGTCGAAGTCTGGTATTTTGATCAAGTTGTAGTCTAAAATAACTATTTCCTTTTCAATATAGTCTCGCAATTTCATGATTTTATCGTTGTAGGGGTGTACTATATACGCAATTAGAATCTAGACATGAATTAATATTTGATTAAATTAACAAACCACAAGTTCCAATACATTTTTTTAAGTAATTGTTTGTTTATTTCTCTGATTAAATTACTTTGGGAATACTTTGCAAATAGAAGCATCCAGTACAAGTCAAGTCAATGTTATATTCATCAAGAATTAGTCCAGGCAGAAGCAAAAGATTGTTTTGTCATACATGGTTGAGGTTATGTATTTGTCTAGTATATTCTTCTCTGAAGAGGAGAAAATAAGCTGACGGATCCAAGCAATGTTGATGGATGGGCCCATTAGGTGCAAGACTCAGTGAGAATGGATTTGCTGGCCACATGTCAGACAGAATCCCTATATGGGGAATACTTGCGGCACACCCCCTAGATTCTAGGGGTAATTAGAGTCCTAGCGCAATTAGGATTCTAGAAGCTGCGTGCATCGATGGAGATCTTCTTTATAAGGAACATGACTTGTCCATCACGTTTGGGACTCCTCAAGAGGATTTCTACAAGGAAAGACTTCGACTCCAAGAAAAAAAGGTCAACTTTCGACTACTATAAAAGTCTCAATACCCTCACAAATCGAGGTACGCATAATAAACCCCTCTCTAGCACTCTAGAGTTGTGAGAATCTTTCTGACTTAACCTTCGGAGGGTATTCGGCCGGCACCACACCGGTGCTCCTCGAAAGGTTCTCTCTTCTTTTGTTGTGCAGGTTTATTTTCGAGCATACAAGCATCGTGCAACTCACTGGTGAGATTTTCGGCATCATCAGTTGGCGCCGTCTGTGGGAAACGACGTATTGCGCGATTCGTAAGCCATATTATCGTTTCAAGGACAAAAGGGTTGCATGGTACTCACACGCTCGATGGCAACCACCAACGATGTTCAAGGGGAGGAACCACCTACGACTGCCCTTGAGAGACAAGTTCGAACTCTGGCGGCCGCAGTGGAGCGCCTCACCAAACAAAATTTCGATTTGGAGGAACAGCTACGCCAGAAAAACGCAGTACGAGACGACCAGCAAGAAGACCAAGAGGGGACCAGCGGCGCAAGAAAAAAACAGGAGAGACCTGAAGGCAGCCACGCCCCCAGCAGACCAGAGAGGCAGAACATGAGCATGCCATCCCTCACGGATGCCACTCCACCATATATCGTCGCAGAGATGCAGGCGATAAAAGAGCAGATGGAAGTTATGATGAACGCACTCAAGGGGCGAGTTTCCAGTGACCTTGACGATCTCGTCAACCGCACAGATTCACCCTTCACTGCAGCCGTGAACTCCTTCCCCTTACCGCACAAGTTTCGGATGCCACAGATCGACAGTTATGACGGAATAAAGGACCCTCTAGATCATCTAGAGACGTTCAAAACTCTGATGCACCTTCAGGGGGTCGCGGATGAAATAATGTGCAGGGCTTTCCCTACAACATTGAAGGGAGCCGCGAGGATCTGGTTCAGTCGGTTGACACCGAACTCCATCAGCACATTCAAGGAATTGAGCGCCCAGTTCACGTCTCACTTTATCGGGGGACACAGGTACAAGAAGTCGACGGCTTGCCTAATGAGCATCAGACAGCGAGAAGACGAGACGTTGAGATCTTACATAACCCGTTTCAATAAGGAGGCACTTTCGATTGATGAGGCCGACGATAAAATACTCGTAGCAGCATTTACGAATGGGCTGAGGAAGGGTAAGTTTTTGTTTTCACTATATAAAAATGACCCGAAAACTATGTCGGACGTGCTCTACAGGGCCACAAAATATATGAATGCCGAAGATGCTCTACTAGCTCGCGAGGAAAAGCCTAAGAAGAGAGAAAGGCAGGAAGATGCCCGAGAGGAAAGAGGGCGAAAGACGGCAAGAACCGGAGAGCGAAGGGATGATAGGCGCTCCGAGCCCCCTACGGGGAGATTCACAAGCTTCACTCCACTGACTGCCCCTATCGACCAAGTCCTCATGCAAATCAAGGATGAGGGGACATTAACTTTCCCTGGAAAGCTGAAGGGAGATCCCAACAAACGGTCCAGAGATAGGTACTGTCGCTTCCATCGCGATCACGGACATGACACAGCTGACTGCTATGACCTGAAACAGCAGATTGAAGCCCTCATTAGACAGGGAAAGTTGCAGAAGTTCGTCAGTAAGGAAAGGACGGATCATCAACATCAAGAGCAGCCACCCCACCGAGATAATGAACACCCCAGACCACCTATAGGGGATATAAGAATGATCACAGGGGGCACGACAACTATAGGGTCGTCCAAAAAGGCCAGAAAAACATACCTCAGGATGGTTCAAAACGTCCAGCTAACGGGCTCCGTACCAAGAATAGCACGGATGGAAAGCCCGATCATAGGATTCTCAGAAGAGGATGCCCGACGTCTTCACCACCCTCATGAGGACGCGCTTGTTATCACCTTACAAGTGGGAGACTTCAACATGCACCGAGTGCTAATCGACAATGGTAGCTCAGCGGACATCTTATACTACCCGGCGTTCCAGCAGATGAGGATTGATA